>VZSV01000033.1:4516028-4612595 GCA_013398735.1 Nothocercus julius
AGAAGAAAAAAAAAAAAAAATATATATATATATATACACATATATAAAGGCCAAAGACAAGAGAAAACAGGAAGACAAAGAAACCCAAATCTTTTTTAAATACATTCCAAAACTGCCCTAAAGGAGGCAAGGCTCCTTATGAAATAATGCTTAGGATACAATATGGAAATAATACTAAGTTCTTCCAAGATTTTTCTTTTTTAAAAACTTCAGTGAAAAAGGAGTTTTATCTTTACAAAATAATAATAATAAAAAAAAATCTGGCCTAATTGCTACCATCAGATTATATCAAGATTGGTAAATTAATCCATTTGTAGATCATACAAAGAAAAGTCTTGATCTTGCAAGCACCTACACATAAACTTTGTGACTGCATCGTGAGCAACTGTATGCGCTGAAGTGGCTGAAACGTCAGATGCAAAAATTGGAGCTCTTAGCAGCACCTAACCAAACGCTCCCTCTGGGCCTGCCCAACTAATATCCTCCCAAAGAGCCACCATCTACACAAGATACGGAGCTTATTTTTTGCAGAGCCACTCCTGTCTAAAATGGAAAAGAAAAAGCCAAAAACTACAAACTACCACCCCCAGGATTTTCTGATCCGATAAAGGATTTCTCTCTCTTTGCTCCCTTTTTAATAAACAATGAAATTGCTTTAAGAAGTATCTGTGCATTTTATAATTAGCCTAGCAAGATCGTCCAAAATCACAAGTTAGGATGTGCATCTCATTCAATGAAGTGACATGACAGGTGTTAAATCTGACAACACTCCTTTTTCCCACAAGAAAATACTCATATATGTTTCCTGCCCCAGTGAATCATTTCAATTTCAGTATCAAATAGATTTTGCTTCACACCTCAGGCTGTCAAATACATATGATGGTCTTGGGTTTAAATTTAAAACGCACCAAGGGAATGAAGGAGATAACACCTCTTTTATTACAGTTTAGGGAAAACAATAAAAAAAAAAATCACTTTCAATACCAAAGTAGGGCACTGACTACCTGCATAGCTTCTGTGCTCAAAAAAACCCCCACACCAACCAAATAAGGTAAAAATACGCTACTCCTGAAAAGATCAAGTACATGGATATGCAAATACCCCAGGCATGGCACACGCAAAACTTTCTGAAAGAAATGAGCACGTGAGACGCCTCCTCGTTCCTCCTCCTCGCTCTCCGCAGCTCCACCCCGCGTGGCTGAGTACGGAGCCCCGCGGAGCACCGCGAGCCGGGCGCCTTGCTGGGAGCTTCCTCCACAGCTACGGAAAGGCCTGACCCCGCCTGTGCCTGCAGTACAACTCTGCTCAGCTCAAAGAACATACAAATATTTATGAAATTATATAATCAGTCTAAGCTATCTTTTTTGAGGGCACAATTCACATCTGTCTAAATTCCATAGGATGTTTGCTTATTGGGAAGAAGAGGGCTCAAGCGTGCTGAACTGCTCGCCTAAACAGGGTTAAGAGAGGAAGTGTTTTACCTGCTTCCCAAATCTGGAGATTAATCAGAGGTCTCCTGCAGGAGGAAATCCTTCTCAACAGAAACAAAGAAAAGAGACTTCTAAAAAAATCTTCTTATCCTGTGCTGGATATTGGTAGGGCCACGGGCAGGAGGTACAAAGGTGAACAAAAGCCCCTAAGTGGCTTCTGAGACCCACCAGAAAAACTAATCATCAGTGTAGAGAACAAGGGACATAGGAGGTAAAATCAGAAAGGCAACTGAATAGAGATAAGAAGCAGAGGAGGTTTCTTCAAGCCTGCAGGAGATATAAAATAACTGGGGAGGGAGAAAACACAATACAAGGATCTGTGGGACTTGTCAAGGAGGTTTGTGGGTAAGGACAAATCAAAGACCTTCTTGTTTTTGATTTAGGAAATGGGAATTTGTTTGTAAGAGGGGTTGTGAAGATCCCACTGCTCTAGTAATTAGTGTTCTGCTAATTAAATTGCGGCATTAGTGAGGCAGATATTGCATGTGTTAGCAGGATTAAAAGACACCTATACCAGCGTGCCTTTTTTTATTTTTTTTTCCCTCCAGTTTGCCAAGGTTGAAGCATCTATTGATTAAATGCTGCAAACATCCATGGTAAATATTTCACTCCAGTGAACTATCATTTTCTCTCAGTATCACAAAGGCAGTAAGAGGAAGCTCAAGTCTGAAAAATACACATCCTGGTAAGAACCTAATACTGTAAAGTTACATTATGGTACTGTATGTGACTGGCTTCACCCAAGATGAGCTATGTTGTGCCAAGTGCCTTGAAAATATATTATAAGCTCCTTGGAAAAAAAATAAAATAAAAAAAATCAACACCAAAAATCTGAACATGTCCATGTTTCTTAGTCACCTGCAGAATGGGTTACAAAGAATCATCTCTCTGCTGCTAACTGGAGCTCCACTGAACTCTCCATTACTTGGGACCTTGCACGAACAGAGCGTCATTAAAATGTGGAGTCCTACCTAATACTGCTATCATCTGTTTAATGCTTTGGGCTGCTTAATTAAAGGACATACTGTGAATTCTAACTCTGGGATTCCAAGTTCTCCGTTGATACCAGCCTAGTCTCCAAAGTTCACTCTTCTTACATATTAGAATTAGCTCACCAAGAACAGTCAAAAGTTTTGATACTACAGCAACCTTTATCAATAGGAGAGCCTGGGCATCGATGCAGAATTCTGTTCTAAACCCTAAGGTACTGTTTATGGGCTTTAATGCTTTCAGGACAAAATGCAAAATCATCATTTTCCTCTTTCTTTTTCATGTGGTACAACTGAAAAAAAAAATAATGCAAAGTCACAAAGTCAGCTGTGCAGAAAAAGAGGAGAGCGAGTGGGGAATAGACAGCGAGGATAAGTGAGGGACTGCGTGAGAAAGCAAGAGCGAAATTTAAGAACAAGAGAAAGCAAAAACAGGCAACAGTGAAGGAGAGAGAATGGCAGAACAACTTTCTTGTGGCAGAATCCTGAAATACGGCCAAGTGAAAAAGCTGGTAAAGAAACAAACACCTGTTTATTCTATCTGAAAATGATTCTTATGTGTTGCATATATCTTGTTTCAGAATTACTAGTAAGAAGTTGTAATAAGAGCAGAGAGACAGATTGTGATTTCCTCTGTTCTCCTTCCGAGGGATGTGTCTTTCTCAACACAGATTTGATCTCTCATTACAAAACTGCCAGGCAGAGGATGCAGCATCAAGCTCTCCAGTTCGGACAGTTAGCTCAAAACTTACTCCACTTGCAAAGGGCCATCCAGAACTTTCTAAAAATGACCATTCTCTTTTCTCATCTCCTTGCAGGGAATCAAAATCCAAGCCATGCTTGCTAAAACATAATTTGACACTTCTGGAAGAACACGTAACATGATTTTGTTAAGTCTTTACCCAAAGGAAGGCAGGTACTTCTCATATGCTGCTACCTCTAGCAAGGATCTTGGGTTACTCCTGGTGGAAGGAGGTTATTAGTCCTCTGAATGACCTCCTGGGGCCTCCCATTTACATAATGAGACTAATGTATTGCCACACACTTCAGCAGTTCTTCTGATTCAGATACTTGGGATTTAATATGATATTTTAGTGTACTTTTAGCAAGGCAATTGAATTACAATTACCCATGGATAGTTTAAAAGGGAATCTGCAGATCATTTGTTACTGGTCTGTATTTACTGATGCAGCAACAAACCCATCTGGTTAGGGCTTATTCCTTAATTAGTTCATTTAACATTTTTGTCTAAAATGAAACCAACTCCAGCCACACATACTGCACAAGCCATAAATCAGTCTGTGTACATTATATAATCAGACAATTTCATGTTGTTTCTTATTGAGGCCAATCTTTATATACTTCATTCATTGGGCCAGAATTATTAGTGTGAAACTCTTGTGAGAGCTTATGGCCTCCTCACAGTGATTACACGCTAAAAACTAATGGTGTTGGCCCCCCCAGCCCTGCAGCCTCGTGACCGCTTGAAGCACGGGATATGGGGGAGTATGGGCAAGTCAAAGGTAAGAGGAGAAAACAGATTCCAACATACACAAATCAATGCTGATTATCGCCATAAAATAAAAATGGTCATTAAATAAAAAGGTGCCTTGCTCACAAATACTGAAAGAAACAAACAATTTTAATTTATCAGTGTATCCACTTTGAACTCCAGAATAACTGAACTCCGAGAAATTGTGAGAGTAACAACCATCTATATGGTCTATTAAGATGCTGGTGCATTCCTATATTGCAAAATGCTGAGTTTACTCCATCAATCATTAAAAAAAAAGTCCTTTTCTCCTTTTTTTTTTTTTTTTTTTTATCCTGTATGTAAGTTGGTAGATGTTGTTTCTTGCAACGTTGAAGCACCTTTCTGCATGATGCTACTTTTTGCCAGCAATCTGCTATAGGAAATATTGATCTGTGCTTCTTCAAAATGAATTTTTCTTGTACATTTTCTGACTCGGCAAACCCTGCACAGTTTGTATGTTTGATATTGCAAATTCTGTCTCTGGGGAACGCTCGGTTCTGGCACTTCACAGTTGCTTTCAGCAGAATTCTTTTCACACTTTAAATAGCATTGCGAAGAGCCAATTGTGAAAAAAACAACCTGTTTGTTTTATTGTATACATTTAGTTACACTCAAACCATTAACTGGCAGCCTGAAGGCCAGATCAAGCATTAAACTATCTATGGCTTAGTCATATCCCTTCCCAGAGCTTTACAGCATGGTGAGCCAACACAGTAGCTTCAAAGAGGCTTCACATAGGTACGCGATGATCAAACGCATAAGAAACATCTAAATTTGCAAACTCACGTGCTCCCCACGAGGTAGTAAAGGCAATATGGGAAAATCTGACTCTTGGGCTACAGTTCACTAATTTTTTTTTTTTAAAGAAAAGCCGCTAGCATGAAAAACACACATAGCACTTTACACAACCATTCACATCACCCCAAGTTTAAACTAGACTTTTAAAGAAAAGAAATTTTAATTGTCCTCTGGCACGCTGATTATTTCTAGATGTGAGTGAGGGGGGAGTTCGCTTAATATCCTGCGGTGATTCTACAAAGATGTTTTATTTGCACTTGCCTTTATTTCACTAAGTTTTTGCATTGGTTACATGCACTTTCATTAAAAAAAAAAAAATATATATATATATGTATGTATAGCTAAATGAACATTATCATTGCCAAGTTTTCAAGGGCTTAAAAAAAACATTAAATAATTTCAGGTACTACACCTGGTCCTTGAATTTCCATATGTATTTTTGTAGTTCTATAGTCATTTTATCTTCCCTTCATCTCTAGTCATCACATTTGAAGATTATTTTATGTTTAACCCATAATGTATTCTGCTAAGATGAGTAGATAAAGCATATCTGTTTTTCTATTTTCTACTCAGAAGCATCCTAATAATAAGCGAAAATACCAGATCTAGAACCCGGATCTCAAGAAGTCATACGCTCTCAATAGTAGATTACCAGGCCTGTTGTACGCCAGCTGTTTTCTCACTTTGAGAAATTAAAGAGTTCAAATGCTAACTCTCAAAAGAAAAAAAAAAAGGAGAAAAAAAAAAAAAGGAAAAAAAAAAAAAAAAAGAGGTTTTCTACAAAAAATGATGACTTTTTTAGTTATAGAGATTTGCAAAAATAGAGGAGTGCCTTAGGGAGCCGGTGGCCGGCAGCTCAAGCTCCCGCCGCACTGGCGGTGCCGGGCAGAGGTGGTGGCCCGGGCCAGCTCCGGCTCCAGGACGCGAGGCCGCGGCCGCCGGCGCTGCCAGTCACGGAGTGCCTGAAGCGCCGGCGTGCGCCTCCCTTATCTACCATCTCTTTGAGTATAAATGGATGTTTGCTGGGCTTTAAGACCACACAAATCACCTCCAGCGGAATAATAATTGTACTTGTAGCAGGCGCCAAGCTATTTCACGGACATGTTGGGCTGGCAGAAAAGTGAATCAATTTATAAAAGAGTGTGCAGCGTTAGATAAAGCTCGAGCCCTGACGGTTTTATCTGATGGGCTTAGTTTGTTTTTCAGAAGTGACTTGCCCTGAGGTATTTCGCTGAGTTTTATCGAATAGGCGCTTTATTTTAAGCAACAACAGAGGCTTACTACGAAGGGGAATCATGTCGAAAGGTCACCAGTAGCCAGATATTTTTTATCTGTGCAAATACAAACCTTGCATTGTGAAAATCTACCTATAAGTTGGCAATAAGCATTCTTCTACATTTTGTCTGATCTGCCTGCTCACATTTAAAACACAGTAGGATTATTTTAGCTATTTAAATTTGACTTTCATACTATATGGACAGAGCAACTTTTTTTTTTTTTTTGAACATTTTTACAATGTAATTTACATTGTAATTGAAAAGAAAGAAGAGAAAAGAGTGGAATTAAATTCACCCAGTAAAGTCCTTTTGTTATGTAATATTTTCTAAGATAACTTACAGAGCAGCAAATGAAATGGGCCCACAAATAAACTTGTATTAATCTCAGAAGTATTATGATCACACAAAGTAATTACCACCAGGCGCTAATTTCATTTACTGCCAACAAAACCATAATTAAACTTTGGAGATAGCAGAAAAAAAAAATAGAAAGGAAAAAGGGAAGGAAATCTCAGAAGTTTTGGAGACTGTTTCTTTCCATTTTTTTTCCCTTCACACATACAAAAGGTTAAAAGCTCAGAGCTAAAGCAAACATGTATTTTGCAATTAATTAGCCTAACCACGAAGGCAGAGGCTCAGACCGCTGAAGCAATGCACAGACGGCCTCAGGAGAGCGCGCGAGGCTCACGCTGCCGCGACGCTCCAGGCTCTTCCGCTGTTATTTTCAGTCCCTCATGTTTAAAATACAGCCCTAACCTGCTGACATAGCTGAGCACCCAGGTGCAGCTGGCACACAAGCGCGATGCCACCGGAGGAGCTACCACGGGACCTCGAGTGTTGGCAGGAAGCAACCCACAATCACGGGCCAGCGATGGCCTTCACGAAGCTCTCGATGGAAACACTACAAACGCTTGTGTTGTAAAGCAGAGATCCCGTGTGAACGAGGCCGTCACATCTGCCTCAAAACGTGCTCGATCCACGAAGCACACCGGCCCAGCTCAGCACACCGGCTGCTCGATACGGGCACCGGCACGAGTAAGAGGTCCTCACGCGCAGGAGCCCGCTGGGTTTTGTGATATGCCAGTGCACTAGAGTAGGAACCCTGTGGCAGCCTCAATTAATTCTTTTATTGAATTATTATTTAAAGAAAAAAAAAAAAAAAAAATTAACAGCCACACAGAAACATCAGACACTGCAGAGTGCAAACGGAAGGTTTTGACAGCAGCCTACTAGGGCATTGTCAGCTTGGAGGCAGCTTGGGATTGCGGGAAAAGCTTTTCATCTCAATGTTTGTCTAAAAAAGAAAGGCTGTAAAATACTTAATATGGTATTTTAGTAGTAAAATTTGGAAATATTAAGGTGACTAAATGCGAAAGCAGAGTAAAACACAGAGTTGGTAATGGCACATGGACAGCTTCAGTGACACAATTCCCAAATTTAGGATTTGCTCTAGCTTGCAAGAACCACTCCCATGCAACATTTGTTTTAGTGACAAAGACATAAAGCATCTGGACAGAATCTGTTATCTGTTACAGGCAAGAGGCAAAAATACCTGCATGGGGGGGGACGTGGAATATATCAGTCTCTTCATTATAAGCTAATGATAGTATTTTTAAGTTATATATTTCTAACACTCATTTGTGTTCTCACTGGATCCACTTTGGCAAGTAACTGTGAAAGACAGAAATTATCCTGTGTGGAAGGAGAGACAAAAGGGCATTTAGACTCACTGGTAGGATCTACGAAATGGCATCATGTCAAGTCTGCCCCGGTCTAAAGTGTCATCAAACACTTCCACCTTTTCCTCAATTAGATAGAGCAAAAACACCTTGTCCTTGAAAACAAACAGATTTGTCCTTGAATAAAACAGATGAGGTTAAGACATTTTTGAAGGAAAAACATTACACTCAAGCCAAAACAACCCTGCTATAATTTTTTAAATATAAATCAAATAATATTTCTAGCAATAAAATCTATTGAATACAGGCTCTCTACTTGAGGTTGAGAACCTGCCAACTCATATAAAAAAATTAGCATTTTAAAATGAAACAGGAAATCCCTCTCTACCTGCTGGAAATCAAAAGAAATCCCAGCAGAGCTTGTGAAATTTATGCCCATTGTTTAATGACCTTCTAATACCAGTGGAAGAACATCCAAGAACATTGCAGATCATTTTGGTCTAATCAGGTTAATGACGGCAGCCAAGGCCAGGGCTACAGCAAGCTGTTCGTTAGCATTTGATATTTCTGGCGAATAAACTCACTGCTGTTCACCCATTAAGTTCACATCCAACAAATAGTAACAACTGCTCCCAACATTCAGTACAGAATATTCTGCTCCCATGCAAAACTCCACCCTGGTAAAGGAGCTGCAGTTGGCTTTAAGGAATAAGCTTTTTTTTTTTTTTTTTTTTTTTTTTTCTCTAAGACTTCTCTTAAATCAATATATCAGCACAGCCCCAGTTGAACAGGGCAAAAACTGATCGTAATTTCTGGCATTTCACATCTCTCTCTTTTTGCTCTTCTTCCTGAAGCGCTTAGCGCCATCTCAGAGAGAACAGCTTTACTTCAGTCCATATGCAGTTTACGTATCACTTAGCTCAAATCTGCACTATGCAGTGAAGCACCTTGCAGATCCATTAGGTTCCACTGGAAGACTGTATTGAAACTGCCTGGGATACAACCAAGCAAATTCTGTGGCAAAAAACAAACATACAAATCACCACCACCAAAAAACACTACTTCAGTATCACTGCTATCTTAATTCTTTCTATAGCCACTCAAGACTTCGCTAGATCTTGCTGTAGAAGCAGTAATCTTATCACTGAAGTTTAAAACCCTACCCAAATGTCAGCTTGAGGCAAACACACAAAACGCTGAAATAAAACAAACAAAAAGACCAAAAAAGTGTATTGCAGCATTCAGTATGCAAATATCACACCAATAGCATCACTACTATTTACATAAAATTCATACTGTCACATAATATAAAAATATTGAACGCCTTATAAACCTTGAAGCCTTTTGCATTATCTGAGATTCTCAATTTTTCATTAAGGAAAATAAAATGTAGTCCGTTACATAAAAGAGCAAACTACGTAGTGCTTCTAATGACTCCACTCAAAAGATACCTCAAGAAATAAAATAACATGTGCCATTTAGCTCCTGATTTTCAAGAAAGCCTAAAAAACTAGGAATCTGATTTCTCACCCTTTTGGAGCTGACAATATTGCCTGAATATGCTCCCTTAACACTCATCTTGCAGCATTAACCTCATATTCACTGGACATAGGATTGTGAAGTCTCTTTGAAACCAGGGGGTTTGGTGCCAAATGCGCCAGTAGAAGGGAAAGGCTAGGGAAATACCCTGGTAAGGTTTTATAGTCTACTTTGACAAGGATACTATATAATTTTCACTAGCTGTAAAAGGACCTTCACTTTTCTTACTGGCAGCAACCCCTTTGCACTCTCTTGTAATTCCTTTTGAGGACTCTTCAATCATCTTTACTAGACATTTTAAATGGTTACAATTGCAAACTCTCAAGAACTGCAATGATTATGTGGCCAACAAACCACAGGTGCATAACACATGAGCTGATGAAAATGTCGTAGTGAGAAGTGAGCTGACAGGTAAGTACATTTAGTACATTCATCCTAGACACAGTGGTGTATTACAGAGTTTAAGAGGAGGTGGATTGTTGTTGCCTTGCTTGCAATTTGAATAATATTTAAATGAAGATACGCTCATATATATGCCCCTACACGAAGGGCCAGTAAGACACAACAGCGACCAAGAATCTAACAGAAGCTAAACCACCATAGCAGAACACTTGCATAAATCACTCGATTTTTTGGAAAAGAGATTAGGAAGTATTCACAGCTTTCTATATCATGTTGAGAGATGTATCTATCACAAAGGGCACTTCATAGTTCCAGCGCCAGCCTTCATCCATGCAAGAACCACCTCCAGGCTGCTCTAAATTCAACAAGCCAACTTTGATCCTCAGGGAAATAGAGTCTAGCCCAGCTCTCACTTCTGCTCCAAAATGATCAATGTACTTTGGCAGTTGTTGAAGGAAAGTATGAAAAAACCCTACTGATCTATCCAGAAGAACCTCTCAAGGGATCTTTTCTGCTGAAACACTTCCTGATTTAAGGAAAAAAGGACAAATATTTAGTCTCACTATGTTCTTAATTACTCAGTCTAGAGAAGCTTAACTGCAACCTATTTCAGCCGCAGTGTGCAAGAGCATCAACAGCATCCATCTCTCCTTTTGGGACAAGTCTATATTCCCCTTGACTCCTCCTCAAACCCAACTGAGATCAATTATCCTCCACTCAGGGTACTCCCTGCTTGTAACTGCAGAGCCCAGCTTGCCCCAATGGTTTCTTGGTCCAAGTCCCAGTAGGTTTCTAAAAGCTCCAATGCCCCAAAGCCCTGTGGGGCTGGCTTTGCATTTCCAATGTGGTCAGGTTTGCCACAGCATCCGAAGTCAACCAAGGAGGCACCGCAGAGATGCTGGTAGCTTGTGAAGACTGCTGTTCTCACCCATGCCAGACAGCCAAAAGTGCAGAAGAAGAGGGATGAGCAGGGAGAGGGAAGCACACCAGGGAAACCCAGAGCAGAAGCACCAGCGGTCAAATCAGGTGACAGCAGCAAGGCACAAGATCATGAGCTTGTGGCATTTTACAAGAAGAGTAAGGAATCATCATTAGATTGTAGATCAAATAGTAGCAGTAAATAAAAATAAGGCAGAAAAAGCAGATGGAAGTAGCAGCATACTTGGGTACATTATAAGGCGTTCATTACAAGACCGCCTGCAGCAGAGGCTGAAACCTCATTACTCATATGTACTTCTCCGAACCAAATGTGTGATATTTACAGTTATGATTAGTTTATGGACTAACTGAAGCTTGGATCAATGCCTGCTTCCCCCCTCGCCCCCAAAAGAACTTGAAACATCTTTAGGATAAACAGATATGACTAAAATAAAAAGTATAATGTAGAGTAACTAAGAAGTAGTTCAAGTAACAAAGCCAACAAGAACAGAATCAAAAAAAAAAAAAAAAAAGAGTAAGAAAATAAGAGATGAAAGAGGACCGACAATAAACACTGCAGAGGTATGGTACACATTAGTATCCAATGGGCAATTAATCAAATAACCTGTACAAATCACACTGTTTTTTAAAAGGAAAATTACTGCCTGATTGCAGCTGAATCATTCCTCCTTCAGTTTGCTGGAGGTTTAGCTGTAACTGCAGCCTACACAGGGAAAATAAATACTGTCTCCTCTTTTCTTTTAAGGGAATATCACGCATTAGCCATTAAGAAACGTGCAAACAGCAGCCCACTAAAACTTTTTTGAAGTTTTCCTAATGTAGCTCAAAGCAGTTGTTCAGTGAAGGGCAGCTCTGAATCAAAGGTAGACGGAGCTGGGAGACAAGGGAGCAGCAAAGACACCGGTCTCCCAGTAGCTCTGCGTGAGGCCACACATGTACCCGAGCTGGCACAGCGCGTGGGACTGCGCATTTCGAGTCAGGAGTGAGCAGAATTGCCACTTCCAGCATCAGAAAGTTGCATACAGCTCATGCTGGATCAAACCTTGTCTAGCTGCACCTTTAGTTTCTCTGTCCTTGCACGCTTGGCTGTCTGAGCTGAATGCGAGCTCTGCTTCGACACTCCGATTCAGCACGTTGAGCTCTCCGAGTGCCCTTACAGGCATTCGTCCCAGTGATTATTAACTACAGCTCCCCTCAAGTCTCAGTGAAGAATTAATTAGTTTTTAACTTAAAAAAAAGTGCCATGCTATGGTAGATTCTTAGAAACCCATCACAGCGCCCAGTGAATCAATGGGAGACCAGTGACTGATCCAGCTGGCTTTGAAAAAGAGTCTTTGAAAGACCTCATGTTATCTGAGCACATATGTTTTTTTCTCCAAAGCTATGGAATCCAATTCTTTGTTTTAAATCAGTATGTGGCAAAGAATTGATAGGTTTTGACTTTCTTTCTGCCTTTTTTATTTTGCTTGGATAGCTTCTTATAGCAAATTCATACAGCAAAAAAGATGGTGTTTAGAAAGTCAACTGACATGAGAAGACATCAACAAACTGAGGAATATCCAATTGCTTGGTGATTGGAGAGCAAAACAAGAAGAAAATTACTTGGGAAGAGATGATCACAGCGCAAAGCACATAATTCACAGAGCTCTGCAAATGACTCCAACACCCGTGCACACATTTATGCTGCTTCCCTCAGAAAATGCCAAAGGAGTTTTCAGCAGCTCTACTAAATTAAGACAGACTTTTTCTATAGGTGAATACTTGCAGGAATTAGAGAGCTTTAAACAATTATCTACCCTATTAGCAAGGGTAACACAAGCCTCAATCAATCCTGGCAATTCTTAAACTGTTAAAAAGTATGTTATCTTTTTAGGTTGGACTTATTTTATGTCAGATATATTCTGGATTTTGTCTTTTTGTTCTTGAATAGCAGACACTCAGGGTCTTCATGAGCCACTACAAGAATAAATAATCCTAAATGATAGAGCAAAGGAAAATCTGTTTCTTCTGTCTTTATAAGAACAAAAGGACACCCAAAACATTAATAAAATGGGATACTGAACACAGATAAAACTGAAGTGCAAAATCTATTACGGAAGGTTGCTGCACACAAAAGCTTAATGAGATTCAAAACCATTATGGATGTATACGTGGATAGGAGGCTTATCTAGAGCTGCTATAATTAGTGATAATTTATATTCTGGAAGGAAGATTAAACCTTGACTTAAACCCTGAAGCACAATCTCTAGCTGTTAGAGATCAGGATTAGACATGTGTGCAGATATACCCAGCACATCTGCCTGCTGTGAGGTTTTTTTTGAAGAATCCGAACTTGGCCACTTCTAGAGACACACAACATTGAATTGCTTGATTTGATCCAGTATGAAATTCCTGAGTTCCCATTAACTTCTTAAATAAATCAGAGCATGTTTCCAACTTGTGGTTGAGTACAAATCTATATGAAATTACTTACTCTTTTCCCCTCAGGTTTAAACATTTTTTAAACAACAATTGGTTTATGTTTAATTTTAGCAGTAAGCCATTTATAAAGTCAACTAAATGTGATTCATGCCAAATGTTTCTTGCTTTATTCCTTGAACTCACTGAAGTGTACCAGTGCCTCAAGCAGGATTTGGCCTGCAACTCTTCAGAAGGTTCTGAATGTTCATCATGCAATAAAAAGATGGTTGTACTTCCATTAAAAAAATTCAGTGAAAAATTATATCATATTGAGTCTACAACTTGACAGGATAATGAAAAAAAGGGGAAAAAAAAGGGTAGCTAAGAGTATGAATTTTCTGTTAAAAAAATTTACTATTTTGAAGAATGCCTCTACTATTGAGCCCTGACTTTTAACAGAACACATATTTTAATCAGCCATATCTAGAGTTATTCTTGATGTTTCAGCCTACGCAGTTTAAGATGGACTAATCAGAGAATTTATGGAGTAATAGGAGAATTTATTTAAGCTTAAACAGGGAGTTACTGACTTCCACGGATTCAGCCCTGAAGAACCAAAGAAACATTGCAGGGGTTTTGCCCATTCTCCTGTAAACTTGTAAACTATTTTTTCCGTTGCAAGTACTTGTGTACCTGAGTAGATTTGTGAATGTATTGAGGGAGAAATTACATGGCTTTCATGACTCAGCAGAACATGCAGCATCTCAAATGTGGTAAAGTTTTTGCACAACATCAAGAATTCCTGCCTATTTAGCATCTGTTTTCAGCATTTACCTCTTTTGCCTTTCTTTATATGCCCAATTTCAGCAACTGTAAAGTCTTGCAAGTCAACTTGTTGATGACTTTGAGAATTTTAATGAAAATCATCTGCTTCTTCCCCTGAAGTTCAGGTGCAAGCGCATCAGGTTCTAGATCTTCTTTCAAGACAGGCAAGCAATATCCTACTCCTCATAATCAGAAAGATGCACCTTTAAGACACAACTATAAATTCAAAGTCCATCAAAACAAGAAAAACACTGAAGAAATGCAAGAAAACCTCAGTTTCAGTCGTTCCTCTCTAACGAACATGGGTTCAGCTTTCTCCTTGATGCAATGGAAATATCAATTGCGAGATGCAAAGAAGAGCGAACAATGAGCTAGAAAAATGATTCCGTCTGCATTCTTGTAAGGATATGTATGGAGAAAGACTTCATTTCTGCAGGCAAGAGGAAAGGAAGCTGCAATAACCAACATGTGACCTGATGCATCTAGACAGGAATTTCAGCTCTGTACATTGGCTAAAAAAGTAGTAACTTAGAACTGCGAGGCAGAAGGAAAGTGCACAATGAATCTGCACAGCCAAGGCATAGGCAGGAAGAAATCACAGAAAAGTCTGAAGAAAATGGTATTTGATTTTAATGATCAATTACAATTCAAATAAGGAAGTACAAGAGACAAAGGCCAAAATTTTTGCCTTAAACTAACAAGGTCAAAAGGAGACCACCAGAAAATACCATGGAGGAAACCAAATAGAGTAACTAGATCACAAAACATATGTTAGTTAGACATCAGGTGGGACTGTTTGGTTCTGTTGGTACTGGCAATACTAACCTGACTTTTTATTTCTGTATTCATTTGTTAGTATTTTTACATTCAGTCATTTATGAATGCTAATAAAGACTCCTGTCTCCTTCTCCTCCAAAAATATCAAAGCAGTTTGAATATAAACATAGATTATTTTAGAAAGAACAAATCATATTTAGTACATGCTGATGACTTGCTACTTTTTTATGTACATGTGTTTTTGCCATGACACGACCATGCTTTTTAATTAATTTGTCAGTGTATTTCAGTGTAATCCAATCCAGGTATATAAAGAGAACTGTGTATAACATAGAAAAGTGCTTAACCAGAACTCTTCAGAAAAGTCATTTGGTGTGATGGTGAAACTTCAGGAAACTGAACCAGAAATCTGAAGCAGGAAACAGAAATCTAAAACAGTGCTACAAATCCCAGAGGAACAACCATTTGTAGACGTAAAGTATTCCCACCACAAATCTTGGTATTCATGCATTATATAAAATAAAGTGTTCTTCTGGGAACAAATAGAGGAAAAAAGAAAAAGATCTTAGATCGTCCTCAAACATTAGAGCATTACTGTTCATTCTCATGTTATTTAGATTCTCCGAGCACTCCCATTTTGAATTTCTATTTTTAGGGAAACTACCATCAGGCTTAACTATGCATGTTTATTTGCAATTTGTCATGCAAGGTATAAGCCCAGAAGTGAAATTATTTTAGTTAATTGAAGGGGAGAATGTAATCAGTCAAATTCTTTTTCTAATTAAAAACTGGAAAAAAAAATCCAAATGCTTTCTTGCACAAAATAGCTCTAAATCAGATAGGGATTTAGGGTACATAATTCAAGCTTGAACACAGGGTTGAAATCCTCTCCAACAACTTCCAGGGTATCTCCATCCAGATTTTGGGAGAGGGCCAGGTTCTGCTCAGTCAATTAAGGAAAAAAAAACCCTCACAGCAAAACAAGGCAGATATACATACTAAAAATAAGACTTTAGAGACCTTTAGAGAATTCAAAATTTTAATAGGAGCAAACAATTCCGGGGCTCGGTTTGGATTTCAAAGACCCACTACACTATGCCATAGCAACGTGTAACTGCTTCATTCACATAACAGAAACACAGACTGCAGAGACAAACAGGGCTTTGAGTGGTAATTCCCCAGGTGATTTAACCAAGCACCTCATGATTTGTATCAGTAGGAAGTTTTCCTTTTGTTTAATTTAAATCTCCCTTGCTGTACTTTAAGAGCATTTTTGCTTATTTTCCTTATCCAGGATGGATAAATAAGTTCCCTCCCCTTTTTATACACTGGAGGAGAGTTTTTTGCCTCCTCCTCTCTTTATGGCAAGCAGCACCATTTCCTTCCTTCCTGTTCTTCCAGTAGGTCATGCTGATTTCCTCCTGTGTCTGTGCATCCAATCTGTATTTTCCCTATAGTGCAGCACTGGGACTGAGACGTAATAGCCAGGCCTTTTCAATGCTAAATGCAGCAGAGGATTATTTCATACATTTTGCAGGCTGCAGAATATATCACAGGTCTGAGCACTGCATATATACCTTATTATTGTGATATACTGTGTAGATACTTGCTAACATGATAACATGATATTTGTTACTCATGATTTATCTGAATTTTCCTACAATTTCTCATCCTTTTCATAAGGATTTCCAATTTTACCTTATTATGTGTTTGGGAAGTAGATTATTCCCATGAAAACAGTTTATTATATTTGTCCTCCTTGAAAAACAATCTATTTTTAAGCAATCCCTTGTATTTGTCATTTTTCTTCTACTCTTCAATATATTCTCAGTTTCCTTCATATTGGTATCATCTGCAAATTTAATAAGCAAATTTAATACTCAGATTCATGATAGAGCTTTTTAAAGCCCTGTCAAGGCAGAAGAATGAACAGAGCAATGAACAACTGATAAATTTGGAAAAAAAAAAAAAAAAAGAAATGCACCCACACAAGAGCTAGGTCCCCTTTTGCAAGGTTATAAGCAAGTGACATGCCAGAATCAAAGTCAAGCTAGAGTCCTGCTGCTGCAGCTTAATCTACAGTGCCTGTTACACGACCATCATGGACAAAATTAGATTTGTTATACATGATTTGCTCTTTATAGATCCATGCAGGCTGTTACTCATCTTTGTTATTTTCTAGGAGCTTAAAAATAGATTGTTTGATAGTTTTACAGGAATTGAAGTTAAGGTTGTTGATCTATAATATTTCCTTCTCTATTTTTGTAAACTAATACATATTTTTGGGTGTTCCAACATACGACCTCTGTTCTACACATTCTCAAACATAAGGTGCTCATCTGTTGCAAAGCCTAATTTGCCCAAGTATTACCCCAAAAAAAGACACATAAACCCACCAAAACAACAAAGCCAAATAAAACCAGCAAGTACTTTGGATATTTCAGTACTGCTGCTAGGTGTAACTTGTTCTTCTGAATTTGCTCTGAGAAATGAACTTTACACCAATTTCCTTTCTCATCTTACTGCTGGCAAAGAAGCAACTTGAAAAGCACAAAATCAGACAAACTGCCATAACCAAGTCAGGAAAAGAGTTTCTGTCATCTTTCAAGAGCTGGTTTTACTTAACAACATGACGGATGTGGGCAGATCCATATGAGAACATGCTCCCAGAGAATTTCTAGAAATTTGTCTCCGAGGAAAGCAGGACATTTCTTATTAAAATACGCTTTGTGGGGGATTTTGAAGGTCCCCAATATCTGGATGGAGGTGCTGTGCACTAATACAGGGCAGTTTAAGATAAGACAACAGGCTCTCTGGAGGATTTTTGTTGTTGTTGTTTTACAAGATGATGACGAAGGAAAAAGTTCAGAATAATTTGTGCAGTGGATGTTGATACATAATATTTTATGGTCAATGCCACTTCTCTGTGATAGAAAACAGTCTGCCACATTATTTAAAGGCTTTTCAACTGGTGTTTTTCCTTCTTATCTTTCTACTACTATTCTAAACCATGCTAGCTTCTGGAGATGCCTATGAACAGTCCATAAATAGGCAAAGGTTTTTCATCACTCCAGTAACTTATGTCTAAGTTATTTTTTCAGAGCTCAGAAGCAGCCAAGACCTAAAGGCTTGTCCAAAACCTTTCTGACCAGGAGGTTTCCTATGCAAACCAAGGTAACACCTGTAAGTCAAAGAATCATCTGCTTACATGATACTCTTCTATCGCTTTAATACTTCAGTCCCAACTAGATTTGGTAGCATCATGTGAGCAATCTTTCCCTAAATAATCCAAAATCCATATGAAGAATATTGACTCTAGATGTGTCATAGCAATGCTGAAAAGAGCAGTAGCTAAAAATCCAGCTTTTCACTGTTCCAGCTCAGGTGGCAGCAGTGAGCAAGACTATTCCTCTGGAGCCTATTAATTAAATGGCCTGGATACAGTTTGGAAGATGGGCAACTTATGATGTCAGAGTACACGAAGTGTTGAAAGGAAAGCATTCAATGTTGAATGCTCAAAAATGGCAAATGTTTGAATCCAGAACAAAAAGAAAAGAGGGGGGTCAGCAAATAACCAGTTACTGGTTGCATCAACTTTCAGATGCGTTTGCTGAGAATAAATTTTCTCACTATTGAAATTTAGGATAATCACAGAGTATGGTGATAATAATAAAGTGTGATCATTGGAGATCAGGAAAGGAGAAGGATATAGTCTGAAGCTGGCTTTGAATTAAATCACTTATATATTAAGCAAATTCAATGTCTTGTTAATTTAAAATACCTCCAAGACTGTCTTTAAGATCTGATTATTTTTTCCTTCTTCTGCTAATTGAGGTAAAGGACTTCTATCTATTTTCAAACCAAAAAGACTGTCTTAGGCACATTTCTCATTTTCCCAAGATTTTACAGATAAATATTTTACATCCCTGACAGGTTCAAAGTACATACACACCATGAGGTATTGACACGGTACTAACTGAAATATAAGGCAGAATATCTTTTAAATAGATCATGAATATCACTATATTTTCTCCAGTACCGACGATAACTTTCCAGACTTTAGAATCAGAGATTTACCTAATCCATTAGGTATTTTGTTCTTTAGCTTATTCTGCTTTCTCAGATGGTTCCTTTCAGTCTTGTCTATCAATTTTACCTTTAGAGAAGAAATTAATTATTTCTGCATTTGGTATGGAAACGTTATCTACTCCTCAGTGACCATGCCAAGTTTGCAATGAGAAGATTAAACTAAAATACTGTTCAGGACTTGTAAATTTACTTACATAGGGCCTGCAGAGGAAGAAATATAGGAATCATCATGGTAAGGATGAGGCAAGCAGTTGGATGAGATAGACCAGCTGGTTTATCATCCCATATCAAAAGAAACCTGAAGTCAAGTAGATACAGAATAATTTGCCCCCCACATAAGCCTGTTTCTGATCTCTAGCCCAGAAGCATGAAGTTTAATCTCCTTTATAGAACACAAACTGTCATCAATTATGATAAGCCAAGTATCTTGAGTTAATAACACAACTATACAACTCCCTTTTGAAACTCATTACATTCTTGGCCTTGATCACGTCCTATGCAACAGGTTTTGCAGTTAAGTTACATGTTCTTTTAAACTGGGTTTGCACTCGCTTTTTTTGTTTGTTTGTTTTTTAATTTGACTTCTCCCATGACAATACCAATTTTGCTCTTGGAAGTCAATCAGCTTAGTACAGCAGACCTTTGGAGCTTGCCACATGTCGTGAAAGACATAGGTCCAAGCCTCGCCTCGTCCAGTTATTTAAGGGAGTAGATGCACACAAAAGCAAAAGCCAGCTCATCACAGGTGAGTGTTGCCCTCCCTGCTCTGCACAACTCATGAGAATTGGGGGAAAAACACTGCAGCCAGGCCACAAAAGCCAGCAGGATGAACACTGCCATCTTGATGGAAAAATGTTGTGAGAAAATAGTGCTAAGATTTTAAATGTTAGGACAATGGGCCATAATTTTTTAGCCTGGATTATGAACCCTCCTAACAAACTGTATTATTGACACAGTCCTCCTGTTTGACTCAGCTAGGAGATAGGCACATTTGGATTTTTCTGAATAAGTTGTACTTTAGTCTTGTCTACTCTTTTGAAAGGAATTCCTTTACACATAAGGCCAGAAAAGAGTTCTACCCACATGGAGGTGATCTGAGACCACATTGCCACAGATGATCAGAGAGTAGCCCGAGTCAGAACTCGGTTAGTCTTCGAAGCAGCTCTGCAGTGGAACAGCGGTCTGATCTATGGTTTTGTTCAAACCCCTTTATTAACAGAAGGTTGAGACCTTTTCAGGGAATTTCTCCAAATAAAAGCAGGAAAAGCATGAACTCTCTCTGCCAAGAAGCACACTTCTTCCATTAACAGAAAAGAGTCACCATCTATACAACACAGTTACCTACTTGAAAATAAGCTTTGTTTTCCAGGATCCTATGCATGAATATAATCTAATATTTTACATGTACTTCCTCAATTTTAATATAAATGGCTTTTTTTTTTTTTTTTAAACTATACAAAGGTTCTGTTTTAAAAATGGTTTAAGAATTCACATAAGCATAGGGCAAAGGTAGATAGTGTGAATTGCAGGTGTAAATTTACAGCTAGAATACATCAGAAAAGTTTCTGCAGTATGCTATAAAGGAGTCTATTGACTCCAACTACAATGCTATCTATAGGAATTGATCGGCCATTTATGAAAACATCTCATCATTTATTAACCTTTCAAAAGGGTTTCTAAAGAAAAGCTTAACATGAAGGTCGCAGGGAGATAGCTTAAGAAAAGCCCTGTTTGAAAAGCCTCTGATGAAAATCTGTTACCTTGTCATGTTTTTTTCTTTTATTAGATGACAACTTATTTTATTAGATGTACATCTGTTTATCACAGAAAGTGGCCAAGGGGATCCAGAGGCAAAAGAGGAGGACTCCTGTTTGCTGTTATTTGGGAGGAAAAAAAAAAAAAAAAAGTTTTTAATTACATAAAATTCTACCTGGCAGTATTGTACACAGATGCACATTTCATGCATCTCTCTAAATAAGATTTCAGGCAAATCAATTTGCTGGTCTTCAACTTCCAGATTTTGACCAGCGCTTCGTTTGCTGATCAGAGACCTATTTGCGGAGGCCAGCACCTATTTCATGCCACTATTTAAGACAGGATATAGTGGAAAACTTCAAACGTCATATTCAGTGATGAACAGCTAGACATTTTGGAATCCTTCAAGGCATCACATTAAATTAACAGGACACTAGGTTTTATATCTGTGTGCTGCACACAATCCAAGAAATGCAAGGAGGAAGAGATTTTACAGGGTACCCTTCCTTCTCCCCCAAAGGAGTCATGGAAGCTGAGCTGTCTGCGTGTAGATCTAAGACAGAGACCACAGACCTGCTTTTCACATTTATTTAGATCCCGACACTCACTGGAGATGCTCAATAGTCAGAATAAGACAAGCAACTTTGAACTGAAAACCTCTGAACCCTTTCTTCCTTTGGCCACTGCTTATCTTGTACAGGCTGAGTGATTTTTCCTTCCTACACAACGCTGATGCCAGTTAGGCTTCTCCATCTGCAGGCTCCTGCTAAGCCTAGTTAGAAACATGAAGAGTGTAGAAAATATCTCTTTCGACCTCTTTCTGCAATTTCAACACAAGTTGCTTTGAGATTGCTCCAGTGCCTTTTATGTAAAACATACTGAACAAAAAATTAAAATGCCATTATAGTAGTGCATACTATCATGCTGTGCTGCCCCCAATATAAGAGGATCTCCTAAGGTATGTTATCATTCATTTATGTATTGGCCCAGCTCCTTTGCTCCACATCTCTTACCAGAAAACTAAATCAAAAGTGAAGACAGAACTACTTGTAAGGGATCTTCATATATGGGTGTGTATATATGTACACACATATACGTGTACTTGCACATACAAATATATATATTATATATATAAAAAGTAACAACTAATGGTAACAGGTGCATTACAGAGCACACTATATATTGTGCTTCTGGAGCATTAACTATTCTCTTATAAACCAGAAAAAGTAGGAAGGAAAGTAGAGCAGAGGAACTGCAAAGAGATGTCGATTATCACTTCTATGCCTAAGTCCATATTTTTTTTAGCCTTCCTGAAAGCATCTGGTACTAGGAATGCTGGAGACAGGATACTAGACCAGATGGAAGTTGCGTCTGATCCAACATGGTAATTTTTATGTGCACCAAGGATTCTGGGCTTGGAATGAAATGTGGTTTTCAGTCTCCCCTTCCATGGATTGGGAAAACACCATTTTTAAAAGACTTCAGACTGGGTGGCTCCACCACCCGGCCATCTGTCTTCCCCCTGCTTGGCCCTACTTCTTTCTCCTTATTAAAAATAAGATTTTTTTTTAATTAAATGTAGAGAAATTCATTCTGATTGATGGTTTCCTGTTGCCATTAAAGAGGGGTACTATATTATCAGACAGTTTTCTGAGAACATAGTGATATTCTGTCATAAACTGCTGGCAGGAAGCTATCACTCACAGACATGCACGGTAAGGTTTTCTTTAAAAAAAATGAAATCTGTTAATTGAGACATAGAATCAATATGAGAAGAAGGAAGAAAAAGATGATTGCAGATGCTGCTAGGGTCCAAAAAAACTATAGGAGAAATCAGACACTACTGAGTTTTCATTTCACTGAACGGATAAAGCAGAAATCACAGAGTTTTCTCAAAAGGTTGGCAAAGTGACCCTTTTTCCTTCCAACCACACAGGATTTGGCATATGGTTGTATGCATGTTTGGAGAGCAAATATCATATATATTTTTACTCTCTCTGTCTAAGTGTGTGCATGTATATAACATGCATTATATACTTATAGACAATGTTATTTTTATTTAATAGATATTAGCTTCAGAAAAAAAATAAAAGTCAAAAAGCTTTAAGCAACATAAAGCTCGATATACGCATCCTGGCAAAACAACACGCACAATGAGATTCATTATGGGAAAATTATTTCAATGAACCCCCTGATTGAGGGTTAGCACTTACTGGTTTATTACGGCGTGTAAGACAAGGCTAACGTAAGGATAAGAGACATAAGACCAGCAGACGTGTTAAATTTGCTTTTTAAACCTTAGTATGGAAAGGGAGGGAGGGAGAAAGTAAGAGAGGGAGAGAGAAGGCAGACGGCTCCACTTCTCTAGAGAAGAGATCGTGATGCATCCTTCCTATCCTGCCCGCTCCTGAGGAGTTTTCTGATTGCATGCATGCTTCTCTTTTACAACACATTTTACATCACTTTTTCCTTCTTCTGCATCACATGGGCTATCTAGATTCATGCTGAATCTATCACTGAACCACAGTTTCCTTGATCCTGGGATTTTCTCTCTTTTTTTTTTTTTTGGCTGAGGACAAGAAAAGGAATTTCTTCCCAGTACTAGAACCTCCTGGTGTTAACACAAAATCCTACTACCTCAGCCTTTTAAAAATATACATATTATGAAGAATATAATTCTAATAGAACTCAAGGCAACAACATCCCTAATAATTACTCCCTCCCCATATGAGGGTTTTGAGTAGGCAGCTCTGAGTCCTTAAAGAATCATGAGGGATTGATTTCAGGATAATTTACAAAATAGTAATTTTCATTTACAAATTTATCAATTAACAACCTTCAAATATTCCTTAAAACAAACTTTGGTAACTCTATAATGAATCAAAGGGTTTGGGCATGAGTCATTTTGAAGATGCCTTGGCAGTTTGAAGTAGTAGTATTTTCTACCCAAAAACTCTGGGACAAAACTTGACAGAGGTTGCACTTGGTAAGTTTAAAAAGTCCTACGAAGAGCAGTATTAAACAGTTATTTACCGCTATTTAAAACCATAGCAGTAATTAATATTTTAAAGAATGCTAACCTTTTGGTATTGCCTACAAAGAAAAAAAAAAAGCATACAAAAAATGGTTTGACAATTTTTTTTTAAATTATGATCCCTTCTTCTGACTATCTCTAAACACAGAAGCTCACAGAAGTCTTAAATTTCTCCCCTCTTCTATGAATCAAATTGTAAATCCAAAATATTTTTTCTTGCTCCAAGCACATCAATATTTTTCAACCTTTTTCAAGCTTCATGAACTAGGAAAGTATTGAGTTTCTCCTAATGTGCAGAAAAGTCAGCAAAACTTGGGTTATTTCAGCTGAGAGGAAGGGAATAATTTTGTCAGCCCACTTTTCTAACATGACTGAATGCTCTACTAATTAAGTATGAGTAGAAGGAAAGAGATAATAGAAATTTCCAATACAAAAGAGGATACAGGAGTCATTAATTGGAGCTTTACAGCCCAAAGTTAAGATAAATCAGATTCTTTATTTTGTTGTTTAGGTCTCTCAAAGTGACATCAATTGATAGGAAATTTGAGTGCCTCACAGCTTCAGTGTGTTCATCCCTCCAAAATCTTACTTTTATTCCCAAATCACTGATGGGGATTGGAGCAGAGATAGCAAAGGGTATGCCCAGCTCTGTGTGAAAACTACAGACTTGAACACAGGTTTCCTAAGCCTTAAGCCACTGCCTTAACTATATCCAAGGAAAAAGCAGAGTTTTCCCACCTCCAAACCTTAATAACTTAGAAATGCTGTTATTCCTGACTGAGAAAATGCAAAGATCTCACCGCTTTTCTAAGGCTACCCACAACAGACTCTCATGTCTCTCATACTCCAAGGGAAAGTGTAAGACAGACTCAGTCTCTCCCCTCTATTTCACAAAAACGTACAATTCTTGATATTAGCACTGAGACAACAAGTGCTAAATCATCCTCTAGGAATATCTGCGAATTCAACAACATGAATGTTTATATAAAGTGAACAGGAAAAGGGCATGAACAAAGCCAGAAAAAATATGATCAAATATTTGCAGATTTCTTTTTCATAATTAAAACATCAATTTTCATTACAGTTTCTTTACTATTAGCTCCCAAATGCTTGTCCAGGGAGGTAAACAGACCATTTCTGGATCAGCTCTGCAGAGCAAGTAACAGAAACCTTTTCCTTCCATACACAATGATCTAAAATCTCTCTCCTGAGCTTCAAAATGCCAAGTTTGGCCCAAAAGCAAGCATGCATTTTCCAACTCCAGCATCCCAAATTGAAACCGTCCAGCCGCCCCGGGTACTTTGAACTCGGACATGCTGGAAGGATGAGCGTGTTAAAAACGGACAAATCAGCATTACCGTAGCTCTGACAAATCCTGTAGCGACAGCGCAGCTCTCAAATGAATATTCTAGAAGTAAACGTGTCACACAACAAAAATTTCACATACCAAATGGCGAAGGATGAATCTAGGCCCCTTAATAAATCTGCTCTGCCCCAGTTTATGTCAATGATTTGCATATAATAAAATCATCCTTGAGCAAATAACTGATAAAATAATAAACCTGTCAAATGCATAAATTGACTGCTCACTAGGGCTATCTGGCAGTTTGTTCGTACAGAGGCAGATGCTCCGCTATAACACTCTAGCTGCAGGAAACACTTGTCTGTCATGTGGTAAAAGGGGAAAATAGAGTGTAAAGATTAGGTTCGGTTTTATAGCAAGCTAAATATTCATTGCCAAAGAAAGAAAAATGCCCTTTAGATAATTCGATGCTTGTTAAATATATAGATATAAATTGGTCTGAAAGGGTTAAAGAGTGTGCTCTGAAAATGGAAGGAGATTAACCACCTGTAAAATGGATAGCCAGAGAAAAAGAGTATTTTATGGCTTATGATATCCTATCTTTTAAAAAACTACTCATATTTTCATAATCTAACTTATTATAACTGTTACTCTACTCTTTGCTACTTTCCAGTTAAGTAATATGACCAACATGAAATATTCCCTGCAAAATGTCTGGTGCAAATGCTCAGAGGTGGCTGAACTGACACATTTGGCCCAGATCTTGTGTTGCTGCAGGATGCTCAGCTGAGTCCTTTCACTCAGCCAATATCTTGTTTATGTCAAGGGCTTCTTTGGGGCCTGGGTTATGCCTTGAAAAGGCACAGTCCAGATGCATGCGCTTAAGACCTTCTTTCTTGGGGAAAGTAGGGGAATATTGAGGAAACACAAGTATTAATTGCAAGTTGCTTTTTCTCCCTGTTTCGTTCCCCACCCCAGGAAGCAGCACGTAGCTGCTTGGGAGATCGCGCGCACAAAGCTGCACAGGGTACAGGATGTTAAATCATTCAGACAAGAAACATTATTCGTTTTGATATTTAATTTCCAGTGATATTCTTCTCCTTGAAATATGGTCTCTATTAAATCATGTGGAGTGAAACTAATCTGAGAAAGGATAGTAAAAGTGCAGTGTTACTGAGACTTGATATATATGAAAAGATCCAAATTTTCGGATGTTTCTAGCTTCTTCTCCCTCCCTTAATTTTTTTTTTTTTCAAAGCTTCTGCTGAAATAGACACTAAATTCCTGCAAGCATTCTTACTTCTTAAAGATAAATACAGAGAGCTTTAAGGAGGCAAAAAAACCTTCACTTTTTCAACTTCTGGGAAGTGATTTTTTTTCCCCCCACAAGGGGTTTTAGGGGATAAATGCTATGGATGATGCCAACTATTTATATGGTTGTGTCCAGTTGGAAAAGCCAATTTTCAGCATGCCTGCTCCTGATGTGCCATGGGTGAACATGCCTCATAAGCAGAAAAATCAAGGCTATATAAGAGTCTGCTCCTGATAGAAGAGTGAGAGAGGGTTTAAATATAAGGAGCTGTCAGAGTCAACTGAAAAGTTGCCTTATCAGCAAAAAAATGACAGTCACAACTGAGTCTGTCCTGAGCATACTGCACGACCCAAATTCTCTCACTCAGAGCTTAGTGCAGCAGTTATATGTATTTTTATATATATATGTGTGTGTGTGTGTGTCTGTGTGCGCACATGAAAAAAAATAGCACTTTGCAGGAAATAATGATTGCAGAATAAAGCTGCTACCTACATATATTGACATTGTGGTTATAACAGGATGTATAGTCTTTCATATAACCTGTACTATATAATATTTGTGCTATTGAAAGTTAAACCCAAAGCAATTAAGTTCACATGTGTTACTGTAATTTATCACTTCTGGTTATAATGAAAAAACAGCCCCAGTTCTCCAGAGCTTCTCAAGCTGCGCTGTTGTTTATCCCAGTGCCGGGTTTGAACAGTCCTGTGTTTCACCACAGTACTGCAAAATAACAAGTCTGTTAATATTGTCTCTTCTAGTCATTTTGCCCTGGACTCACACCATGCTTTCAAAGCAGCAATTCTAAGTTCTCTGCTCAACTGACTGAGAAGTAGCAAACTTCGGGGAAAAACAAGCACTCACTCCAGTGCACCAGGGAACCCCTTGTTATGCCCTTAAGAGCACCAGTTCCGGCATCCCCAATGAATGGAAAACACAAAAGTGAACCTCTATCAAATACTGATTTTTGTTGTTTTGATTTTTTCGTCATGCAGAGTGGATATAAAAATATTTGAATATAAAATTTCATGTAGCACATATCTTTGAGGCTCTGACCTTCATACTATTCTACTTCTGCGAGCAATTGGGAGCAGGTACCGCACAGGATGCTGGCTGCAGCTCCTTAACTCCTTGCTAGACCCAAGATGCAAACTGCAAGTGCGCCTGAGTTTGCAACAGCTGGCTACCATGCCTCTGGAGTCATGCATGAAAAATGGAAACTGCAGCAGCCATCCCATTTTTCATGTTTAACTCTTGCTGATCCCACTATCCCCACCGATTCCTTTTGTGACAAAAACAGGCATAGTAACTGTCTTTACATCCCCCATAACTGCTTAGTTACACCCGCTCCCCATGATTTCTACAGTCCTCAGGCAGGATTTCAGAGAGAGATTTTACTCTCTGTGCTGTCTGAGGGAAACCAGGGTGAAGCAGGGAAGCCACGTGAAATAGCTAGAGATGCTTGGACAAAGCCACCTTCTAGTGATTTTGAATTACACAGCAGCAATATGGATGCAGATGGATAAAAGACAAATGGGACACTGCTAAAGTCTTGGTTAATAAGGTGCATCTAAATCCAATTTACTTTGTGAAAACACTATGCGATATAGCTGAAGACTTGCAGCGGTTTTTTTGACCAGAGTGACATAGTAGTTTCTCATCTCCTGCCACTGTGAGCAAGGAATAAATTCATTCAATTTAATGGAATTACATGGGTATTTGAAAAATTAGATCATCATCTGTTTCCTAAGGTGCTTAAAACCTGACACTGAAAGTCTCCCTTCTGAATAAATAGATCCCATGTGAAAAACTATTTGTGAGCAACTCCCTAGATGCTGCAGTAGCTGCCATAGAGCAGCTTATACCAGTGCTGGCTATTCGAGCACATGTGTCAAGAGGGACTCAAAAGTGGATATGAGGCAAATCAGAGGGAAGGATGGAAGTTAAGAGATGCCTAAATCAGAGCTATACCACTGTGCTTCGGCTGTATTTATCCCCTTAGTAAATTACTCAGGAGAAAAACAATTACTTGGCTATTAAACAGGAACTGTGTAATAGAAGTCACAGATCTGCCACGATGCCCGAGATAGCAAATGCCTCAACCTTCTAGCCCAGATGTCTATCCCCACCTCAAGACTTTGGAGCCTTAACGCTTGCAAGACTACAATAAAACAGCCAAATCTAATAACTTATAACAACTATAATCTAGTCCTATTTATTTACCAGGTGGGTTTAATTTACCAGGCCGGGGGGGAACAGATATGTCCACATATTATTTTTAAGTCTCCTTTAATGTATCATTTTTAAGCTGCACTATTCCCCGACAGATAAAAATTCAGCATCCGACTACGAAGGAAAGAAAGTATCCAGAAATACAAAGAAACCTGGATTAGCCTTTTCTCCTGGTTTTTACATTTTCTCTCTTGCAGTTCTACATCCGGGACGCGACGGTCGGCAGCACTTGGTGACACAGGTGTCTTTGTACATCTTATCTCCCAGGGCTGCTGGCCAGTAAGCACTGAAGGAGGCCCAAAGGCAGGAAAAACAGTCTCCAGACATTTTCCATCTCCCTGGGGCTGCGCAGGGTTTTCCTCCTCTCTATCACGGTTAGCCTAAGTTAGCAAAGGAATAATTACAGTTTCATCATAGGGCCTGAAGTTACAAAAACTCCCTTCAAGCTGGGCAGCCATCTCGCTAGCCCTCAGTGAGCACCAAGGGAAGACAACCCGCTCCTCGCACATCCTTCCATAGGTTTGAAGTGAAAAGGGGTCAAACACAGATCTTGAGATTCCGTTCTCCTGCTAATTATGTTTAAAACGCTACTGCAACAGCTTGTGATGTGTCTTGTGACTTCACTGAAAGTTTGACAAGAATGAGCTTAAACGAAGTGTGCCTGGCAGGTGCCAATCCTAACAGCGTGTTGAAAAGGCAGGAGAAGCAAAAGGGTTACAACTGCTAGGGGAAGGTTTTACATCGGTATTAACATTGCGCAGCCTTTTTATAGAAACCATTCAAATTTCTCACCGGCAAACCATAACAAAGTGGGGATGATCACAAGGCCTAAAGAACAAGCAGCACAAAGCGTAAGGCACTGACTTTTCCCAAGTGCAGCATCCTTTGCTCAAGATGGGAATTGGGAGTCCGGCTTCACAGTGCTCAGGGGGAGTTGGCCACAAAGTCCCACTTCCTACACCCTTGGAATCGAAGGTTTGTAACCCGGAGGTGGGAACAAGGGTCTAGGTTCCTGAACGGCCTCCGAGCCCCTCGGCCTCTTTCGCAGGCCGCGCTCCGACCGCCGCCACCCGACCCGCTTCTCCGCACGATCTTCCAGGAAACCTGCAGGGGTCCCATGGGCTGCCGCGGACACTCATTTACCTCCATATTGCAACTGTTTGCTGGGGCAGTGCCAGGACCCTTATCACGCCGCTCTCATAAACCGGTAGAGCTATAGCCAGCGGTCAAAATTCAACTTCAGGTTTTACGCAAAGCTCTCCTACACGTTTCCTTGCTCCACACTAGTCCGTGCTCAGCGCCTCACCCCGGACCTCTGAATTCGGCCTCCGGAGATCTCCCCGGAGCTTTGGGCTGGTAGGAGACGCAAGGCCTCAGAGGGCACGAGCAGGGAGCGCGCACTTCATGTTTCCAGGAAGTTTTACCAAAAGGGAGGGGAATAAACAGAAGAAATAGAAGACTAAATAGAAGAATAACACCCCCAAAACAAAAACTACCACCCACGATCATAAAACCCTTGAACCGCAGGCTATTAGAGGCCTGTAGAGTACTAGCGAGCGTCATTATACGCTGCTGCACGTCTTCCCCTACGCACCCGCCACGGGTTGCTGTGGAGGATGAGATGGGCGCTCGATCTGACCCAACATAACCGTGTGAGGGAAGCAACGGGTGAAGAAACCAATGTTACGGCCAAACGGTAACAAAAAAAGTGCACTTGGATCGGATCCTCAGCTCAGGGAACATGGAGCCGCAGTGACTGACGTCACTAGAGAGTTGTACTCTAGTATGTCATTAGTTTTTAAAACAGTTCATCGAAACAGATGGCTTTACGTAATAATAGTTTGTCAATAGAAAATTAACAGAGTTTTGCAAACAATGCAAACAACTCCCTCAGTATTTTGCTGCTTCCATCCATTCTCACGAGGAACCAGTCCTACATTTTATTATTCTTTAGAGCCCTCAAGTATGCGGAGATAAAAGTCTTAAAAATGCCTGAATCGCAGAGGGCCACAACACTAGCTGGAGACTCTGGTCTAGCTTTCTTCAGAACTGCAAGATCTATTTCTTTCTTTGGATAAAATCTCATTTTAAATAACTTCAGTAATCACAGTTTTAATGCTTACTCCAATATCCATTTTCTTTTAAATGACCTTAGTGGTAAATAACTATGTATAATAGCTTTGTGTCAATAAATTTCCTCATCCACTATTTTAAATCATGATTGAATTAATAGTGGAGGGAAGTTTCTGTAAAGGAAATAGGATATATGGAGAATATATTCTCCCATAACCTCTTTGACTCTAAATTTACTACACAGATGTAAGCACACCTGGCTTCTGCTGGGAATAAAACCATGACCATCTCATGAAGAGGCAGAGGGCCAGACCCAATAAAGGCCTCCGCTGCCTACAATTTAGGCTCTGCAAAGCCTGTATTTAAGGCAGTTGGCCCCAAAGTGAAATCCAAAACTGTAAGAGGCTTCTAGGTTTTCTACACATTCTGTAAGGCATCTAAACCTCCCCATTAAAGGCAATCCCAAAACCCACACATTGGTGCTGGTTAGAAGCAGCCAATAGGAAATGCTGACCACAGAGGCACCTCTGGATTCCAGACCGTGATTTCAGGATTTCTTCCAGGTTTTGTCCAAGAACTGTCTAATGTAAAATGCAGAAATCAGTCTTGCTGACAGAGATTGCCAGCAAAGACTTGCTTATTTCACTTCAGAACTCTAAACCCAAGGCTTTCCCTACTGGTTATTGTTCTTTTAAATATTGCATTGCTTGTTGCATAGTGACCTAGATTCAACAAGACAGAAGCAGAACTGGTTTGGATGCCGCATGTGCCTTCAGGAATGCTCTGCTCGGGTCCAAATTGCTGTTGCTTCAAATTCAGGGCTCTCTTGAGTTCTGCATCTCTTTGCCTCTCTGAATAGCTGCAACTTCTCCAAATCATCTGCTTTATTATTTTAATGTCATCATTCATCATTATTCAACAGCATGTGTGATCTTAATACATACAAATGCAAGGCCCTTCAAGTTCCTTTGATTAAGTACAGACCTACGCAAATAGTGAAAAAAAAATGCCTACACATCTCAGTCAGTTGATGTGGTAGAACATTGTCTAGTTAAGAATGCAGAACAGCAGTATTGAATTGGTGCTTTATTACAGGATTGTCACTCAAAGTGTTCTTCTTACAGTAGCACAATAGGACTATTTTGTTTGTCTGTTTAATTCAAATTCTTCTATTTGCTCCAGAATACAGATAAGAGCTTTTGAAACAAAATTAGAATGAGAAATCACATTAAGAAAGACTAGCTTCCCCCCAAACTTTGCATTTATGGCACCAGAAAGGACTGTATTATCAAGCAATATACAATGAAGTATTAATGGTATCTTAAAAAAAAAAAAAAAAAAATTGGCACCCTGTTTACCAAAAAGGTAAATACTAACCCTTCTGATGCCTCACTCTCAGCCTTCTTGGGTACTAAAATGGTGTAGCCTAACTTGGTATTTTCTTTCAAGAATGAATCTTTCAATCCATAGCTTTCATTATAATTACTATGAATTTGTTCTTCAACAACATGGATGCTGAAGGAGACCAAGTATATTTAGTGGGACCCTGTAGGACAATATTCAGACTTTATTGATAGGCTGGTAGTATTTTTCATAAAGCACGATCTTTGGGCAGATATTAAATGCATCCCTCTTAATATTATATCAAAAATAGCACTCCACTTTTGATATTTTTTCAAAAGATACATTTTGGCAATTTATGGATCACCCCCTATGTAAACAGAAGCTTTTACAAAACTGACAGAAATGCCAAGAACTTTTCCAACTCATAATAAAAGATTTCCAAGAAACTCAGAGACCAGCAGCAGGCCTACCACAAGAACCTTAATTAGCTAGATGAGAGATAGATTGCATTTGCTTGTTTAAAACCAGGTGCTTCTGATTGTACTATATATAGACAACTTATTTAGCTAATCACACATCTCAAGTTCAGTATTTTAACAGTTTTAATTCTAGTCTTTCCAATTATATCTTGTGATGGCCTTTCACGAAGGCCACCTTGGGAATAGGAGAATGACACAGAGTGTTCCAGCTGTACCTGTGTACCAGCTCCACCAGACAACTGCATTCCATGAAGACAACCAGGAGACACGGGAGGTTTATGGATACAGAGAAGAGCGAAGGCCTCCTCAGGATGCCTGCAGGCCTACGCTCTTCCACAGCTCCCCTTGTGCACTGATGGTGCTGCTGCACAAACATCAGCGTGCGGTTTGGTGGGCGGCCGTCAGCTCTACTTGCCAAGCGAGCCAGTTAGTCTGGAAGCAGTTACTGAGGCACAGGGCCCAAGGACTCCCTGCAGCACGAGTTTTCTCCGAGTCATTCCTTCGGGTAGTAACACATGAGGATATTTTATGAAGAGATATAGGGATTATAAACTCAACAGGCTGCAGTGATTAGTCTACAGAGGAGTCTATCCTACGTTTAAAAATTCAGCTGTCTGTAGTTGCCACAGTTACTAAACACACTATAAAAGCATTTTCTTGCTATTCACAGTATTACAACATCTAAAAGAAACACGAAGCCATATATGTAGCATAGATAGAGAAAATATCCACAGAATTTACAATTGGATTCAGTACTTTATTTTGGCAACTTACATGGCCAACCTGTATTTTCATATGAGGGGTCAGGGCTCCTTGCAGTAGAAGCAGCGCTTAAGTAACTGAGAAAGGCCAGCAGCCCCCATATATATGTCAAACAGCATTGTCATACAAACAAAAACAGGGAGCTTTCCAATGAAAAGTGCCAGGGGAGGACTTTAAATTAATAAAGCAACATTATCGAGGGAAAATAATCACATTAGCATAAAGGAAAGGGCCGTTTTCCATGCTTTAGCATTGATGCCAGTCTCAACATACCGCAGCGTTCAGCCACAGTCCAAAGTGCCTTGGCATCTTGACAGAACAGACAAATAAACCCATTCCTCACTCCTCTTGCAAGTTTAAACCAAAGGCAGATAAACCCGTTAGAGAACCGTGGAATACTGTCATATTCGTGAGCAAGGACTGCACTGCAGCCAACGTTTGGGGCTTGCAACCATCACCATGAGAAAGGTGCATCATATAGTAGCTAGAAATAGACTTGTCAGGGCTCTTGCCTGTTCCCTCCAAACCCCAATTTGCACATCTCAGTCGGCCAGAATCGACAGATGAAATTATTCATCCCAGGACTCGTGACTAGGCCCACCATGTTCACACGTTGCCCTGGAGCTGATGTGCTCAGCCGTTGAAATCTTTGTGGCTTATGATACAAGGTGCAGTTGGACTGTTTCAGCTCAGCTGTTAGGAATCAGAGGATTTTATTGAGCTGACAGGTAGGAAGAGAATAAAATGTCTGTTTAGTGGCAAGCAGCAATTAGAACTTATTGCCTCAACAGGAGAAAAATGAAATCCTGATTTTAGTAAAGTTTCCTGTGCAATACTAGTGGGTGCTCACCCTTTCCCCTGATAAAACACACTGCAATATGAGTCATTTTTGACCTGTCTTATGCGAGCTGAGTTCCTGCTATTTTCCAGAAAGATCAGTCCTATTCAACTCTTCACTGACATAATGGTTCCAGCATGAATTTATCCCTTACTAGCTACAGAATGCAGCTTCCTGGAGCAAAAACATTTCTTTCTGAGGTTTATACTGCCTGAGATTTCTGAGCAGCACCTATATCACATTTATTTGCCAATAACAGAAAGAGAATAAAAGTGTACTTGAAGAGCTTCAAAAAAATCAAAAATTAAAGTCAAAATTATTTTCCCCAGCTGAGTTTGAAATGCATTTTATAGCAAAATAATGAGTTAAGATAGAAATATCAAATGACTGAAAATATTACCAATAGGCATAAAACTTGTTTAAAAGAATTGGCTTCATGAAAAGAATTGGGTCGTGAAAAGTTTTAATCAAGGCTGGTCAAGCGCAAGAGTTTGAAGCTCACACACTTTGCTCTTCTTTGACTAGTCAGACTAAAATCTTCTGTCAAGAATCTGGCTTCACTTCTGACAGGGCTGGCTAATTTAACCCCAAATACACTCTCAATTATTTAACCCAGGGGCTGACAAGTTTCTATGTGTCCAACATAAAATCAAGGCAGCTGAAGTGGGAATAGAGTCAATTTCAGTTGCTGGCTCCTGAGGAGGGGGAATAATAGAAGCTAAAGATCAATTAAATTATTTCTTGAATGAGTGTTTAAGATATTTCAGCCCTGGAGAGGAGCAGCTTCAAAAATTGGTAAGGGATATGGGGCTTTTTGTTGCTTGGTTATTGGCTAGAATTCTCAAGCAGGTCAATAATAAATGCAAGTCACCTCCACTTTGCACTGTAATATATGTGAAATGAGTAAGTAATCTGGCCAGCTTCTCCATGACAAGCAGGCATTTCAAAAACACATGAGGATTAGTGAATGTATTGGCATCCTTCTGGTAACAGGCCTGAATAATTATGGAAACTGAATAGGTGTCTCAGAAATGGCCTAGCTCTATCAGAGTACATTAAATCACAATATGGGAATCTTGCCACTTCGCACATAGAAGTTTCAATCTCTGGTACTGCCAATTTAACATCTTTTCAGAAATCCCTTAAAGGCAGTAAAATCTGTGGAAGATCCAGTTCTCTATGCCTTTATTTTGTATGTTTAACAAAAACATAACCGATCTCATTCCCTATTACTTCTATAGCGATAGTGAGAGGATAGAGCAGCTGCATCCTGCCCCAACAACAGCAGGAACAAATAAATACCCTTATTAGAGAACAAAAAATGTATCTAGAAGAGCTGATAAAGAAAATGACTAAACTGCATCCCTAGCGCTGTGCCGGCTGTCCAGCTACCTTCTTGGATAGGTTTTGCAGCTTGTGCAGGATTTTTCACTGCTATGGCTACATTGCTAGCAGTGTCCTAGCTAAGTAGTTTAAGGCTAATTCAAATACATCTGCACAAAGCTGCTGAGAAAGCAATCCCTCAGAGAGCTGGAAAGAGCAAACAGAGAGCTGCCATTCTTCTTGGCTGCACAGTAAATAAAGCACAAAAGGAGGAAAGGAGATACCAAGAGGGAGGAAAGCCATTTCATTTATTACTGGAACAGTTCAGTCTCCCAGTTTTAAATGAAAGGGTCTAACAGGAGGAGTTCTGGAGATCTGCTACATTTCATACTCCTGGGGATGTTTCCCTTTCGGGAGGCAACATCTAAAACAAACTCAACCTAATTTTAGCTCATTTCTCAATCTCCGTTACACTTGGCAGCCAAGGTAATACCAATTTGCCTACCCAGAACTTTGCTGCTGGATACCTCCGAAAGCTTGTGCTTGTTCTTCCTAAATAAGGCCTTTTTTTGGCTATACTCCACCTCCAGATTTCAATCTCCATATGCTGTTCCCCTTTCACAACAGGGGAGAGAAACCTAACTCTGATTTCCGTGAACCAAGTCCAGATTTACAGCTGCACATTTGTAGCAATGAAGTAAAGACTTGGTTCTCTTTCAGAGCTTCTGTGCAGTCCACACCAGTATCCATACAGTGCTTGCTTCCAAATTCCCCTATTGCCATGCCAGTCGCGAAACAATCCTATACAACTTTCTGATGGGTATACAGGGAACAGAAGATGAAGAACAGAGAATCCTCTTAGGATAAAGAGCCATAAACTGATTGCTATTCCCATGCTTACGAAGCAGACTATCACCAGGTAACCTCAGACTTCTGTGCTTTAGTCACGCTGTTCGGTGTCACAGAGCTACCAGGTGCAGCTCACCGCACTTAGCCAGCGCTGCACTTTGTTCCAACCCGTTTCTCAGTAACAGTCCCATGCTGCCTGGGTGCCTGCCAACTGCTTTGTGTTGCTCTGTTCTATACATATAACATTAAAAAAAAAAAAAAAAAAAAAAAAAAAAAAACACACACACACACACAAAAGTTAAAATAATTACCATTTCACTGAAACTGTTCAAAGATCATTTTTGGATGAAGAAATACAGACATTCCAAGTCCCAAGATTGCTTTGACCCTTGCTTGATTGAAAGCCACATCTGTTCTCCAGGTTTCCAGCTGTGCTTCTGCAGGCCAGAGGTAGGCAATTGCAGACATGTGTGACACTTCCTCAGTACATCGTGTTGACACCACCACCGTGCACCTTATTACAACAACGGGCAGCAAAGCCTCTCAACACCTTCGAGTCTAAGTAGCTCCACCGCAAGAAAGTCAAGTTCTTGTCTGTGACATTTTTCTCCCCTCCCTTTTAGAGATGTTCTGAGCTCCTAACAAAGTGGTCCTTCACTGTTCACTATTCCAGAGCTGTGGGTCCAGAGACATATTCAAAGCTGGCATAAATTCACTCCCCCACGCCATAGGTGCACAGAAAGCTCCATATGATGCAGTCGGGGCAAAGCAATGCGCTATCAATCCCTTGCAGTTGGATTTTTTTTTCTGGCCTCTGAAAAATGAGCTGATAACCTCATAACAACAGGAATCCAGGACTACACAAAGATTGCGCATTTATTCTATAGCTGCAGAGAAACTACACGTGCACACAAGCATTTTAGGAATTCAGTGTTGTAATTCTGTGCAATTTGAAGATAGAACAGGAAATCAAAGATTAAAAGATCAATACAATACAGTCAGCTCCCAGGCTTCTAATATGTGATTTTAAGATCAATACACTATATGTTTAGCAGACTGCTGAAACAGAGGTGTCCAAATAGAAGAAATGTGTGAACAGCATCGTTCTCAGGAGCAGCCATTTGATAGTCCCATCTGGGCCATGAGATACTATCAGACAGTACAGGGAACGTGTAGTGACAATAGCCTGATTCTGTAGTGAAAGAAATAAATGTATGCTGATCTGAAGATTAAGGAAAGATGAGACCCAGTTCCCCTTCCTCTCTCTCTTCATAGCTGCAGCTCTTCAGGAGCTGCTAGGTGACAGCACCCTGTGACCATGACAGTCGAACACTTGGACCCATTGCTGAGAATGAGATCCAGCTATTCTGGAGTCAGCGCCATCACTGCAATTTATGTTGCTTGAAATTCACTGTCGGACACAAAACCCGATCTGTTTAGTTCTGCACCAGATACAGCTCTGCTCTTCCTCCTGAAGACACCAGTTTCTCTGGCTTTGGTGGGGAAGCTGATGGCCGTCCCCCCTCCCCACCCCACTTCAGCCACATCTTCCTCAGTCAACTGGTTCTCCTGGCTAACGTTATCCTGAACAATTTACTCCTCCCAACACACGGAATGTGAAAGGCAGATCATAGTCTGTTCCATGACTAAAATCCGTATCCAGCCAGTCTAAGAAAGGATGCATGCCTAGGATTACATACCTAGAGGGCATATGCATCGGCAGAATTTAAACATTTCTTCCTCCATTATTTTGTCTGGAAAAAAGGAAAGCAAAGAAGACTCCCTAAAACTGTTTACTGCCACAATTAAAGGATAAAAAAACACCTAAGTGAACTAGAACTGAACAAAAATAACTTCTGTAATCATACTTTGTCTTGTTGTACTTAGTTTCACAAGATAGGCCAGAAATTTAAAAAAAAAAAAAAAAGAAAAAAAAACACCAAACGCACACACGTGCGCACACACACACAGAGGCTTTGTCAGGCAGGCTTGCATAATTTGGGGCCTGGAACCAAGTCAGCAATCTAAACACTGTCAACATGTGTACCGTCATTAAATATTCCTCATAATTACCACAGACAACTACAGCTGAAAACATTTTGTAGTTCTCAAAAGTTAAACACAATCAGGTAGTAGCATTTCCAGGTTCTGGATAATATCTATAAAGTTCATATTACAGGAAATATGCCAGATTTCAAAAAGCATATGGAGAAGAGAGAAAAACATTATATTGCATTACAGTGCGATTGCACTGCATTACATACATCACCTTTGATTACTGAACTTAAAAGAATGTTTTAAATTGACCCTTGCTTTGACCAATGATTCTGCTTACTTGCTTTTCCCATTTGCTTAGGAAGTGAAAATAAACGAGTCAATTATACATTTGTTTAGACTTTTGAATGAGTTTAATCTTCTGGTTCTAATACTGTGTTTGGGTTATAAGCACCACTAGGGAATCCTTGTTTAAAAATTTATTCCAACTGGAATTTTTATATTCTGGAAGTTATATAGGAAAACTATGTTGATCTTCAATTAAACAAAATTGCTATGTATTCTATAATATCAACATCCAAGATAAAACCTAGCCTGACACTGTCTGTTTTAATTCTGCTTTCTAAACCACATCTTATTGTTTATAAAGCATTATGCAGGTAATGAACAGAAGAACCTGCTCAATTTGTCTTCATTACCAAGTACATCAGCAGTAGACCCAACGGACATGACCTACTACACTTGAAAAAAGTCCTCTTATATTTTTGTCCTCACTAGCACTCAGAAAGCCTTAAAATGTTTACAAATGGGCAAAAAGTTGGCTCGTGATGCAATACCTTCCCTCCTTTCAGTAGTATTCTTACTTCAAAAATAAAGAAGCAAACAAACCTAGGGATCAGTGCAAAGGAGTCAGGATATCTGGGACCCTGTCAGGAACTGCTTAACTTTACCTTGCAGCAAATAACGGATGTCTTTGGATTTTGATGATTTATTGGCATGAGCAAGTGGCTAAGCTGTGTATACTTAAATAAATTATTGAGGCAAGCCAACTTAGAGATGAGATTTCCATCTCATCCTGAAAGGAAAATTGGTTTGTTGATACTGTGTTTCTGGCAATACACCAGCGCACAGAAGCTCCAGCCTTGAAACAATGCCTCTTATGGTTGTGACCACATTGCTTTAAAATAGTAATAAGAAAACAACCGATACCCTTTGCTAAGGAACAGTAAATGGGCATGGCTGACAGTGCAATAGAGAATCACAAGGCATTGGTAGTAATTGCCACAAGCAGCAATCTGAGCTCGTTAGCCCTCCATACACTGTCAAGTTACTTACGAGCAGCTCAAGCAGAGGCAGCCAAAGGAAAACCTGTAAGCTTTCCAAACAGCACGTGGATGATAAACACTGTGCCACTCGGCAGCTCTATCACCAGGGCCCGAAGAGTGACCCTGACTTCTTTGCATGGTCATAGTGCCACAGCAGCAGAAAGGCAGAGCACAGAGCTAACCGTAGCAAAGCAAATTACAGTACATCATGACAGGGAAGAAAAGAGCAGAAACGAGATCATGATACTAAAAACACAACTATTTTGCTACACTCTGTTGTTTATGCGAGGTAAGTTCTGTCTCCAAATGCAAATAAGGGATGTTCTTGTTCTTTTCATTATCAGGATGAATTCTTGGACGATAACAACTCTCCATCATATGAGTAAAATAGTAGAAATTGTTCTAAGAATATGCATTTTCCCCAGAGCTGCCCTGAAAATACATACTCCTATGAATATTCATGACTCTCCCTCTCTAATATTCTTGCAAACAAAATTTCCAATAGGAATATTTGTGGAGAGTGCAGGAAAGAAGCCACGAGTAAAGTGAAAATAAATTACTGGTTTGGCAAACATTCAAACATACTTTCTCAAAGTGTTCAGTTTGTTTATGAAATTAATTCATTCAAACCTTGCAAGGGCTTTTGAGAAGACGTGTCTCAGGTATCCTAGAAATGCACATTACTTTTGAAGGTTGAGGATCTTGAATTTGTTTCCTGATCAATTTATTGCTTTGAACTGTACGCTGCTCTTTTCAAAACATCATGAAAAAATACAATATTTTTGAGAATGTTTCTTCAAAAATTGTACCAAATCCCAAACAAAACCCTCCAGAGGCACTGCCTCATTCTTTCTACTGTTTCCTCCCAACCCTCGGTATGAAGCAGAGCATGAAATCTGCTTTGTAAAGAGCCCACCCATTTTTACTGGATAATTTCTCATCAAGTACCACATTACTAGACAAAAGCAGTATAGCTCTGGTTTAACATTAGCTGTCCTCACATGCAGGACTTCAGACTGGGGTCGTGAATTACTCGGTATCACTGGCTCAGGTTCACACTTGTGCAGGATTCTCTGATTACGCTGTATGTATTCATATGCATACATGTCATAGCTGTTTAAGACTAAAGGAAGTTTGGCTTTTCCTCATACATGTAGAATTAAGTTAGTCTAAACCTCAGGAACCTGATTTGGAGAACTATTTTTTAAATTAGAGCGAGGATTCAATTTTGAGTCAAAACAAGCAATCTGGTTTTCACAAGTACTATGCAGTCCCTAATAATTTACAGCAATTTAAGGACCATCAACTCCCAACAGGTCCAACAGTTTTACTTTTTGTTTTGTTTTTAGCCTGTCCTTAGAACTGTTGATTTTACAGAAAGCTGGACAAATACTGAAGGGCCTTTTCCATAAGTATTCCCTCAAGGGTTTTGGATTTTTTTTTTTTGCTACTAATTATTGTTTTTCAGGTGCAGTGTTTCTATTAGAATTGATTTCTGGAAGGAAAATAAAAAAAAAAAAAGACTGAAGCCAAGTTGCACAAACAGATGTGCCTAAAAAGCACAACTCCAAAGCTGGAGGTCTTGTCTGTACAACTTGCCCTCTTTTACAGACATGCATGCCTATTTATACCAGAATAGCCACTAATGCTATTAGTTCTGAAGGCTGTTTTCTGGGTACAGGTTACTGCCTCTCACCCCTGGTTCTAACAGGCCCTTCTGTTTTTGTGAACACATGCAAAAAGCCTTCTGAGGCACCCTGATCAGACACGGTCATCGTTCAAGGAGGAAGCAGAAACGGTGCCACAGACTTCCTTTAACCGATACTTATTCCCCAAACCATTCAAATTGTGAACATCAAGTACTCAAAACTTAACTTTAAGTTAGTCTAGGGAATTCATGGGAATCTTGAAACACAATCTGGAGGGATTCAGGCTAAAGTACCAATAATAATAATAATAATAAAAAGAAACTAAAAACAAAGAGGGGAAAAAATACATATATTTTCACAGCTGAAGACTTGCATCTATTTTGTGATGTGAGAAATACTATTTACCAGTCACAGCTTGGCAGCGTTTGTAGGTTTTAACCAATCTTTCCCTCAAAATGCTGCATAGTTCCTGCCTGCTGTCCGACATTTTCCTTTGTCATTCTGGCACCTTTCCATAGGGACCTGGGGAACAAGCACTTTCCCAGACTGCTCATCCACTGAAATCCTTAATGTATTATCTGAACAAACTATTTGCATCTAACAGCTGAAAATCCACAAACTAAGTGTCAAAATCTGACTTGAAATAACACATCTGAGGAAATCAAAGGATTGTGTGATCCAATTAGGCTAATGCAAACATTGAAAAATTGTTAGAACAAATTCACAACCAGCTAGAGTTGTCAGGCAACTAAACAAAAGTTCTGTCTAAAAATATATGCTCAGACAAGAGCTTATTAGAGAAAGACTTAACATAGTCAGGGCTTCCCTGAAAGTCCTTAGAAATCTCAGCCTAATAATAGAATTTCCATCAGTTACACATGGGCAAATAACATGACATTGAAATCACAAAAATCACAGAATGGGAAGTGACTGTAGGGATCATGCAAGTCTAACCTCCTGCTCAAGCAATGTCACCTACAGCCCAGGATTGTGTCCAGATGGCTTCCCTGGGCACCACTGAAATGAGTCAGACAAATGAGTTTGCAACACTCCCCAAAACGATACCCTCAGTACCTAAGCAATTCTTCCCTGATAAATGCCAACATGGATACTAATATTCTGAAATCTAACCCAAGGGGACAAAAGGAACAACCTCTATAGAAACACACACCCTTCTGTACTCTGAACTGTGGCAAACCTGGTCACCAAACCAAGCAAATTCAGGTGATTCTTATTAAAAGTATTTGGGTTACTAAACAAATCTCCAACATCTTTGTCATGTGAAACGACATTTCAAAAAAATGTCCATACGATGCATTTGTACATGATGCGCAGGGAATAACTGTTTCTTGTAGCAGAGCAAAGAAGTCCTGGCCTGTGTTGATGAAGCCCATTTACAAGTGTCTTAATGAAACAGCTTCCAAAGATGAAGACCCTCTCTGAAACCAGCCCCAGAGCCAGCGGATGGGAGAGGGGAAGAAAAGCAGGGGGCGGGATGGACCCTCATCTTGGAGTAAAGGTTTTCCACAAACAAAACGGAGTCGCTGTTGTTTCCCCAAACCCCTCGCACTATGTGGCTGAACGTTAAAGCGGAACGTTTGTGTGCAACACGGCTACTCGCTTTACCTCTTTGAAGGTTGTGCTGCAGGAACGAGGGAGCTGCTCCAAAGCAGTTAACTTATTCCCATACAGTTTACTCCAAGGAGTCATCATCCTACAGCAGTTTCTCCTGTACTTCGCTGCTGAAGTAATTTGCCAGAGATCCTGAAGTACTGCACTTTCCAGCAGTCAGCATCCCTCACTTCCTTGATAACAATTAAAACAGAGAAAGGCATTTCCGTGCAACTCATTAGTTTCTGGTCAGCAGTTCCACAGACATCTGGCACAAACAGGATCCTACACATCATAACCTCCAGAAATTATGTAAAAGCTCCAGTGCTCAAGAGCAGGCACAAACCCCAGGAATCAGCTCCCTTGCTATTTGAACAGTCTGAAAGATGACGTTACTGCAGCACTTCAAGCTGCTGGTCAGTTAAAAGGTCAGCTAGAACCAAGGAACCTTTCCACATCTAAAAAAATAAATATTTCTTACTACTTACTAATTACTTACACAGTACAGTAACGCACCAGACATAGCTAAATTAACATTTGTTGGATAAACAAAGAGAGAAAGTAGCTCTAACATAACTTTGCAAACATCTTATTAGACTTCCACAAAGTGGTCTGGTGTAATGCCAGCTTATTGAAATTTTCCAAAAGCTTATTTTGCAAAACTTGTACATAAACCCCAAAATTCATGCCAGTCAGTTAGCTACATTCTTTGGCCCACTCTATTATGAATGACATATACACAACTTATTATTAGCCACTGCAATAAAGAACCAGTTTGAGCCATTACTACTAATATGAGCTTGGCATTAAGCTATTATTGATAATAGCTCCCATTATTATAGCAGCACAGAGGACCAAATGTCAGTGAGAATTCAGTTTATTGAGCTGATGAAAAATATTTCCATTTTTAAGGGATTGAATTAAATTGTACATTTTAATTATCATACTCCATGTCAGTAACAGAAATTTGGAGCTCAAAATACTGTGAAGAGCAGGTCCATTTGTATATGTATAGATAGCTGTAGTGGTATTGTCAGAAATGCCAAGCTGTCAAACATACTTTGTAATGTAAGAATATTGTTTGATGGCAACAGGTCAAGTAGGAGATTAATTACAGGATTTGTTGAAGTAGAAATTCTAAACACCACTTTCCTTCCAAGAAAAGGAAAAATAAAACTTTTTGGACTGTAAACATTCAAGGAAGACGTTTGCATCACAACATCGCTCTTTTCCATCTGCCAAGTGAGAAGTTGGAACAACTTTAATTTTGTGATGTTGTTCAAGCGCTAAAGTATCTAGATATAGCTAGTCTGGAAATGAATAAATAAACTGTGAGATGAACAATCTCGGCAGGGGGGTGGGAAGGAGGGGACACAAGGGAAACATAAATGCTTATATATTTTATTTCTGGGAAAAATCACTGTTATTCAAAGTCAAGCTGCCTAAACCAGTGGACTGATGAGGTGCACCATATGTAAGTGAACCCACCCTTTCACTTGCTGAAGGCCAGGCTACCATGGCAGGAAAGCAGACAGTTGTCTGAAAAATTGGACAAACTGACAACATGGAAAAATAGTTAAGATAATCATGTGTATCCCTGCAAGCAGGGCAGTCAAATTTAGTAATATCCATTTATCAACTCCAGCTTTGGACTGGAACTTAAAACATTAGCTTTACTAGCGGTGAGCAGATGGCAGAGGAAAAGTAAAGGCACAAGAAAAATAAAGGTACTGACATTTTGATCAAACTACTTGAGCTTTGATCAAACTACTCAATAGATTCTCTGTAGAATAGACTTGGATTTATTATACCAAAAGAACCATGCCTACCAGTTAACAGGCTCAATATTTATGTGAAGCAGGGCATATTCACAATTTATGCCAAACAAATGCATAGCTTTTTATCAGCTCAGATTTCCCCCAGATGTAAATATACAATAAATAACATCTGCCCTCTTCGCAAAGACTGTCAGCTGACTGAATAACGTTGTTCCTGGCAAGGTGCCCATTTCAGAGAATTCATTTAATACACAGTTTACATTAATTTCATTTTTTGTTTTCCTACCCCTTTATACTTTTATGGAATTCTCCCCAGAGACGCTCCGGCAGGATTGTGTACTGTTGCGCTCCAGCTGCAAAAGGGCTGGGATCAGGGCCAGCGTATGTGAATACTTGAAGGGTCACCGGGTCAGGAAGACCTGGCTGGTTCTGCTCTTTCGCTCCCCTCCGAGAAGCCGCTCGGCACCTCATCACGAGCTGCACCTCCCGCCACCGCTCCTGCCCACGCGGCCACCCCGCGCCGGGAGAGGCGCTGGCGCGCCGGGGTCGCGGCACAGCCGGGCAGAAAGGGCCGTTAGGAAGAGCTCGGGAAAGGAAACGCATTCCTACTGACGCCGCCTCTATAGAGGTACTTGGCAATCGGCGGAGCAAAGCCCACCAGCACTGCACTCTGCTCCCATTTCAGTCCTCGGCCTTCACTGGGATATTTCCTTGGGCATGACCTACTAGAACCTATGCTGGTTGTTTCTCCATTGCCCAGGAGAATAAATCCCAACCTTTATTCATGCCATCTAACAAGAATCATGCCAATAAAGCTCAGCAGTATTAGAAGTATTATATCCAGGGGTCAAGTGCACTTGGGTGTATCCATCCTTTTCCTCTGTGAAAGATGGATGAATCTAGAGTGGAATAAAGAATGTGCCCTTTTTTTCTGTCTGGGGATCTTGCAGGAATATTTACCCCATTTCTCTTAGCTCTTCCCATTGGCTTTTGCCTACTGCATTTCAATGGGTGTGTTTTAATCAATACACCACCACAACCATAATATGTTTTTCTTGTGTGTTGGATCTGGTCAACATTGGAGCAAATACAATCATTTCAGGCGAGTTCAAACCATTGGCTTTAATCCTAGAAAACTTTCTATAAGTTTACTAGGAAGCTTCTGTCTCTCTCTCAAAATAAATAAATAATTACATAAAACACCTCCCAGATACATAGCAAAACACAAAACCTACCTTTTCCTGGGCAGAATAATGTCCACGAAAGTTTAGGAATAACTTTAAGATTTTTTTTTTTTTTTTTTTTCCTCCCTGGTTTGGCTTATTACAGACTGAAGCAGCTATATTTGACTATGTTTCTTAACTTCACGTCAAACATAACTAGGTGCTAAGATAAGCTTTTTTATTTTTCAAATGGACTGAAGAAAATATTTGACATTCTGCGACAAAATGTCCAAGTATACTTGCAGCTGAAAGGAGACCATTTATTAGTGGTAGAGCTTAGCCCTCAGATAAAGTGTTCACAGGTTGGTCAAAACGGAGCAGTAATTCTCAGAGCTCCCAGAAGGATTGGCATTAGATACAAGAACATAATTGCCTGTCTGAGGGTAGGCACAGGGAGGAGAAGGTTACTTCTCAAATACATGCAGTAAAAGACTGGGTTTTTTTGTTTGTTTGTTTTTCTCCCTACACAATTATTTAGTTACGAGGATGCAAAAGGGAAACATGTATAGACAGTTGATGAGAACACTTCAGTAGTGAAAACACATACTTAAACTTGGTATCAACGCCCCCCACAACACAGGCAACGCGCCAACACTGTTGTGGGGCTCCAGGAGGAACGGGAGGGTTGGGTCCAGGTCCCTTCTGCCACCCCCGAGCTGCCTGCCTCCTACCCCATGGGCTTGCTCACACAGCCGCTCTGCAGAAGCATCCGCAATGGGACCACTTCACTTCTGATACACCCAGTTTGCAGTAAAAGCTACCAATACTCTGATGTGCAATTCTTTAAGCTTTTCAGCACAAAGTCATCCATTTTGACTTTAACGGGGGCATAACTTCTGTGTACTTCAGAGTGCTTTTGCACTCTGATAATTAAAGGAGCATTCACAACACTGATAAAATAATTTCTGTGTCTGAACAGGGATAATTAATCTGTGAAACAGTGACAAAATTCCCTGGAAATCTGCATCCTAAAACTGCAATAGCTTTTTTCACTTGCACGTATTATCTTGCTATTAGTGACAGGATAGTAGAGTCCAGAGTCCAGTAGACTTTTCTCAGTACGGTAATAGACCAAGTTTATTGATTTATCCTTTGGAGACTTAAAGGCAATTGAGACAGTTTCTGCTGTTCTAGAGCTATCCATTTGAAAATGCATTAGAGAAATAGCTCGGGCAAAGGAGACCACCTTCTGAAATTACAACCCATTTAAATAAAATCATGAAATGTAATCCATTCTCTTATATTGCTGTGGTGAAAGTACATTAGCAACATTTTGCTGACAGTAGAATCAAGTTTACTTTGTTCAGGTCTTTGTTCAAACACAAGTTTCAGAACTTTAGTCCCCTGTTTTTTTCCTCCTATCCACTTTTAAAGAGATCCTCTCAAAAGATACATCACTTCCACTATACTTTACATCACAACTTGGTTTAACTATCCACCATCATTTTGAAACAATTCAGTAAAGCAATGATCTAAAATTCATAGGCAACACACATCTTTCCAGCAGCCTAATTATTTTTGTCAGTTAAAAAGAAGGGTATATAAGTTACTACATGAAAAAAACTAATTAGAAAAGCAGACACATTCTATCTTTCTCCCCATATTTCTGACAAGTTGGCAACTGCACAAGACTGATCAGAGACTGGCCTATTTCTCAAGGACCTCAGGAGATTATTATAATTTAAATCATAATCTTAAGAAAATGCCTTAAGCATTTTTTTTTCCAAATGATCTTCCATAGGATTAAAAAAAAAAAAAAAAAAAAAAAAATGGTTCCATTCTCCAAACTGGCACAGACACTATAAACAATGGTTAGAGGAAATCTTGAGATACCCCACAAAGACAGATCCAGGCAAGTCTGAAATCCTGCCAGAATAAACATGCTTTATCTGGGAGAAGGAAAAAAATATATATATTTGAAAAAATACTGTTCCAAATTAAAGCAGTGCAATTGTCCAATGGGACAAACTACTCCCGGTCAGCCAGCAGGGATTGGGGAAGGGAGAAGAGCTTCACAGCTCTCCGATCTTCTCATCGCAGCGTGAACATTACAGGGAGCGCTTCACAAGGCTGAAGAGAACTGCCTGTACCACGACCATCATCTCCCTGGCACAGGGAGGCAAGCTAAGAGACAGAAAAGCGTTAACCCAAACAATCTTCTTATTCTCCGTTCAGTGCCACAGCTTGCTCACATTCCTAATGTGCATGCTACACCTGTAAAAGCAATAGAGATGATATTAATGTAGAATCTCACATGAAGGCGCTGGGCTTTAGGACCAGTATGTTCAATAACACTGTAGGGAATCCCTCTAAGCTGAGGTACTGGGTAGGTTGAGCATGACGACCTCAGATGATGGCTTGACCATCTGGTTAGGGACTGCCCCTAAATTTAAGCATCTTCTGTAAGGAATTACCCTCTTTTGTTCAGGCCCTGCACTGAGCAGGAAGTGTAAAACCCAAGTCCTATCCAGAACTCTGCAGAATGCTTTTTTCCATACTATCGTGAGGATTCACACCAAACAGTGTCCCTTGGCAGCATGCAAGGGCTGCATTCTGCCGCAGTGCCTAGGAACCAAGGCACTTCCTCAGCGTGGATCTTAATTCTCCTATGCCTTAGCGTCTACACCAAAAACATAGTTGAAAGCATCGCTCCTTGCAGTATCTTTATGAGGATAAACAGATTAAATACTGTAAAGCAGTGGCTCCATATAGAGATCTAACATGCAATCCTATAATGCTTTTCTCCATCACAAATATTTTACATTAATTTCCTTCAGCTTTACTGTTATTACTTATTTTAAGACAAAAGTTCTCAGCATGAGACATTCACATAACCCACAGAACATTAAAACAATTTACTTTAGCAATTCAGAAAGTAGTGGTTTGGCCTTTTATGCTGATGTCTAAGACTAAGCAGTTTTAATGAGAACATGACGAATAAACACAAAAAATCATTACCAGCTCTGTTAAGAATAAAATCATAATGTATATACTTTGCAGTATTCAATATAAATACACAGATTCTGTGCTTATCTAGTTTCCACCATGCGTAGCAGTTAAAGATTTCAAAACAGACAAATATTTTTGATTTCTCTTCTTGGCTTTGCTGTAAACTTCCATAGTAGAAACAGATATGAAGAGATAAAGGGGGAGAAAGAAATTTCTTTCAATACTGTCAGTTGCCAGTAACATATTTTAAAATGTTATCATACAGGTTAAAAGCACAAAAAGAAAGCACACATATCCCTACACCAGTTCAAAATGACTTTGCTCATTCAGGCCACAATATCCATCCAGAAACCTTCAGATTTCTTGTGGGAAAATTGCATTACTGAAGGGAGCATGTACCTATATTACAGTAAATATTTTAGTCTGTTATCAACACTATTATCAAAGAGCTCCTTATAGAACTACAAGGCTAATTAGTTATCAAAGGGCCCAACATAGCTTGCAAAATAGACAGTGTTGTTTTTCTATGGCATTGTCCACATATACATTTTTTTAATCTGACTTTTTTAAACAGTAAAATAGCAAATCTATCAGTTTCACCAAAAGTGAACTGGTTGACAATTAGACTGAGATTTTAATTTCCAGGCAGACTTCTTACCTAGTTTGATGAGATGCTTGAAATGAAGTAGTCAAGATCCCTGCCCTCTTTCACAATTAGTGTCACTGATATGTTAAGTTCTTCGGAATTAATTATATATATACACACACATACATACAGAAAGAGAAGGATGAAGAGAAAAAAAAAAAAAACGCACACACCACAAGAACAAAACCCAAAAACATACACATACACACACACACATTGGAGGAATTTATATCAGCCAATTCTTTGTTGAAACATGGTAGAAAGTTTATTATTCTTATTTCTGACTGTTATTGCCCAGGCTGGTAAACCAAGTGAGTGATGGTTTTCCTTGTTAAGCCTTTATTTGTTTTATGTTCACATTTCATGCATTAGTACCGCTGTAGGTTAAATAATAACAATCAGAATTTATGACAATAAGTGTTTTTCCAAGCACTTTAAGATGAAGGCTGAAGGCCTGGGATGGTTAGAAAGCAAAAAATAATAAATAAAAACTCTTAATTTTTTTTTTCTTCTTCTTCACAAAGACGACTTACTATGATCATCACAGTAAGGCTTAATACAATAGCTCTATATATGTTTGTTTCAGTGAAGACTGTAGAAGTTCATTAAAAACCTAGTGAATACTTTCTTTTTCTTCCTATGGGTATCAGAGCCTGTAAGTCTATTCAGTGACCTAAGGAACACATGAACTAAAATGGAGCTTGTTCTTCTGCAAGCATCTTATTCACTGATACTTGCGACACAATATAGGAAAGAATCACTGGTATTTCTATCTTGATTTCTCAGATACAATGCAGATATCCAAGCGTAGTGTCTCAAATTCAGCTTTCCGAACAACTTCACAGAACGGAATGATACAGACCTGTTCTGCAGTGCCACTAGTTCTTCAGAAGATAAGTTGATCTGCATTTGTAAAAACAGCAGGGTTTCCCATGTTATCCTATACCAGAATCAGTGCTATAACCCTTTCACCTCTATGTATCTTTATGTTGCAGCCCATCACAAGAAAGAAAAAAATTCGTAAGTCCAGAGTCTCTTTTTTTTTTTTTTTTTGATTTCAATATTTAATTCAGTCATTCTTTGAATGACAAAGAATGTCACACTAAGCTAGATGTATTCTACCTAACCCCCAAATACTTCCAATGTCAAATACTTAGAAAGCCTCAAATGAAATAGAATTTCCAAACTCCGCACTCTCCAGATTGCTAGAGGTCTTCAGCCACACATCTAACGAGTACCCACAGCCAGGTTCACAGTATCCTCATCAGCATCTTAAAAACTATAGAGATATCTGTATCACTTAGCAAGGTAATTTTTAATTCCAACAAAAGTGTTTATATACTATACCATTAAAATGCTTTTGAAACAAAGGAGGAACACACTTTCACGTGCACTGAGACGGAGATGCAGGGCAGGATTCCCACAAGGTCCGCTAATCACATATAAGAATCGGATAGTAGCTCTTTAAACTGTTCCAACTAGATTTATAATGAAACATTCCCTCATGATCAAAATGAGCTACTGTCTCAAAAAGAAAATTGTGTAGTAACAGGGGAGAGTAGCACTGAGGGTGATCAGGTCAAGTAGGGCTGAAGGTGAAAACGGAGGTTAAAAAAGGAGGTTAGAAGTGATAAAATTATCAGAATCTCATATATTATTGAAAGCCTTAGAGGTTACAAAGAAATGCCCTTAATTTGTTTTACCTTTCCCCAAAACTTTTGCAGATTTTTTGTGAAATATTATTGAAAGGAGGCAGAATTATTGCGAGGTATGCAATTGGAAGGAAAACACGGTCCTTGTTTGAGTCATCCCCTGCAGTTTTTAAGAGCTGTTGTCCCTGCTTCGTAGCAAGGTCATTTCTGTCACTACCATCCAGATCTCTGTCCTCAGGATTTGTCTAAACATGGTTTTCCCTGCAAGAAGGGCCCCACGCTGGTGCCTTCATCTTCCCCTTTATTCCTTCTTGTTCTCCTCCCACTGCTTTTCAGTATATTTTTCTTGATGCAACTAACTCTCTCATTCCATCAGTTTATGGAGTTCCATCATTTTATCTCAGAAAGGAAACAAAGCATGTAGGCCTACTCCGAAGTACTGCTGTTTTGATTTTTCTTGCTTTATGTTTGAATTGTTTTAGGTATTTGTAACATTTGTCTTAAGCAGTATTTTCATATGTAGAAGGCACACACAGTCAAGTTTTAAGTGACCTTGCCATGTATTCCCCTGAATATCCAGGGAGCAGGAGTAGGGTGAGGGTAAAGAGTGATTTGGAGATCTTCCAAACCCACCTGGATGCCACCCTGTGCCACGTGCTCCAGGTGTCCCTGCTTGAGCAAGGGCGTTGGACTAGATCATCTCTAACAGTCCCTTCCAACCTCAGACATTCTTTGATTCTGTCATATAATACCCTCTATATCTACTTCTTGACAGTTAGACAACTATGACCCTGGAGGACTCCTATTCAAACACAAGATATTGACAAAGTTACTATGTACAGGTTAGGTCTCACGCTATATGTGAGATTTGTTGCCATACGAAGCAAGGCCACTTGAATACAGTGGGTTTAAGAAAGTCGTATTTGCTCTCAGGCTTAAGTTATTTGAAACTCCAGATGCAGCAAAGGGTACGCACAAACACACAGCAAGCATAGCCAAACACACATGTTTTGACAAAACTGTTCCAATGTAATAAAAACATAAGATATGGAGGAGAAGGGGAAGAAGCAGACATATTTCACTAATTTTGCAACCACTTTACGTTAAAGCAGTTAAAGCCTTAGGTTATACTTGTGTGTTTCCCTTAATACAACTTTCAGAGGCTTTGTTTTTGACTTTCCTCTCTAATCTGTAAGACCGGCAGGTCACAAATACTGTGCATTTAGCTGTGTCATCATTCACACATTTCCAGTATCATTGCCCCTTTGACCTTAAATTGTTTATCTTTTTAAACATCTTCACCTAAAAAGCAAGTGCTTTTTAGCAGAGGAGCACCGGAGAACTGGCAGCCCATTCAGTTTAAGGCATTTCTCCCTGCAAAGATTTCTTGAGGCTGTATCAAAACACTTTGTAAATAAAACCCCAATTGCTAAACACAATTTAAATCTAAGAAATTAATAAAGAGTGGAAAAGAATAGACTACATTCTTCCCCAATGAGATTCAGAGGTCAGCAGTGCTATGCTGAGAACATGACCTCAGAGTTCAAGGTCATTCAGACCTTTCCAAAACATGAACTTAGCAATCATTCTGCATCAGCAATTTTTAAATGTAAAAAAAATGTGACAGTGGCAATCACTGCCCTGTACATTCATTGTCCATGCCAAGCAATTTCCTTAAAGTGGGAATCCACAAAAGCACTTTTCCTTTAAGCATATTAAGATTCAAACTTTAAGAAGCACAAAAATGAATAAATAGCTTTTTTTTTTTTTTTTAATGTTTCTCCAATTTTACTCTCAGGTAAAAAAGGAAAAGAAATTAGGCAGTCCTCCCTGGAGACGGCACATGCTGATGTGTTGATGTAACCAAAACACATCCTTAAGAACTGAACTGTGCTTCCTCTTAGGGTGATATATACCTCTACATGCTCTACTGTCACATAGAGTCAATTTCTTTTTCAAAGAAGATTGATAATGCACCAGGCAGAAGTATAGTGCTAAAGTCAAATCAAATCAGGCATAAATAGGAAGTGCTTAAGCAGTATATAAACATACTATAGATCTAATTCAAGAACCATGACAATAAATGGAAAAGTTACCTGTACTGATTTTAATATTTTTTTCTTTTTTAAATATAACTGAAATGGAACCGCAGGCCAGGGAAAAGCTAAAGGATAGAAGCTGATGCCCTTTCCTCAGCATTCTTACAAAATGTTTCTCCTTTTCATTGCGAAGTATGATTTACAAATCTACCTATATTGAAGAGCAAGAAAAAAAAAATAGAAACTGTTTTATTGCTCTTGGTCAGTCTGAGTGCCCACCACACTTCCTCTCATCCTCCCTTTATTTACCCCCTTTTTTTTTTGGTGTATGTGCATGTTCTGGAAGCTTTTATTACCTCTCTGATTTCAGATAGAATTAGAAATGTCACAATAGGAGAAGCTCTGTTCTTAAACAGGACCACCTCATTTACACCCAGGAGGACAGGGAGCAGAGCCGTGGTGAGTCCTTGAAGCCACGCGAATTTCTGTCATGCTGTCCAGAGGACTGGCCAAGCACAGACGTGTGCATCAAGGAGATGCCAGTGAGGTGGTCAAAAGTAAACACAGGAAGTTAAACTTACTACTACTAGTTGAGATAATGCAAATTTCACCCATTTCATTTTCAAGTGCACTTTTACTTAAATGTACGTTTTTAAGTTTACAACAACTGAACACTTGGCTGGTGTTACCCAAGCACTTTCCATTTATGGATCCCAAGAGAAGGCAAGCAACACTTTGCTCGTTTCAAAAAAAATGCGGGTTCAGACACATTGGTATTTGCAGATACTCATATTTTGCCCTTCCATTTGTACATCATCTGCTGGAATCAAAAGACATTGAAACCCCATCTGTAATGCTTTATTGCATTATCATCATCATCACTCTTGGCACATTCTCCAAGCCCCAAATGTTTAAATCTCACTATTCACTGTGTTGCCAGAAATGCAGTCTATTCCCAGTACCTATTGTGGGAGCTCAGACCCTGTTACTGTAGGCATGGAAAGGCTGATGTTTATGTGGGGGTGACAGAATGAACCCAGGCATCCTGTTTCAAAGGAAATCTGTGTTTCCAGCTTTCTCTTTTCAGCCTGAGAGAAGAGGTAATCAAAATATAGATGCCTTGTACCAAGCAGGAAAAAGGATTTCCTGAGCTTTCTTCATACTAGGAAACCTGTTCTAGATAAGCCATTATTTGGCTCAATTTAGCACTACTGGAAGCTATCATGAGTGAATTTTAAAGGTTGTTCATATATCCTACTAACACTGTATAATTTTATAGCACTTAGGCTGACAATTCCTAGCAGACGAACTGATAAATTTTAAGAAGGGTGTGAGAAGAAAACAGGGAGGGTTACTGCAACTGCAGGAAGCAGGAAGGTAATTCCAGAGCTCACCAGAAGATTTTATGAACAGCATATTTTCTTAGAGTGGATTGCATGGTTAATTAATAATGTTGTACAACTAATAATTAATTTCTCTCATTTTTGGCATTGTCTTAGTCAAAGAAAAAGATTACTTCAGGGATGGCAAATATAGGTCACTAAAAATGCTAAGGACATACTTGAAATCTGTTGGAGGACTTTCACCCTCTAAAGTGAATAGTTGCAATCCATTGAATAACATTTTTTTTTTTCTTTCTAAACACACAGCTGAAAGTCTTACTTCTCTTACACTTCTATTGGGTATCTTTGAAAATATGCAGCAGTTTGCTTCTCTGGAACAGGTTGGACATCGTCTTTTTGGTTCCTCAATCCTTTACCCACTGAAATCATTGGCAAAATCCCCACTGCTCAGAATGGTAAGGATCAAGCTTTAAGCTCATGCCATTACAATTGCCACGTTCAATGTCACCTTCCAAATAATTCACACCATGGATTATTTGGGACAATAACTGTCTTTGCAGCAAGGAAGCTGTTGGATATGTGCTTCCATCTTTGGTGATGCAGATGCTGAAATAAACTGCATGCAAGCATCACAGACATCTCATAACTACACCACTGTTTCATAAAAGCTGAATTAAGATTTTTCATTAAATTGTATCACTTGCCATCTCATCATCCTTCAAGAATATTAATCTCCAAACTAAGAATCAGGTAATAGTCCTGAAGAAATCATGCCATTATAAGTTAATGGATGGATTTTCAGTTAATGGACCAAGCTGAAGACAAGGGCAGTTAACACTATAACAAACTACAGTAATATAACCAATTTCAAGGGGATTATGACTGTCATAAACTGCATTAAATGGTTTATAAAAGCAATGGCTTGGGCTCCACCCCCCCCCCCCCTTTTAAGTTATGTGAAGAAGAGTAAATGAGAGGCTGCTTTGTTAAATATATTGTTTCCAAGCAATTTTCTTAACATTTAAAACACAAGGAATGCCCTGATAACCATCTAATGAATATTTTTTTAAAGCACCAGAAGTTGTTCTTTGCTCTGATAGGTGAGAGAAAGTCATTAACTCTTAAGTGACCAGATCTCAATGAAGCTGTTCTACAACTCAGTGTGGAAGAAAGCTCCAGATTCAGACTGTGCACAGTTGCATTGCCAAGACCCATTGCTTGGCCATTTAAAGTTATGCAGTATTATGCACGTTCTCTTCATGTGACATTTTTGAACTCAGAGGCAGTAATACAAGACGGAAGCAATCTATTTGAATAGCACACTTTTCCACACAGTTCAAGCCTAGTTTCACTACCCAGACAGAAATTACAAACTCCCATTCTACTCAAGTTCCCACTGTATCCAAACATAAGAAGAAACAGTAGTTTCAGCTATTTAGATAACCATTATACTCAAAACTGTGAATACCACATTAGATTTGCATCCCTGCAGAGCACTTGCTTAGGACTTCAACTCTTAGAATGGATTAAGAGGAATGCATTTTGTCACCAGTTGCACAATTTCACTGGAGTAATAAAATGTTACCATTTCTTCCTTGGATCTCTACCCATCCCCAAGATGGGAACAAGTTTTGGCGGATAATGTTGCATACTTTTACTAGTTCTCAGAGGTCTTCCTGAAACATTGATCCATGGCTCAAATTTGCCATCCCCCCAATCTTTCCTCTGCTTCATAATGTCCACTTACATTACTCCATTATTTAAAAGGATCAATTTGCCATCACAAATTAGGCAAACATAGCTTTAAATTTGATTCCAATAAATGAATTGGGGACAATTTCCAACACACAGTACATACAATAATACTAGTTAATAAATATAGGTAAAACTAGAAAGTCTCAAGTGGATGAACAACAACTCACATTAAAAGAGCACTTTAAGAGAGAAGCAAACCATGTTCTTTTGTCATATCTGTGTCTATTTGAATAGCTACATCAGGAAATAGAAGGAAGCGTCATGCTGCTGATGCTGCAAAAACAGCAGTCATCCTAGAGGGATGCATAAACATAAGTAGAGCTTGCCAGATGCACCACATCTTTTTGCTGTCCTCAGCACTGCTAAGGCCTCAGCTGGAATATTGTGTATCAAAGGAGACATGGGCTAACAGCAAGGAATCAGAAGAGAGCAACGCAAACAGAAAATACGCCCCAGAAAAAGAGAGGAAGGTCTAAAGATGAAAAATCTTCAAATAGAAGTTCTCCACATCCCTAGAGAAAGGTCACAAATAGATAAATTTCATCTATAGCTTCCTTGCTCAAATTAATGTAGGAGGAAAACTTCCTAAAAATAATGGAATACTATAGGAAAACATCTAAGAATATCACATTTTTAATTGAAAATCTAAGTTTTAATAAAAGATTTCCATCACTGTATTATGTTTAGTATCAGATCTACTTCTGGAATTGCAACTTTGGAAGAGTTTAGAACAATAAACAAATTATACCAGGGTAACTGACTCACAGATTGAAGTCATCAGGATCATTACATCTGAAAATAAACATTTTCTCCAAAGAATTTTAGTACACACTCCTTTTCATGAGTTCTACAAAATACTTCCCACCTGACAGAAAAGCTATTTGACAGACAGTGATTAGAACAGAAACTCTGAGTGTCAAGAACCATTTCTAACTTTTACTATAATCTGTCACATGACCTTAAACAAGTTTAAGATCGTTTTTACTCATTCAACACCTAAATATCCCCAGAATTTGCCTTAAGGCATGACTTGAGTTGCAGCTTACCAAAGCAATGCTATCCTGCAGAAACTTTTGTTTCAAATAACTTCTTATAGTGTTAATAGTTCTGACCATTCAGCTATTGTTTAATCAACTATTTTTCTCCATACTTGGTTCAGTTGACATAGGCCCCTCCAAGCATCACTGAGATGTCAACTTACTGACTGGATACATCTTCAGCCATTGCAGGAAATAAACATCTTTTTTTTTCCCCCTAAGGTAAGGCTATTTGGATAGAACAACACGTGTCTTGAATTCTATTTTATTTTCAGCAGTACATCAAGAAGAGGAAAAATAAAACAAATATTTGCAATTTCACATTGCATGAAAAGCCCTTGATTTCTTTATCATATGGTAGTTTCTCATCTTTATAGGCAGATGAGCACTGAAACAGGTTAAAGCATTAATTTTAAAAAAATATAAGGACAGAATTCTCTACATAGGCCACAGGTTCAACATGATCAGTATAACACCTTTCACCTGTTCATTGTCTTCCTCACACACACACACATACACACACACACACACACATATATATATACAGGGAATTCTTTTTTTGGCTAGTGTTATTTCGGTTTCAAGTCTTCAAAATAGCACTTTTACTCAAACAGCTGTTCCATATCCTTAATTGCACTTACAATGGTATCAGTTTTAGATTTCCTCTTTTACCTTCAAATTCTGTACCTTTTATGTTCCTGAAAGCTTTAACCCTTTCAAATAATTGTACAACTCATCTCTCTCCCATGTCTACATTACATATACAATTTTAAGAAGATTAAATTCATCTGTTGTAGTTTCTTTACCATCTTAAAGAGAATAGCAATCTCCAATTTATTAAAATCTTGGTCCCAGGTTGCAGCACTTCATTCTGGGCTAAATCCTGACATTCCAAAGCCTCTGAAAAACAACTATCCCTCCTTCCTGGGAGGCAGAGAAAGATGAGGTGGTGGTATTTACCACCAACAAGCCTCCTCTTACAGAGAGCCATAGTAGAACCACAACTCTCCCCTATTTAGGGCATTCAGGCATATACTAGTGTGGTGCAAGATGGAATAGAAGGAAAATCTGCTCACAGTTTTAGGGATGATTGATATTGTCTAAAGTTCTGGCACACATTTACCCATTACTACAGTTCCCCATTATTAGTCCTAGCATTTAGCCCAAGCAGTAGCCAGCTTCCTTCTTCAAATGATGCATCCATGCAAAAAAAGGATTTTCCTCTCAAAGGGAAAGATGAGTTTTAGCTCTCAAGTGAAATTTTGTTATTTTTTGCTCACATTCATAATTTCACTGAAGACTTCTGGATTAGTTTGCTCCACCCAAAAGGCTACTTGCATTTTTTTCCATTGCAAAAGCCACTCGCATGCTGGTTACTGAAGTAATCTTTTAAATCATAAAAATAGATTTAACTCTAGCCCCATCAGTACAGCTCTAGAACACCTCAGCCCTGATTGTGATCCTTTTCAGCTGGGGACTGTGAACAGGCCCATCCAATTCCCTCATTTTAGCACTGAGAAACATCATTCACAGCTGGCAAGCTCCTTGAATTTCCCCCAGTATTGATCAGGGGAGATTTGGACTGCTTCCATGCTGTACTATATCCTATGCACCTCACGGCTCCCAGGCAGCACATCCATATTTCACTGCAATCTGATTGCAACTGCCAATTTGCTCTCCATTCTCACTCCTGTGATTTCAAGGCGACTAGCAGCAAGAAACATATTGCACCGCTACTAGAGGACAAGGATTTTTAGCCTTCTAGGGAACCAGCCGACCTCTGATTCGCAATCGGTAATTCTGTGATTTTTAAGATCTCAGCAGCCTATACTGCATAAAAACTGTCAGTTAGCTTAACAACCTGTACACAGGCAGCATAACGTCTTCCAGCAGCACTGCCTGCCAGGAGTCACCATCTGCACTTCCTCTGCAGAGAGCAGCCAAACTGTTATGCAAAGTTGGACTAACACAGCAATAACACACAATCTTTCTCACCACAAATGTCAAGGTACACGAAGGCTTCACCTTCAGCATTTTTTGGGGCACAAGACTCAGTTTCTAAATAGTTTCCCTGGGGTTCCTAAGCAGGAAAAGCAAGGGGAGGAAACTCCCGGAGTTGCGTGAAGCCTTTGGGGGTGTAAAACCTTTTCAGGCTGTGACAGCTGGGTACATATTCATCTGACACGTTCTGGGGGAGTGATAAACAGAACTACCCCCTCCATTAGCCACTAGAAACCCAGGCGCAATGGAGCCTTTTGGGTGGTGGGTAAGCATATGGAGCTGAGGTCTCGCTTTGAGTAATGTAGGGGCAGCTGCTTAGCTGGTATAAACTGAGCGGGTAGTGACAAAATACACAGCTGAGGATCTGCCCACATCCTGTTGTCTTCTCTTGTGCAAGTGAAAATGTCACTGCTCCGCATGCATTATGCTCCTCCACAGCAGCTATGCAAGAGGAAGAAATAATAAAACCTACTCTCGCAGAACCCCTGGTGGAGATGGTTGTGCCCTGCTCAGCTGGATCACAGAGGCTTCCCACAGCCCCTGTCCTGCAGGCGGCTCGGAGCCCTGGCAGCCTGGACAAGGCAGGCTCAGCCCGGTCCCAGCTGCAGAGTGCGCCTGCCTCACTCCTGATGCCCTGTCATCCCTCATGGGCAGCCTCTATTCCTCCTCGCAGATTCAGACACAACCAAGCACGTTTTCACCCATGTGTTATCTTCAGGGTAGGATCTCATTCAAGCTTTCTGCCTTGGCTGATGTATCTCTTTCCAGTCTGTGCTTATCTGCATCCTTGAAGGAACAGAGCTAGAGAAACTCCAGTCCTTCCCCAGCCTCTCCACTGCCTTCCTAAAGGACTTGAAACCATACACAGCAGCCACATAGTATACGAGAGCAGTGGCTAAACAGATGTGCAAATGTGCTATCCTCAGCTGGTAGCACCTTACAGCTATTTTGTACTGGTGTTCAACAGATGCACTCACAAACCCGTGCCCTGCACTTCCTCTGCTTTGAGATAAGCACTCTTTTTTTGGACAAGGCTGGCCTTTTACCCAGGAAAGCTTATCTCTAGGTACATAACAACACAGCAACAAGGAAACTTTGTGAATTTGTATGAGATGAAGGAAGCCTGGTGGGAAGAGAAAAGGCATGTAGGGTCAGCTCCAAAAATGTTAGATTTACATGAGAAAGAATGCCGGAATATTAAAATATCCACCCCTTCTCCTCAACTCCCCCTTTAAAAACAAAACAAAAACAACCCACCAACAATCCCACAAGCATGCTACTTTAACTACAAGGCAGCAGTTGCTCCCTTGATCAGCACACTGGAACACTTAACTTTTATAACGATCACCTGTGCCCTTTACTTTCCTGTATATGCTGGAATAAGCTTAGCAACAACGCTCAGGTTTTGCTGAAGTCCTAATCATTACCCAGTTTTCCAGCTGCATCGAGTGAAGCACAAGTAGGTCAAGTGACTTGTCCAAAGACACAAAAAACAATAGATTTACTTAAAATTAGAAAACCCAGTACAGTCTACTTGTAGCTTTTTAAAGGCTAAAATTTAGTCAATAGCTCTTAAAGAATAAACTTTGACAGAAAAGTCGGGAATTGCTTAACATCCTAAATAACAGGCACCAAGTTTCCTGAGTAGGACTCATGGATTAGACAGTATAAATGGCAAAAACTTCAATTTGAACGTAGGCACCATACAAAAATGATACCTATTGCTCAGCTTCACTGGAAGTCCTACCCCACGAGTCAAAATAATTGTCAGAATAAAACACCACACTTCACCATTGTCAAGAGTCTTATCAAGGATTTAATTGAGTGCTAGACAGATGGTTTTAGGATTTAACAGAAAAAGCGTGAATTGCCAGGCACCCAAGCTAGATAGCCTGTTATTGGAAAGAAGCCACCTGAAGCACGGGTGAGTTGTAACACAACTAATGCAGTTGTTTTGCTTCCATTACCTAAGCTAGTTTAGGGATCCCTACTGAAACATTAGCCAAGCTAGCCCTGAGGTCAAATACACACATAAGTGTACTTATGTAAGGGTGAAAGTCGAGATCACAAAAAGCAGAACAACTTTGGCTACATAACAAGTTCATACCAAAACTTTAAGCTTTTAATAATTCAATCATTTGCTTGAAATTAATACTCCACCTGTCCTGAAAGTTACAGGATAAAATACTGACACATATAAGAAGCGCAAGAAAACTGCAAATGTGTAGAAGATTAAGCATTTTATATAAATGTATGATTTTTAAAACAATTATTGTCCAAGTAGAAGAAGAAAAGCAAAGCCAAAGGGAGAACCAATACTCCCAAGATTTCATGGGTCCAGGAAAGCATCACACCAGCAAAACAGAACCATGCCTGAGCGCAGCAGATAACAAACACAACAAGAAGAAATTCACAGCTGTGAAAAATTACACCTGAAAAACAAATCTTCCTGAAAATGAAAACACTATCAGGATCTTCTCAAATCTCTACTCCTCAAGTGCAATAGTCATAACTTGTACTTAATCTTTTAAGGCTTTGAAGCAGTACTAAACCATTTAGCCTTCCCTCAGGATGAGGGCTATTGGTGTCAGCAACAACTGTGAGCACAATTAACTGCTCTTACAGAGCCTATGCCTATCATTTTAGAAGCTTGCAGGGCAATCTTACAAAACACTGTCCCAAAAGGCAACAGAGACACAAACTGCAAACAAATCAACTTATTCAGGAACATGGCTGACAAAACTCTCCTCCAAAGGCCACATGTCAGAAATCCTTTCCCTCTAAGGAGGGACCCAGGTCTTGGGAAGAACTCAGTTTACCTCCGCAGCCTATGAAGGGCCTCCAAAATCCCACACTTCTTCTGTGCTTTCCTAAAATGAGATCCTCTTGCTTCTCTTCCTTCTAATCTTGTCTCTCTAAAGGAAAGCAGCCTCCCTTCTTTCTGGTCTTTTATCTCCTACAGCTGGGCCAATTTGCTACTACTTAATTGCAATTTGGGTTAACTCCTTCATTGCTGCAGAGCTGATAAACACAGGCCCCAGATCATCACAGATCACAGGCATCCAGGAAAATAACTACTGGATCAATGTTCTATAAAATACCTTATAGATCTACTTAAGGCTGTTTCTTTTATCCATTAGTCTTTACAAACCATAGAAAAGGCCGGCCCTGTGATTTCTTTGCTTTGATTTATACATGTCAAAAAAAAAAAAAAAAAAAAAAAAATTCAAGAACCAAAGAAGAGACTCTAAGTCTCACAACTATTGCGTTTATCAAGACAGTTTTGCCAGCAGACAGAAGCTGATGACTGCTACTTAAAAAGTCAGAGCTAGTATTAATTTAGTGTGCTCAGACAAATTTTTTTCACACCCTTTAAGTATTGCATAATTCAGTCTTTGCCACCATTAGAATTTATGTTGGCTTTATTCATGGTGCTCCCCACAGAAGCAACCTGCTCAATAGCAGTGGAGAGAGCCACTCGCTCCCTCCACTCATGCCCTTCCTTTCCCGGAAAGGGAAACTTCCAGAGTTTCTAACTTCACAGAACACGTGTGAGGATGAGCAGGGAGCCCAGAAGGACACAAACTAAAATTACCCTAAATTAACGCATATCTAAAGTCAAATTTCCCTATTGTGAGAAGAAGACTGTCTATCTCTTGGCCTTACAAGGAGTTGTATCTACATATCAACACACACCCTTTCTTTTCTAGCTACCAGGTAGCTCTGTGTGTTAAGACTCTGTTTGCCACTGAAAGAGTGAAATTTCTACCACAGACTGAGAGATACTTTGATTATTATTCTTATGCATGTATTATTATCACTGAAGTCAACTAGGCTTCTGAGACTCAGGAAAAAATAGGATGAAAACATTCTGATCCAGCCTTGAAGGCTTAGGAGGTTTAAGTAAGCATTAAAACTGTCAGCGCCTTTCCCAAACATTCAGATTTGGAGAGTCAAACTGGAAATGATTTACATGAACTAAATTGTGCTAGAAAAAGCAAAGCTCAGTAGAGAACCCCGGAAGGAACTCGCAGAGAAGTCAAGGGGATAACGGAGGACACCAGCATGGAGAGCAGCTTGTATTTTGCTTATTTCAATAATCTGTCTTAATCCTACAGAATGGTTGCTTACTTCAGGCAAACTATAATCAAATCAGGTCTCTATCAACTGATGGCTAAGCTGTAAATGTTAAGATTAACCACTTTTACTATCATTTCAATACTTTGTGTTTTCCATCCATTACAAATAGTTACTGCTGGATGACAGCATGAGCCACCATTTGTCTTGTTCCCTTGCTTTTTCACACAAATTCTCCCATCTGTAATTCACATATTGATTCCAGCCTCTGAAGTGATTCTTTGTGGAAATGTTTTTGAGGAGGGAATTTTGAAGGATACCATAAAGGGGAGATGAGATTGAAAGAACAGCAGAACCCTGTCAAGGTAGAAACAGCAATAAATGGTGATATGCAGGATGACTGATACGTGTTCACTTTAGAAAAGGTTAATTTCTTGTCATTTGTCAGGGAATGGATTCCATATTAACTCTTAGATCTTTGATTTGAAGAAAAGGTTAAACACTATACATATAATAGAAAACATGAAAGTAACCAAGAAGGGTCACCACACCATTAGCATGGTGAACACACCAATTCATGGAAGCAGTCTGTGTTTGCCACCTGCTGCGGCATCTCTGCAATTTTTTTTCGGGAAATTTTATTTAGAAAGTCAGATATAATTACGCACATAAAATAAGAAAGAATGCGTAAGCCAACACGTCTAGAAGAAAGCAGAAGGCAGCCCATCTGATTTCCACGAGTACGAAAATATTATTTTACCTTTTCCTAGATTTTCTTCAGGACCATCCTACACAGACCCACAGTGTGTTTCTGGTTATATGGCCCCTTTTTATTCTGCTGTTTCTCCCTCTTGGGCAGCTGCCGGGAGCCTGCCATCAACAGCTCACGTTGCCTCAGTCACTGTGCAAATGTTCTCGCTGGCATTCACAATATCCTCGGGAAAGAGAACGCGAGCGTCGTTCATTGCTTTCACATTTAGATAACTCCTGTTTCATATACAGGATTTATCCTCAAAAACAAAACAAAACAAAAAAAAACCTTGTGATGTCTGACCTCGATATGTATGGGAAATTTTGCCCGGGCCAGCTGCCAGACATTTTGTTTGATATCTGCTTTTTCTCCCTCTTGGCCTTCTTGTATTTTTTTCCCTTCTGGCTTCTTGGCTTTTTTCATAACTACTTCAGGGCTCGTTGTCTTTACGCAAAGACATTGGCACTACAGCTCTTTTCAGTCATATCTTTTAAGTGTTGATCCTAAAAATATATTTGAAAAGCAGAGACAAAATTTTAAAAGCTTCTAAGTGACTTAAGAACTTAAATTTCACCGACCTTTGGTCTCGTAACTATGACTCACTTAGACTAAGGCAATCATATTTTACACTTACAGTATGAAAAGTATATATGGCTGCATATTAACAATTTTTCCTACAATATCACGTTTGACTCCTAATACATATTTTACATTTTAACATAAATTATAGTATAATACAAAAAGAAACAGATCCTCTTTCTCATCCTTTACTGTCTTGCCTTAAGAATTCAGATAATTTTATGGAAAGATACAGTGCATTTGTTACTGCTACAAATATTTTCCTCTCTAACATACAAACTCATCACTAAAACACAAACATATATGCCCATTTAGGCTCCTTCTTTGTAGTCTCATTGATAACTCTGTTGTCAATGTCTCTGTTCTCATAAAAAAAAAATAAAGATTCTGCTTGTTTGTACTTATATGAGTACTTATATGTTTCATTTTATTCAGTCTGGTTTCCTTTTCTCCATGTTTTAATCCATAGACAATGAGAAATAGCTTCAATCAAAGCTGGAGTCACAGACAAATCCTCCATTTCTATTATGTGGGTGGGATTTTAAAACCTAATAGTATAAAATTTGGCTGCATTCAGCATTTCTTAAACTTCATATATCCCAAAGGGCTTTATAAAGAGTTAGTTGCAAGTATCATAGTAACTGCATGAGGAAAGAACGTGACAGAAATAGCTCACACGCTGCCCGTCTTCATCATAAGGGGCAGTTTTCTTCAAAAATTATTGGTGAGGAGAGCCGGTCTATTTTTTTTTTTTTTTTTTTTTTTAACCTGGAAAATGCCAAGTAACTTGTAAGCTGAATTTCAGCAGCTGTAAGAGCAAAACAGAAACTATTTCCATTTCCACTACAGCCACAATTTATAATATTTTTTATTAGTAGTAGTAAGATCTGGTGGGAAATTTTATTTCTCTTCTGAAATTTGGTGAGGTTTTGATTCTTTTCCACATGCACACACCTCCCACATCACTGTGTGTGAGCCATAAACTATCTGGTTTATTTCCATTAAGTTTAAACTTCTTTTAGTGGAGACTTCAGTATAAGCATCCATGTAGAGATATATTCAAGATTCCCTTTCTAGAAAAACAGTCCTGTGTGAGGAAGCCACATCCCAGTTTTTAGATTTGCATGCAGTGGAGGCACAAATCTTTCATGACTATTATTCTATAGATAAAATCACAATGATTTTTTTGCCATAGTTCAAAGTTATATTGGGGCAATAAGAGAAGAAAAATGCCCCATTTATTTACAGCCGGGATTGTCAGTCTCTTTCCTGCTGTGACACTAAAGCTAACGCCCGACACCTGCTACTTTCTTCTCACCTAGAAGCCACAGTTTAAAGAATTTAACAACTATGATTAATAAAACAAGAACTACTTCAGTAAAGACATAAATTCTGAGAGTAACAAGAGCTCTCAACTTTTCAGATTGATGAAGTTAAGTTCCTCTGAGCAATTTGTAAGTAAAAAGTATCCTGAATATTTAGCAAATCATGGCTATAAAAACTTGTGCCACCTTCAGTCTTCTCTTCCGCTCCCAAAACAGTGACTTTTAAGCTAGATTTTTATTAAATCAAATCCTTGTTACTACACCAATTCGATTACAAATACCACATTATGGTTACATAAGTAAATGGAAAATCATGTTACATTCCTATTTCAAGTTCTTAAACTAGTGCCTACATTTTAACTCTAAAACACAATGCAAATGGAAAAAAAAAGTGATATTGCTAATATTTGGAAATTTACCAATTCTAATTGCTCATTTCTCTCAGAAAATCCTTTGAAAATTCAGCTGAGATAAAAATCTGTCATTGTAATAAGATTAACCATTGGCTGCTGCTGAAAGCCAAATAGGATATCTCAACTGCTTTACAGTCTGTTATCTCTGGGAACCTTCCATGGCTTCAGAATTCGTTCCTCGTACTTACTAAACTTACTGGATAATTACTGCTTTTATCCCTATTTAAACAAGGTGATTATATGTATGTTAAACTGGTAGGTCGAGGCTTAATCTTAATCTTATGAGTTCTCTTTGTGCATTCCTGCTAATACAGAAAAGCTGTGGTACTGCTAATTTTCTATAATTGTGACCCTAGAGACATATGAAGTACAAGAAAAAAATTACAAGGAAGGACCATAAAATTTGAGCTATCAGGAAATAATGTGTGTCATCAGCTTGCCAACAGCTTTGTACTGATACACTGAAGGTACAATTTTATGAATCTTTGAGTCTGCCAAAAAGGTATCCAAAGAAAAGCTGGAGGAGAGAAAAAGGAGAGGAAGGCAGACAGACCCACAGACTGTCTGATAAAACAGATTTGGGAGCCTGGCAAGGAAGGGATTCTGTAATTCCTGTTCTGCAGTATAGCTTATCTAGGCAATTACACAAAGAAAAATGCAAACCAACAAGTGCATATCTGTGTGGACAGGACTAAAACCATCAAATTACCCGTCAGATGAAAGACAGTGATGAAATACCCTGGATCAAGTCCTAGCTCAAAGAGCTGCCCAAATCATCTAGATAGAAATGAAGGCTCTGCAAGCTGACATTGATTGGTCAGTGTGGACAGGACGTACAAACCGCCTAAACCAAATGCTCCCAGGACCTTAGGAGAAATTGGAACTTTTCAAGCTTTATACATTGTTATTAAATTTCATGCAAGGTGGACTAAAGATTTGCTGTCCAAAAAGGAGAAGTCTGCCTGAAGCTAGAGCAAATTAGTGCTGTTGACCTTGGCCCTGACTCTGCTCCTGGTGAAGTTAATGGAAATACTCCCATTGATTCCACTGAGACCTGGATTGAGCCTTCTGCTAAAGCAAACCTGAAAGCTGCAGGGAAAGGAAATTTGGGGCAACGCTGGCATTACCAACGTATATCATAACGTTCTAGTAACAAAGAACCGTTGTCTTGCGTGGGCTGAGCGGTTCTTTCACTGTCAGAAAAGCTGTTGTTTATGCATCAGAAAAGCTGCTGGAATCTCAGGTAGGTTTGATAAGCAGCTTCTTAGAGAAGCATCATAAGCTTACTTTATTCAGGTGAAAACTGAACCTATGCTTTTATGACACAGAAATGCATACACAGAACATCTGAGAGAAGAGAGTCCTGGGCAGATCATGAGGCATCAGAAGACTCCTCTGGTCTGTGTAACCTAGGATAGACCTCTTAGGCCCACATCCTCAAGGGACGTAGATATTTCACGGAACCTCAGTTTTCCTATTTTAATGAAAATAATGATGTTATCTTCTCAGAGAAGCTGTGACGCTAAATATACTTAAAATGCAAGATCTCTCATTTAGGGGGTTAAATCTAACTCTTTCTAGTACGTATTCATGTTTCAACCTCATTAACAGGAAGCTCAATATATATGTTGGACTTGTGCTAGTTCCTAAAAAATCTGTTTGCTTATTCAAAAAATCTCTGTTTTGTATACTCCTTTCATCAAACTTCAAAGTGCTTGAGAAATTAAAGCTAATTGCAGTAGATCAGATAAAAGAAAAAAAATGAAGAAACAATCCTAATTAGCACAATGGTTTGAACAGAAGAGGTAAATTCTGAAAGCAAATTTCTCCCATGCATTTTTTAAATCATCAAGTATGATCAGTCAGTCACGAGGGCAACACGTTTAACTTTCTCAGGACCTGAAGAGTTAAATAGAACATTTAACTCAAAGCCTGTGAGAAAATCTTTTTGGTCCTAGTTCTGCTTAAAGCTTCTTCAAATACATCAGTGGCAAAGGAAGATCAGGGAAATTGTGGGTCCGTTGTTGACTGGGGTGGGTGCCCTGGTTACAAAAGACACAGAAAAAGCAGAATTACTGAATGCCTTCTTTGCTTCAGTGCTTGCTAAGGGCAGCCCTCTGGAATCTCAGACCCTAGAGACAAAAGAAGAAGCCTGGAGAGAGGAAGACTTGCCCTGGATAGAGGAAGATTGGGTTAGAGAATACTTGGGGAAACTTGACATCCACAAATCCACAGGCCCGGATGGGATGCACCCCAGAGTGCCGCGTCAGCTGGCAGATGTCATAGCTCAGCCGCTCTCCATCTTGTACGAAAGGTCCTGGAGAATGGGGGAGGTGGCAGAGGACTGGAAGAAAGCCAATGTCACTCTAGTCTTCAAAAATGGCAAGAAGGAGGACCCAGGCAACTACAGGCCAGTGAGCCTCACCTCCATCCCCAGAAAAGTGATGGAACAGCTCATCCTGGCAGTTGTCTCTAAGCATTTGGAGGACAAGAAGGTGCTCAGGAGTAGTCAGCATGGATTCACCAAGGGGAAATCATGTTTAACTAACCTGATTGCCTTCTATGATGGAATGACTGACTGGGTAGATGAGGGGAGACGAGTGGATGTCATCTATCTGGAGTTCAGCAAGGCTTTTGACACCGTCCCTCACGGCATCCTTCTGGACAAGCTCTGAAAGTGTGGGATAGATGAGTGGACGGTGAGGTGGATTGAGAACTGGCAGGATGGCAGAGCCCACAACCCCAGAGGGTGGTGATCAGCAGTGCAGAGTCTGTAGCTAGTGGTATCCCCCAGCGGCCAGTCCGTGGCCCAATCCTGTTCAATTTATTCATCAAGGACTTGGATGAAGGCACAGAGTGCTCCGTCAGCAAGTTTGCTGATGATATGAAACTGGGAGGAGTAGCTGACAGCCCAGAGGGCTGTGCTGCCATCCAGAGGGACCTGGACACACTGGATAGCTGGGCAATGAGAAATCTTATGAAATTCAACAAAGACAAGTGCAAGGTCCTGCACCTGGGGAAAAATAACCACAGACACCAGTACAGGCTGGGGACCGACCTGCTGGAGAGCAGCACTGCAGAGAGGGACCTGGGCGTCATGGTGGATGACAAGCTGACCATGAGGCAGCAGTGTGCCCTCGTGGCCAAGAAGGCCAATGGGATCCTGGGGTGCATTAGGAGGAGCGTCTGCAGCAGGTCGAGGGAGGGGATCCTGCCCCTCTACTCAGCCCTGCTGAGGCCACACCTGGAGTACTGTGTCCAGTTCTGGGCTCCCCAGTACAAGAGGGATGTGGAGCTGCTGGAGAGAGTCCAGCGCAGGGCTACGAGGATGATCAGGGGCCTGGAACATCTGCCCTATGAGGAAAGGCTGAGAGAGCTGGGCCTGTTCAGCCTGGAGAAGAGAAGGCTGAGAGGAGACCTGGTCAGTGTCTGTCAGTACCTCAAGGGAGGCAGTGAGGAGGATGGGGCGGCCTCTTCTCAGTGGTGGCCGCTGATAGAACTAGAGGAAACGGCCACAAACTGAAGCACCAAAAGTTCCACAGGAACTTAAGGGAAAATTTCTTGCCAGTGAGGGTGCCAGAGCCCTGGAAGAGGCTGCCCAGAGAGGTTGTGGAGGCTCCTTCTCTGGAGATCTTCCCAACCCGCTTGGACGCAGCCCTGAGCCACAGGCTGTAGGTGACCCTGCGTGTGCACGGGGGTTGGACTAGATGATCTCTAGAAGCCCCTTCCAACCTTCAATATTCTAAGATTCTAAAGAATCCTCTGCCGTATTGTGATTTTCTGAAGTGTTTCATTGACTCGTTTGAGTTGTGGAAGGCGTACATACACCAGAGTGCCTGGGAGCATGGTCCAGCCTACAGTCCTTTACTATCACTATTTAAAGAGAACATAATTTTTCAAACTAGTATAAAAAGCCCTAAGGCCTAAATGCAAACAGAAATAATACATTCCCTGCATGTTTACTAGCCTACCTTAAGGACTTCATATTTTTATATATAGTACTTAGTGTTAACTTATGGTGCCAGCTGCAAGCCAGGTGACTGTATTCAATGCCCTAATCCTGTGAAGTGCTTTCTGCTCCTGGTGCACCTGCATGAGGGAGAAGAGGAATTCTCAGCCCTTTCCCAAGCTCAGAAGTAGCCGGGCATGAGGCTTCCCTTGGTCTATGATTTGTGTAGAGGATGTGATCCTTTTGGATCACATCATGGCAAATATAATTTACCTCCCACATCAGAGCGTAGCACTGGAAGTTCTTGAGGGAGCAGATTCAGGATGCTGGGGCTCATGATTACCAGTAATGCAGAGCACAGAGTATAGCTGTGGCCACAGTGTTCAAACCAATTTCGTGCTCTATTTTCACCAGCTATAACTGCACATCTGCACAATATGTGGTGCATAAATTTAAGCAGATCACTTCAATAATACTTCGCTGTCTTTAATACAAATCTTTATGTGACAGAGGTAAATATCACTTTGAGAAACCTCTACTTCAAGGAAAGCAACTCTTCATTCTATTTCACTGCAGTATTTCCAAATATGGAGGACATATTTCCATTGACAATTCTTTTCTTAAAGAGTATTATTGATGCAGATATAGGGAAATACATTGAATTAAAATGGAGACTATTAAAACACTCTTAAGACAGGAATAACCCCTCTCTTTTAACTGCTATCTGCCTAAGGAGCAACTCTAATCCACTGAATTTTATTGCTACTTTTGCTTTTCACTTAATAGCAGTGACTTTGGTTCTTCATCATGATATTTAAAATTAGGAACATCTGTAAAACTGCACCAATATGGTGGCCTCTGTACCTGTCTCCCCCCACATCAAAGCATTGACAAGCACTAAGTAAGGGACAGGGCAGAGCTCCCCTTTTTCAAAAGGGGAGAAAAACAGCATAATGTGGAATATAAAAAATAAAGTCTTATTAGGCCTGTCATTAGCAGTATTAGAAACTTATGACTGAAAAATGAACATGCAACAGCTGAGAACACATCATTGCTAAAAGCTATTTCTTGGAAGCTAGTAAATGCAGAGTTGTAGCCAAAAGTTCAATGTTAATTCTGCCTCATCTGCTTTATACATTAAAATATATCTCATGGCTTGAGTCGTTTTACATTTCTTGATTTATTCAGGTTATATGGAAAATTCTAACTAGACTTTCTCGCAATCTGACACACATACATACAAAATGAACATATTCATTCTATATTTGGCTTAAAGTTTCAGTCTTAGTGAGAGCCAATAAAGATGTCCAGTTTGAAGGAATATGTCTTAATAGAATTAGCTCTGTATACATTTAACAGTAGCTTATTGAAATTTAACACTGGCTCAACTAGACAGAATTAAAATATTCAGGGTTATTTTGAATGCCTATATTCTAGAAGAACCTTTAACACAAAAATAGCCACAAAGATGGGGGAATCTTTGCAGATTGGTGTCCTTTGCCTCTCTCACCTGACCCCACCACCACAGCAACTCCAGCAACTTGCATTTCCCATAACACACATACGAGCAACACAGAGCTCGCGCGGTCTGAAGCTGCCCAAGAGCTACATGCACGTTTCTAGTCCATTCGGCTTGTGCCGGACAGAGCACCTGACATCTCAGCTCCCCTCAGCCTTTTCCTTGGCAAACAGTCATTTGAGTCTTCTCCCTCTCCCCAGTAACTGGTTCTCATGAAATTTTCCAACCTGCAGCTCGGAAATGGGTGGGGAAGACAGGCAGTTCAATGACATACAGTTCTGCGTCTGAGAAATCATGCCATACATGATCCAAGTGTGAAAGAGAGAGATGCAAGATAGAATATCTGGCTGCTCTGTAAATTTTCTGTATGCTTTTCAAGGGATTTTAAATGGCTACTGAGATATACTGCATTTATATGACAATTGCATATTCAAAAGTATAATTTAAACCAGTACCCCTCGATTTCCCCTACCAGAAAAATACAAAAAAGCATCTCAGTGCTTCATAAGCCACCCTCTAGTCTCTTAACCCACACAACAATCAAACAACAAGGAATTTGAACCATTCGGGCTTCATTTGGGTTGTAACTTCTAAGTGTGTTCTGAAGGTCATGACTAAAACAGAGCAAGCTATTTTTTCTATTTTTGTCGGGTTGTAATTTGTGTAATCTTTCCATTAAATATAGCTATTTATGACATTTGTTAAAAGCTTATACTGCTAATTTAGCTTAAAAAAAAAAAAAAAAAAGAGAGAGATAGAGAGAGAGAAAAAACTAATGGAGTTGTATTGGAAGTTTTCCATAAAATTAATGTGCCAGACTTAATGGATGTCTAAGGTATCATTATTAACGGGAATATTCCATAAACTAAAATCAGAGCCTTTGAATTGGTTATCTGATACAGTTAGATCGGAACTTATTGAAATCTGGAAGTGCGCCAAAGTACCCAGGAATTCAATTTAAACACCTTATGGAGGTTAATGCTCCTACAGTATTTACTTTAATTAGTATTTTATTAAATGCTCAATTTCACTCCCATAGTCGGACAAGAGTAGCAGTCAGCCTGTGGGCAAAACAAGTATGACAGAAATAAGATCACTTTGCTCTCTCTACATCTGTCAGAAGTACAAATGTTCTAGATGATTTCACATGAAGAGATGACTTAAGGTCATCTTGCCTGTGCCTCCGTTCTCACATCACTGCGAGTGGCACACGTGTGCAGGCCAAGTCGTGAGCTACAGTAGTTCTTTTATTTGGCGTCGCCCGTCTGCCTTTGAAGGTGATCTCCCTTTGCTTCACATCTCAGACTGGTTTGGGGAGCACAAACTTCAATACGCCGCACAAACCGGATTCCCTTTGTCCTGCGCTCCAGGGCCCTCCTACTGTAGTCCACATGCAAATGGGCATTTGGACCACTAGAAACACTGGAAAAGCAGTGGATGCCACTTCTCAGCACAAAGCTGCTCTACAGCTCAACTCCCTAATGTAAACATGGACTATAACTCTTCAAAATCCATGGAGGGGAGGGTGCACGAGGGCCTGCCTTCCCTTTTCCCAGATTAAAAACTGCTGTTCTTATCCGGTTGATTACATGGCATATTTTTACCCTATGGAGGAGGAATAGTTTGCCACTGCAGTTAACTCCAACACAAAAGAGGTTTTTTCTTCCTTTAGTTTGGATCTCGTCCAAGACCAAGGAAATCAGATTTTTGTCCCTGTTATCAGCAATAGGCTTTGAAACAACAACTTTCTTTGTGTTTTGTCAATAGTAAAAGCACTCAAGTTAAAATAAAATTTAAAAATGCAAATTTTTTTTCATTTATAAATGGATTAAGATGAAAAATGAACCGTGCAGCTATGAGAAATTCTGTAGTCATGATAAAGGTGAGATTACTCTGCTTATCTTGTCTGATACATAGGCAAGAAGTGAACTCCAAAAATGTTTAACTTTCCAGTTCACTTAGCATCATCACAAGACCACCATATTTAAGTTTGTTTTTAGGTAAAATAGGCACAAACTGTTTTCTGCCTTCTTTTTTTTTTTTTTTTTCCCCTTTAGTTACAATGTGGAAATCTACTATTACTCATTACTGAGAATGATTTAGTTATGAGCCAAAATCAAGTTTTCTACACTAGAAGAATTAAATAGTGGATATTCTATCATTTCTTGTCTCAAAAAAAAGAAGCGCATCCTTTTGTGGAAAGCGTATGCTCAACTTTCAAATGACACGTGCCAAAAGGTGCTGCATCTTCAGGAAGCGCTTTTTGTACAGTTTCCAAATGGGATGATAGACATGTTCATTTCATTCGCTTTTTAGGTTCATTTTATTATAGATACTCCAGTATAGAGATTGAAGCATATACACACATATAGATATTAATAAACACATTGAGGATCGGAGAAATACACCTTCTAGCATTCATTGTCAGCACCAGTGCAGGCAGGAAAGACCCGTAAGAACTTCAGCTATAGCATAGTACAAATATGGGAGGATTTTGAAAGAATCTTTCTTTTCTAAAGAAGAAATCACGGTGGAGCTGGTACCAGTTAAAAAACACACGTGGACAGTTATCATTAGGTAAACAACTGAATGAAGCTCTGAAGTAGAAAAAAAAATAAGGTACTTGATATTTACAGAAAGGTGCTGAAACAGAAGAATATGCACATAGGCTATAACACAGAGCAGTTAAAGCAGTAAAGTTCACACATGATTTTATCACCCCCAGAATTTACTCATTTGATAGATTCTGCATAGACTCTGGGTTTAATCCTTGTCTCTATAAATAATTTCTCCGTAGTCTCAATTGAAACAATGTGGTGTATTCCATACACCCAGTGAATTAAGGCAGCACTTCCTAAAGAGGAATTGGAATGACTACTTCATTCATGGTTATAAAATAACTAAATATTTACTAAGATAAGATTGTATAAATATTTAGATATTGATTTGACTTCATAGCCAAGAGATAAAAATACCCAAAAGCAGTGAAATTCTTAGAAAGCATTTGTCTACAAATTAAAAGAAAGAGAAGATAAATAGTTCGCGAAAAATAAAGTAGAAATCAAGACAACAGAATAACATTTTCGACTTAAAAAGAACAAAAATTAACGTATGGTATAATATGTAACTAAAGAGGTCAGAAAGTTGTAGTAAAGAAAAAAAAAGCCTTACAAAGAGGGGAAAAAAAGCAATGGAAGAAAAACAAAAACAAAAAACCCCACTTTTCTACCTAGAAAATAAGCCTTATGGGAGTTTTTTTCAGATTATTATTTCCCAAGTCTAAACACAGTGGGAGTCAAACACATTTGTAAGTCACTGGGAGTAGCTTCAGGTTTAGACTATTCTGGTAGAATTAAATTTTACCTCATTCTGGAAGAAAAAAAAAAAATGGTTAAAAAAGTATGGATCATTCACCACTGCTATTTCCTCTAAATAAAGCTATACAACATTTACCTGCTGAACTACCTCCCTGTAGTCTTTTGCAGCACTCTATTTTTGTAGCTTAAACAGCTTTGTAGTCCAGGGTTTGACTAGAAGATTGGATACAATTTAAACCTGCCTTAATTTTGCTATAAGTTCATCTAGTTGCAAGGATAAGTGAAGGCCAGAACTCCAATATGGTCTCAGTAGTAGGTGCTATAAGAGATTAATTCCTTAAGTGAATAAAAGCTTTGAAACTATTTTCCCAGTTCAGTATTTAAAACAAGAGTTTTAAGTGTTTTTTCTTCTTACAAGGAAGATAGAAAGATGCCTTTAAGATTTTACGTGTGAACTTCTGGCTATAAATAACAACAACCACCACAACAAAAGTACTTCTGACAGTTCTTTGTCAGCACACAGAAATAGAGCTCAGTACATTTAAGAAGCAAGATACTGAATATAGTAGACAATTGCCATATCAAGGCCTTAATTACAATGAGAACTGTCCATACTTTAAGTATCTCAACTTTTATGGGCCAGCTCTGCAGCTAAGTGCTTCAGCAAGGTAGTAATGTCATCTTCTAGAAACTGGCTGAGAGCCAGTGCTCTTATGGGAGAACTTGGTAGTGTAATTCTACCTATTGACCTAATGCCTGGAAGCTCTAGCCAGAACTTGAATATTCTGATTATGCAGCTACTCCCTTATGAAAATAGGAAGAGACGAGTATATAAAAGTCTTCTCAAGCTGAAGAACCTTATTTCTTCCACCAGCATTGACAGGTCAAAGCAGAAAAGATCATTGTAGGTCAGGGACCTACTGGAAGAGCTTTCAGCAAGCATGCAAAAGCCTGGCTGTGAGCAGATGTCCTAGCTGGCCTAAAGACTGCCTGGGGCTTTACTGAGAAACTGCAAGGAAGCTGAGCTAACAGGAATATGGTATGTTTAGGTAGCGCACTTCCAAGAAGGATACGGGAACGTAACTGAGAAGCTGAACAAATGTTGTACATACCAGCATAGCACAAGAAAGGTAAATAGCGGGGCAGCAAAGTGCTCAAGGGTGAGTGTTAACAGAGCATTTGCTGTTTTGTGCTGTGGGGCTGGCATCCTACACACCAGTTCTCTACTTCTCGGGGAGATGACGCTTGCATTGCCAGCCCTCGCAGCCACATCAACATTCTTGCCCTGCTGGTGGCCTTCTTGTAGGTTTTGTTATTGGCAGGGGTGATTTGGTCCTGGGCAAAGAATTGTAAAGCAACACTCATAAGCTGGATGCCAGGGAACGACAGAGACTGAGAAATCTTCTTCCAGAGAGACAAAACATATCTAATCCTATAATAGCTAGCATGAGGTGTTTGGCAGACATCCCAGAGTGAAGGACAGAGCTGATCAATATTAAACATTCACAAGCAAGTGGAACAAACCAACAAGAAAAACAGTGGAGGTAGCCAATATGTTGACAGGAAAGGGAATTGAGAGGCTCAGGGAGATAAAGTTACTGTTTGGACACACCATTCTGCTCCACTATCTCAGTCAAATGCAGAATTTTTCACTGTACTGTATACCTGCTGTAGGTTATTAGCTATAAGCACAGATTTCTGCCTGTCTCACAAGACTTCTCCTGAAAACGACTTTTGCCAGTGCTCTTCAAATTCAGCAGCTGAAATATGACATTCTGTTTCAGAAACTAGCTTTGCTGATAATCTTTTAATAAGTTTAGCTAGAATTGCCATCTATATCCCTTTGTCAAAAGAGAAGAGGAAAAAAAAAAAAAATGAAATGGAATCATCAACCTCCATCACCAGACTTTAAAGTCTAAAGAGAAGGACAGTATCAGTTAACCAGGTAAAGTGACATTATTCCACACCAAGTTAGTGTACCTGAAGACCATATAGCTTTTTGGCCATTATTCCAAGAATTCTTTTCACCAAATTTCAGAAAGTGATTTCTTCTTAATTCATACACAGAAAGATACAATGTGGCCCATATCATTCTAAACCTCCAGTATTATGATGTCCTTCATAGCTTAGTTTATCTGTACTTTAAACGGAACTCTCCATTCCTTAAACTTTGAGCCTTTTAGTCAAGAAAGCCCTTCAGAGATGGCCCCTAAGTCTTATTAAATTAGAACTGCTTTAACATGTAACTATGTCATAGTTGTCACTGCCATCCACAGTAGCTTAAAAAGAGAGTCAATGAAAATGTATCTTATACCAGATTCTATAAAAGTTACTTGTATTTCTCTAAAACATTCTTGTTATTCATGTGACATTTTTACATCTTTTTAAGTACCATATTTTTAAGTACTCTTATTTTTAGGTACCTTCAATTTACATGCAAGTTATCCCAACATTTTTCTAATCCCTCCATTTCCACAGTGTCCTGAATGCCAGACTCCCAGAATTCAGATGGATATAACACACAGAGAAGAAGGGATGTTAAGAAAACCCTTCAGAATGTCAGCCAAACATATTTCCTTTCAAGCTTAGTCTCGATTCATGCTGTTTCTTTTGTACTCTTCCTGACTAAAAGAAGTTCTTTTTTTCCTGAAATAATCTTATATTAGTAATATAAGATTAATAATCTTGTTCATTAGTACTTTCCTCACAGTTCGGAGGTGAAAGATTTAAAAAAAAAAAAAAAAATCCCTCTGGTTTACCTTCTCACTTGTCCAGAAAAGGGAATGAAATGAGAAGGCATGACAACAAACAGATCTTGCTACAGACCTGCTTACTGTGAATATCATCTTGTTCATATGAGAATCTGTTCCTAGTCACGTAACTCCCATGTTAAGGTGAGGTTTAGTGGACACCATAAAAACCTGTTACCATCCACTATTAAACAGAAACTTCTCTACCTTCCCTATGTGTTTCCTATCTATACTTAATTGTATTACAGCATGGAAAAAAAAAAAAAAAAAGGAAAGAAAATCAATAAACCCTTAAATCAGAAGGGAATAGAGACAGACAAATGAATGTAAATGAATAGTTGATGTGTAATTCCAAAGAAGAAAATTCAAAGAAATTCGGCAGCATCTGAATCATATTGTCGTTGTGAGCCTTGGTGAATGATAGCTCTGGGAACAAAATTCCAGCAAGATTTGTCAGTTAGTCAAAATGAATGTTTGTAATTATGAAATGAAGTGAGTTTTAATTCAATTGTCTCAAAATAGAAAACAGAACATAAACACAAACTTGCATAGGAGAAATTGGAGACAGAAAACAAATCATGATTGTTTACAAAGACTCCAAAGAGATCAGAATGTTTTAACATATGCTCATTTTCAAAGGCTTGGGGAGCGGCAAGTGATTTTTATTGAGGTTCCCAATAGAAATAATAGACGTGATGTTGGACAGTCTTGTCAAAGGCCTTTACAACCCCTATGTTCATATCTCACCAGAGCAGACAAAATTCATAGCATGAGATTATAGTAGTCACAGTGCCAAGTGATGGAATAACTGTACAAAAACAACACGAAACTTTAGAATTTAATTGAAAACAATAAATGTCACCTAGAGACATATTAAACAACATGAATATAAATTTGTTACTTTAAGAGCCCAAGCGCTTGCTGTTCTGTTAATGACACAGCTACTCACTTCACTCAGCTCAGAAGCACTGCCAGGATTCCCAGATAAACAGTACATGACTTTTGTAAAACAACAACAACAAAAAGATCTGTCCCTTATTCAGCAATTGTTAGCTTGTTGCAACAACAAGCTTATGTAATGATTTGGCTGAAGACAGTACCCAAAACACACTTATTCTTGACCATTCCCATAACATGCCTGGTAAACAGATCGGGAGCAAAGCTAGGAACAAGCGAAAACCAGGCAGGATGTGATGTAGAATCAGGAATAGAGATTAGAGGACATGGTGAGCATGGGTAGCAGAAACAAGCACCCAGAAAAAGCCTGCAGGCAATTCACATAGGATCCCTATTGTATCTGGTTTTCCATAAGATGGGTGAAGTCACCATCGTTTAAGATCGCAGGCCAGTACTTACTCTCCTGGGATACTGATTGCAGTCAGGAGGGCAGATGCAGCTTGATTGCTCTTGTAGAGCCCATAAGAGGATAAGAAGCAGCTCTTCTCAGAGAGCTCTGATTTTGTTGAATCACTAGTCTCTTCCAGGGGGGAAAAAAAAAAAAAAAAAAAACACAATTTCTTGGAAACTGTTTCAGCCAGCTCTGCAGTTACAGGAGCTCAGGAAGCAGCCAAGAATTTTTGATCAGGAAACTTTTACACACAAATATGTGCATTTCTCCAGGATCTCATAATAATAAATAACCATACGGAAAATCCAGAGTTAAGAAATAATATGGCAGAGGATTCAAATGCCTAGGCAAATGCTTCATTATAGCTTTACCCTCTGTTTCTAAATGTGAAGTCTGACAAACTCTCTCAGACCCTCTGAGTGATGTGATGAACAGCAGGATGGTGCACGCTCCAGTAATCCTCTCCTCTTCTACACTACCCTCATTAGTGCTAAGCATAGGAAAAAAAATGTACAATGGTTATGTTGTATGCAAAACAAAAAAGTTACTTAGTCACCCTCTTCAGAAAAAATGGATTGTTCTAATGATGAAATAAGCAGAGATTGCCGTCTTGGTATAAAGGAACAACAAGAACTGATTTCTGCCCAACTTTGCCATGTTTGGAAATCTTCATCAGCTTGCTGTCTCCTGGTAATGCCCTCTCGTGGCCTGGATCATTCTTGCACAACCCATTTTCGGCCATATGCACCGTGGATTTCTCCCTGGGAATCCCTCTTCTACCTGCCTTCCTGGGGTTCGCTAGATTCCAGCCCCTGGACTTTTTATAAGGTAATTACAGACAGTTTTCTTCCACTGCTCTGCTGCCTTGAACCAAGCCAAGCCTCCTTCAACCCTTGAGCTAAGAAAGCTGGAAACACCCTCGTCAGCTCCCCAGGGACCACCTCCCGTGGTGCTCTCTTTGGAACGCTCTGCAGATCCTCAGAAGTTCCTCAAAGGTGCCTTTTCCCACCAACATGAGGGCCTCCCCATATTTCTGGGATGTACTTTTTCCAACAGCCTCTTTACATCATGAAGCCATCCATTTCCCGGCATCTTTCTACCTCATGGTCTATAACACACTCGTTTAGCTCACAGCAAACCTAGGAAGTAGATATTATTATTCAGATAAGGTAATTCACTTTCCCAGCTGATTTACTGGGATTTTGACCACTGGACCATCCTTCCTTTTTTAATTTCCATTAGGAAAGTCATATGGTTTCTCCGAAGTCAAGTCAATTAAATTAGGTGAAATACATGGAACATTCCTATAGCTGTGGTATCAGGAAAATTTCATATATTGTCCTTGAGCTCTTGTAACCACTTATGCCCGAGACATATTGTACTGTTTGACTCGGGCACTGATTACTAATTATTTAATTGTCATCACTGAAAAATGTGCAGCATGTGTCAGTGATGCAGTAAATTTCCTCTAGTGTTGGGGGAGGGAGCTATTTAACATAAGTGCATTTTTACAAAGCTGATCAAGGTCTGCAGTAAATAAAGATGTAACTTTAATATGGTGAGGTTAAGAGACAGAAAAACTAACTTGGAAAGGGAAAATGCAGAACACTAAACAACAGAAACTTATTTCTGAAGGTACATCACAAAGGCCATGGCAAGGAAGTTCTCTATCAAATATGCATTATCTGGGTATAATAGCATTATGTGAAAGCACACTGTACATCTAACTGACATATCCAACATACTGCATCTTGACCTAAAAGACAGGATAATGACGGTTTATTAATTCAAATTGTACATAATTTTATCTTTCCTCTTTCTCACCATTTTGATTTTTTTTTTTTTTTTGCATTATAAGGTCTTTTTAATCAGCTTTTTTTTTTCTTAATTATTAATGTAGGTAATTATTAAGAAGGTAATAGTGATGACCTCCTCTTACCAAGTCACCAATTGCTGTGAGAGCAACGATTTAAAGATTCTGAAGCTTGGTAGGAACTGCCAAGAACTGTCTGAGAGCTGTACGCACTAGGAAAGAAGGTCCCGTAAATCTTCTAGAGACCAGGGATCAAGTAGCTCAGGTGTCTGTAGCCTCACAATTCAGTATTATAATTTTGATCTTTCATTACTGCTGAAACTCACAGTAACTTAAGTGCATAGCTTAAAATGGGTCAACTTCTGTAATTACAGCATTTTTAAGAAAACACACCAATATATAATACTTTTGCACTCAATTTCCTAATCATCTCTTTTCACTTAAAATATAAAGCAATAGAATTTATGCACAAAAAGTGCATATGTCTCTCAGTCAAACTTTCCTTGGAAATACATAGGTGTATTCAATGTTAGGCAGGCAGGCTCATTATTTCTTCAGCTATGTAGATATTTCTGGTTTCCTAAACTTCATTTACCAAGAGGCCCAGCTTCCTGCTCTCTGCTCACATTCACTATATTACTGTCTGACCCTCGCTATTTAGTTTAATTAGGAAAAGCAGCTCTAAGGGGTGGATTTTTCAAGTCTTAGATAATGCTGATTCATGGATTTGGTCACATGTGAGAGCTTTTTCAATTAAAATATTTTAATACAAAATTTTAAATAATCCTGATTTTTCTTTAGCTTTCAGGATCTTTAGAGTGTGCCTCATTGAACATGGAGTAGCTAATAAGATTTTTCAGCCACCCATAATTTGTCATGCCTGAAAACATATTATATGAAAGAGAGTTGGTAAATTAAAAGAAAAATTACACTGCCCCAAAATGTACCATAAATACCATATTAGTTAAGAGAGAGTTTTTAGGAAAGGGAGAGGTTTCTGACAGCACTTTATTTGCATCTATCAAAGTAATATCTTCAGGGAGTTTTACCACCATTTGTACTCCTGATGCAGTACTCAGTACGCTGTCATCGGTGTGGTGTGTCTTGAAAGAGGTTAAAATTAATTAGCACTCAAAATTGTTTGTTTGTTTTAAATCAATTCTTCATTAGAGTGTCTAAATTAATTTGGGGGACACATTATTCGTCTATACAAAATAAGAGATGGAATTCATCCTGTCAAGGTAAAGCACCTAACCATTGTTTTATCAGCACTCCATAATATAGTATGAATTACAGACAGGCCAGATCAGCTGTGACAGTAAGAAACTGTAAAGTATTGTTATAAATTACATTTATCTTAGACCTTTGACTGTTCCACCTATCACTTAGCCCATACTTTGCTTCCAATTCATTTCACCAAACTTGCTGCTATCACCTGAAATCTGAGCAGTTTCCAAAGAAACCTTTCAAAGGCAAAGGAAAAAAAAAAACAAAACACTTTTTTTTTTTTCTTTTTTTCCCCCTTCCCTGCCTCTCCACCTGCCCAAATGAGCACCTTTTTTTCTTTCTTAATTTTACTGGATAGAACCACCCCCCCAAAGGCAGAAACCTTCTTTGTACCAATAAGGGACACTGCTTTACAAAATCACATTATATTATAGTATATTATTATATTATAATCATCTTAAGATCTATTTCAGAAATTTGCTTGGAATTTTAGGAATATATTAGTACCAATGTTTTTCTCCACCTCTAGGTCTCCAGAATTGTATTGACACTACTTGAAGTCCTTCCCAAACCTAGCAAAAAATACTTGAAAGCTATCTCTGCAGTATTACTAAAAACATTTGTTTCTATTTTGGGAGAGACAAAAACTTTCAATGGTTTGGTAAGTCCATGTACATGCTGTATTAATTCAGAGAATTCACCACCTCCAAAAGAGGATGTTGTCTTTGTTTCTGGGAACAGATGTAATGTCCTACTTCTGTTCACTTTGCAAATGCAGCTCTTATGACTTCCACCTTCTTCCTCAGCCCTAGCTCTACACAAACATGTCAAATCTCAAAACTTAGACACAGGCCATATGGTATCCCACGTTTTTCTACAAAGATGATGATCTCCTGAGAACCTCAGCTTTTATTTCAGCCCACCAGCTTTTCTGAGAAAGAGTTAAGTAATTGTTTACACAATGATTTCAAGACATTTTTGTGATTTCTAATGGCTTAGTTCACAAACTAACTTCGAGTAACTCAGCTTAATGCCACTAATACGATACACAACAACTGTCTCAATATCCAGCATTTCTCTCTGCATTCTTGTGTGAAATCTGACAATACTGAATGTAAATATGTAAATAAATACCTAAATCAAGCTTTAATTTTGCAAATAACAAATTTAGATATAATTGATGTGTTCAACATATGAAAGGTGTCAGAACAGATGATAGAAATAACAGGCACTTAATTTCCTGCAAAAGTCTTGACTAACTAGCCAGGAACAGGAAACAGAACAGAAAAAGATTTACATTTAATACATCTGCACACTGGGGTTACACATACAGTCACTGTATTAATTCCAATCCTTTCAACCAAGGCTTGACTCTACCTGTTTTATTTACTCATTGCTTATTTACTCTCTAACCTACTCTAGGCTTGATTTGTTTTTGTGTCTAATGCTCTGAAATGGTCAAACCAAAGCAACTCATTCAAAACCTTTGAACAAAGACCAAAATTACAGTTGAGAAAAATCTTTTTACAATATTTAACAAATGTTCATTAGAAAATCAATAGGGACTTGCTATTTTCCACTGAAATACCCCGTTGAATAGATCAAATTTAAAATACAACAAAATTCCTTCTCAAGGTGAAAAAAGTAGCATTAAGGTAAAATGCTATTACATGATCACACATTTACTTTTAATTAGATCTTTCCTATCAGTCATCGCTAGTTGTGCAAACTCAGGAGCATCTGCTTTCCTACAAAGATGTGTCAAGCTAGAGAAAGCAGTGAGTTTATAATTATTTTTGAGGTACTTTCTAAATTATTGCAATTCTATCTAATCTTGGGGAAATACTATAAATACTTGTTCCAGAATACAAAGAATTACAGTCTATTCTACTTTAAGGTGGTTTGGGGGGAGGGAAGGAGAGGCAGATAAAACTGATTTCATTGTATCTTCTGGATTCTTATCTGAGCATTCTTAATTTTTGTGGTCTATGATTAACCAGAAGAAATATGTTGTATTTTGGGTGGGACGTACAGGAGTATTCCTTTGGCTTAGATAACCATTTGTGAGTCAGATCCTTGGAATAACTCCTACAAACTAATAGAACTGGACTGATTTACACCTGATAAGAATCTGACTGGAGATTCAGAGAAGGTGACTCTTTCTGAATTGGCATAGATGAAGAATTTACGCTGGTGTGAAATATATACTTAAGGAAAAAGTGATGGATATTCCTTCTGGCTGAACAGATCTCTCTAATAAAACTGTTCTTTGAGTATTAATTTCATGTTTCCTTCTCACCGCAGGTTGTGCACTGATTATACGTTTCTTTCCAGTGTTGGATGAACTGCTTGAATTTGATCAGATGCTTGATGTATTTGCTGGTCCAGCAAAATGAGTTGAATATAATCAACTCAGAACTCTTTCGTTTTACATTTTCATCGTATGAAGGTCTTTCAAATAGAAAGTGTGACTTGCTGATTATTTAGCTGTGATTTCTTCTCTCTTTGGGGTTGGACTAGAATTTTTTTGCCTGACTGCAGCAGAATGCACTGAGGCGTACTTATAAAACCAGTGGATATGTACAAGCAAAGTACACAGCCAGCAAGAGCATTCGAGGTGCAGAGTAAAGAGCACAGTAGGAAGTGGCTATAAGTGGATATTGCAGTATGATTTCTTTTTCTACACCACTTGATGTTAAAAATTGTCCTCCTGGCAACTTGTCAGAGTGCATGTTACTATTATGCCTTCCTGAGAGTATGTAAAAACAAAAGCCTGCTTTCACAGTACTTTTACCTGGAAGAAATAATTTGAATTATCTGTATACGAGAGGTTTGGTCTGAGGATAAGAAAGAAAGGCTGTCAATCAACTAAAGGCCCAAAAGACAATAAGCTTTTCTTTTTTTCCCCTTTGTAATACATAAGGAAACCAAAACACAAGTCAGTTGTGACTTTCTCCAAGACACACTGCGTTATGCATGACGTGGACATGATTCCAGATATATGCCCTAAGCTAGAAGCCATTGCCAGAAGCATTCCAGGTCTTTGGGCAGGGCAGGGGAAGTGACTCACACACCAAGCAAACGTATGCTTCCACAGTGACTAGGGCCAAGTCAAGAATCCCTGCTAACCCAGGAAACCATATCAAACTCGGCTGCTTTTTTATTTTCTAGGTGTGTGAAAATCCTGGTATGAAGCCGCTAGAGTTACAGAGCAGCGTGTTTGATTTGCTTTCTTGAAAGAGAACACGTTGTTAAGAGCTATTATTTATCAGTTTCCCAGCAAACCTTCTCCCACAACAGCAAAGGTAACATATTAGTGGCAGACTCCAGTTTCTAAGTCAGATGTAGGAAAGACAAGGTATTTTTCTTAGTGGAAAGAATCTTACTTGTCAAAATGCTGTTATGCAAACAAATAATGCCTCTGCTTCACTTTCACAAGTATGCTTCAAATTGCAACCACTTTCTAACCTCTTAATGCATAAAACTGAAGCAGATAAACTGTTCACAGATGTTGCATTATCTATATTAGGAGAAAAGAGTAATAGCCAATTCAGGAAACACTATTTTGGACAAAGGCTATTGAACAAATGAAATTACAGTACGTTACCAGCTAAGGAGAATTACCAAGTATTATGTTTTATTCATGCAATTTACTGATGTCTTTGACCAGTCTGACATTACGAAGATTGAGTCAGTCAGAATTTATAGACAACAAGCAGAGCCAATGACAACTTGCCTCATTAAGAGGAAATGTTGGATCACTAAAGAGATATATTTAGTCATTTGCCTGTCAATTCCAGTTTTTAGAAATGCCGTGAACTGATTTCTCCTCCTGAATCTATGGGCTCTCTGTTGACTGTGGCCATCCTGTCCTCCACCTCTGTGGCTAGAATAGGTAACAAAAAGGAAATACCAGCTATCTTACTTCCTTCATACAGAACCATAATCATCTTAAGAACATGCAGCCACAAATGTGCACACAGTGCACCCACCTCCAGTCTGGATCAACTGCCTCATACAGAATTCCACTGAAATTCAGTGTTGAAAATGGAACACTCTAAGGAGCTTTCTTTATACCTGTGGTGATGAAGAGGCTTTCAGTTCAAGGAAGCAATCACGGACAGGTTTATTTTAGGTATGGAAATGTCAGAAGAGACTCCTCATCCCTTGGAAACACTTGGGAAAGTTTCATGGGGCCCACCTTCAGTCAATACAAAGTTGTCAGAAAAATGTCCTTTTTATATGCACACAAATAACTAAGAACTGCAAAAATTATGATCACCTAATCCCATCCATTTTATACTTTTCTGACTCCCTAAATCCTGTTTTTTTTGGTGTTGGGAGAAAACTTAATGATATACAAAATTACTAGATAATATCAGGAGCAGTTCAGTGCATGCCATATATTGGAAATGAGAATGAAAAAATTAGTCAATCTGAAAGAATGGTTGCCAATATCTCCAAATCTTGAAANTCAAATGTACTAATCAAAATTAAAGAAAGCATCCATAGTATAAATAATGCCATAATCGTCTATGGCATGTTCTATGCAATAACACCGCCACTGCTAAATAAATATTTGCACTCTAGTGCCTGCTTATAAGGAGGGTCAAACGAAACTATACAATAACTAACCAAGAAAATAAAGTCTTATCTACCACATGGAAATTTTTTTTCTTTTAATAGAATTAGTCTTCATTTTCCTTCATGATTGTAATAAGTGTCTGTTAAAAATGTATAACTAATATAGGTATATATTTGTATACATATAAGTGTGCTTATATGTAATGAGCTGTAATAATTAAGTAGACATAGTAGACACTCAGCATACTACCTGAATATTTCAATGGCTAAGAAGGCCTCTGATAGTGAACAATCAGTTTAGCAATGTGGATAATTTTAATAGATCCATTGCTTCAGAGCAAGTCTTTACCATCTGTTCTGCCCTCTAATTACAAATGCAACAAGAATATAATTCACAATTGTATCATTAAAAAGACATAAGGAATTTAATATATGTCTCCGTTCCCCTTTAATGCAGCATGCATCTGTTATGTTTTCCTTTTGTAGACCAAAAGAAAAAAAAAAAACACCCAAGGATAGTTTCTTTCTCTTAATAGATAAGAGAAATCTGCATTTTTTCCCATAAGAAACACGATTCATTTATAAGTACAATTACTGAACATATGTGGAATGCATTTGAACACAAGTCCTTGCCTGTTCCCTACAAGCTATTCTGATATGTGCACTCAGTCCTTAACCAAGCCCTCTGGGTAATCTGGCCCTACCTACAGATAAAGCATTCTCACATCTTTTTGAATAAAGAGCTATTGCATCAGTAAATTTGAACCAGCTTGCACACAGACAAATAAAATAAGGTGCTGAACATCTATAATTGATTCAAGAGAATGAAAGTTGAAGGAAAAGACCAAATTTTGAAAATTCTCTGAAGATACAAGACATGCATGGAAGTTTAATTTCCCCCAAAACACTAATTTCACCAAGAATTTATTTACTTCTGAGAGTCCTTAACTACCTTTCCCACCAGACCTCCAGACTACAACCTCATGTCTTAGGTCCTCAAGCACCCAAGAGGAAGCCTGTCCCTTCAGTTAAAGATGTACCTATAAATCATCAAGCTTAGTTTAAGACATTTTCATAGGTATTTATCCAGCTTAGGCTTTAGCATCTACACAGTGTTATTGCAACTGCATGGTTACCAGCTTAAAATTAGCTCAGGCATGGGGATGAAAGCTGCTGCCACAGCTTGGACTGCAGGACAGATCTCCTTTTGCATTGGGTATAGACGCTCCCAAATCACTTTTACTGAGTCTTAAAGATTTCTCGTGTGAAAACCTATGGTTTACAGAAACCTCCATTTTGCAGATCACAGCATCATATAACGAAAGACAAGTCTGGTTTGTAAGTAAAAGTCTTCCTTGGAAAATAAGGAGATGCAGGATATGGAGTATAAGAACATAGGTTCTTTCAAACTTCCCCCTGTCTTTGAAGGTACTATGTTTTAAAGCTCACTATCAAATATTTATATTCAAAAAAATACTAAATAACCATGCAAAGTATATTTTACACACTATCAGGCAAAAAAAGCTGAAAAATAAAGTACACGATACAGGGAATTCTAAAGATAATGTTACTACAGCAACTCACCCACATTGTAAATTCTGTACTTTTATTATGTTTCTTCAACAACATGAACAGTAATTGAATAAAGAGATTTAGCAAGGGGAGTAGGAGGAGGGGAAACTGTACAGCTACAAGGCTGTTTAGTTACCAGCAGCAGAGGCTCCCTAAATTAAAGCCTTACTCTCGAAATTGTGGAGGTTCGAAGATCCTGAGATTAAACTGCGCAGATGACAAGGTCTAATAATTGCGGGTTGTTTTTTTTTTTCTCCTAAACATGGGTCACCGGATCGCAGAACAGTTAGGGCTCGAGGGGCCCTTATTTGTGGCCAACTCTGGGCCTTCCCGCTGCCCTGGGCAGCCGGGAAAGCGCCGGCGCCTCCCGGCTCCCGACGCGCCGAACCGGGCGGCGCACGCGGCCACCGGGGCACTCGCGCGGCTCCTGAGGCAAAACGCACGTTGTGGTGCTTCTCGGCAGGACGCACGTCCGCGCTCGCACCTCGCTCGCCCCGTTTTCCCCTCCTCCCGCCGGGCTGAGCAGCCTCGCGCGCGGCACCCGCCATGGCCAGCGAGGCGGCGCGACGGCTGCCCGGCCCACGAGAGCAGGGCCCTGGGGCAGCCGTGCCAAGATGTCCCTTGCCGGCCACGTCCGCGCACGCCAAGGGCTTTGCCGCCTCTGCTCGGCCAGGCCTGAGTGCGTGAAAACACAGGGAAAGCCGTAATTTCCGTGAGGAACCTCCCGGGCAGGCAGCGCGGGGGCGACCGGGCAGCGGCAGCCACACCGGGGGCTCGCAAAGCTCTCCGTTCACACACCAGCAATTTCCTGAAAGAGGGCTCTAGATCAAAGCAGGCAGCGGTTTAAATAACTCCAAATAAACGCTTGGCACTTCCGGAATTGGTTACTCATCCCTAGGAGGGCTTAATTAAGGGCCCTGCGCGTTTCTGCCTTTCACCCCCACCCCACACGCTGCCCCGCCGCGGCGCCACGGCCGAGGCACCGCCGACCCGCTACGCCCGCCGCCTAAAAACCCCCGAAAAACAGCCGTAAGATATTGTATTCAAAAAATTATAACGTACGTTGACAAGGCAACAAACAAGGCCTGCTAACAAAATACACCGAATGGGGAAAATATATGCAGGCGGGAAAGAGGAGGGCAAAGTCAACTGTTCATTCCATTAACTAATTTTTTTAGTCACGTTTTGAATAAAATGAGATACTCTGGACACATTAATACAATTAGTGACCTTAACGTAAAATAAAATTAAAAAAATCCAGTGGAAGAATGATGCCATACTGAAAAATATATTTCTTTGAACGAAACAAATTTCACTACCCGTATACTATTTGGTCATTTTTGTCAGCCATCTAGAGAGGAAGGTATGAAGCTGTCAGGAGTAGAGATGAAACAGGCAAGCCACAGATGCCCTTTTCATCATTTTTAGCTGTATACAGCCTGCTTTTAAATTAGTAAGTCACTTAGAGCACAGTATAACTAAGAATAATCATGAGGACAGTGTAACTAGGGTGCAATACTTCATCAATTAAATATACTTGCTCTTCGCACATGACACATTTTGTGGTGAAAATTGTCCTGTTGCTTTCTGTAAAACACACTTTCCTTAAAACCCAACCTGACAAGTATTGATTATGTAAAGCAAATAACATTAAAGAAGAAAAGAAGGATTTCAGGCTACCCAGAAAAGCTATGGCTAGAATTAATAACAATAACCAAATCCAAATCTTCATAGGCAGAATAGACAACTTGGAATCTTTCAAATTATGCTCTCCCCATTTCATAGAGAAGTTGGCCCCTTCTGTCATGTTCAGACAGACATTAAAAACAGCTACTATGCTTAGAATGGATTCTGATTTATTAGTAATTCTTTTATCTTCCATTGCAACTCTTAAACCTTTTAAAAGATGTTATTAGCAGTATATTAGGAAAAATTCATCTTGACCTCTGTTGACCTTGATATTTTTCTGGCTTTATAAGATTCCATGATGCTACTCCTGAAAATTCTTTATTCAAAGTAGAGCTCACCTAAGTTTGCCCCAAAACAAGAGATTGTTCTCTCTATTGTCTATAGGTATTTAATAATCCTGCTTTATTGTCTGCTTCCTGTTTTTACTCTATCAGCAGCCAAAAAAACCTGCTTGTTAATGGCAAGAGCAGTTGGGAATTCAACTTTCCTCTGTTGCCAGTGGCTCCATCAAATCTTCCATGACCTCATAGAAATCTCCTCTGGTTAGAAGCCCACGTTTCTAGGTGTGTCTCCCAAACTACCACAGTTCTGGAAATTAGTCTCCCAGGCAGGGTAGAGTATTTGCTTTCCTCATTGGAGACAGAGATAGTTAATGGGCTTTGCAGAAATCCATCAAAGAGTATAAACATTCCTGCTCCATATGCACTTACTTCTAGTAAACAGCATCATCAGCATCTTTTACTTGATTGGAATTCCTCAAGATATTTTGAAAATATTTGTACGAATGGGCACAGATCTTTCAAAAGCCCCATCACCCACACCTAGGAAGTCCCAGTAACTAGACTTTGTTTTCTGTTAGTCTCCATGCAGCAAAAGGGGGAAAATATTTGATGGGACAAATATTCTCCTAGGCTTCTTCATAGCTACATATTTCAGAAACCAGTTTTCAACTTCCTCAAACATTGTGAGTGCTTAGTAAAAATTGTTACTCCTCTTTTCTTTTTTAATTCTTTACACAACAGGTCTTTTGTTTTGCTTTGTATTACCATTCTACAGAATATGGATAGTGAAGAAAAGGTTACTGGAGCAAATTAGGTAACCTCTTATTCAGAGTCATATACCATAACCTTGGGACCAGGTGTTGCAGCACAGGTCAACTGCTACGGAGCACTTAGCAATGCAATCCTCTCAGATTAATTAATACCTCCCTATACAGCAAGGAGGAAATTCTGAGATTCTTCTGCTTCTGGAAGTTTCTAGTACTTTAGGAATGGTTTTGAAAGAACAAGGCACTTCTAAAGGCCTCTTTCAAAGGGCAGCACTTTACAATTAGAGTCCTTAGCTTCTTGTTTTAGACTGCAAGGTAAAATGGGGGCAACTAATCAATCATACAATCACCATCTGCAAGGACTTTGTTTTCTAAGATAATTAAAGTTCTTTCGGGAGTTGTCCTAAGGTATTGACAGCCAGATCAATAAATCTACTGCTACTGTGAATTCAGATCTGACTTACAACTTACTTTGCTGAGATTATATCTGGATAAACTAGAAACAGGAGAAAAAAAAAAGTATATTTGGGCTCTTGCCTTATTAAAGTTTGCCAAGCTTAACCATGTTATCTGAGGGAACATCAATAGTCTCTTGTGTTAATTAGCTTTAATAAACTCTCTTGAAAAACACAGAAACAAAGAAATTACCATACCAGCTCAAAATACATTTTATCTAACCTTGTGCCCCATATACACAAGTACTTTATACAACATGCTTCAGCAAAACATGCAAGAACCTGAGGTGAGCAATAGTCCAGCCTTAGAAGACTACATGTGATAACATCCTCAATAGTACACACATACACGTTTGGTATCTACACTGGAGGTCATGCAGGATACTGTGTGGGCTACTTTATAGGATGCCTTTTTATGAATTACATGCTGACTAGTATTTGACTTTGACAAAAACTTTGCTAGTGTCTTCCATCTGAATCCTTAAAAAATAGGATTTTTTTTTTTCTCTTAACCTTCTAAATACCTTCACTACAATTTGTTCCAATATGCTTTTAACCTTTGCCTTTCCCAGGAAAACTTCATATATTTTCCTTTGCAATACCACATTACGTGACCCTTTAATGCAACAGAGAATAATGAAAAAAAAAGTAAAAAATAGTTTAAAAAAAAATCCTGGACTAGAATTGTGTTCCTGACTACAGCTGGGAAAGCAACAGTGCAATCCAGCAGGACCACGTACCCTGGCTTCAGTAAAACTGCTCCAAGATGGGTATGCAACTTCTGTAAGATCCTTCTAAGATTTTCTGCATCCCAGGAGGGCGTCCTCCCTCTGACATAGCACTGGTACCTGACTGAACTGACGTATGACTTCTCGGATTTGAAGATCATCCTTCTGCAACTAAATCAACTGAATCACTCAGCACATAGGAATCCAGGAGCAGAGCTTGCGGGGCAGTTTATTACGTGCTCTACAACACGTGGAACGTGGTTTATCCATCCTTGGCACTAAGCTCATTCATTCTCTCATAACTTATAATTGAGTATCTGGAGGTGACCACTGCACGTTTCTATTTCAGTTTATGCTGATCCACAAGCGTCCTCAGATTGAGCCAGATCTTTCTCCCACCGACACCAGAGTTCATTATAAGTAACAGTTTGATCACCTCCAGTTGTGCTCACAGGGCTCTCCGCAAGAGAAGAATCAAGCCCCTGAGCACGATACAGATCCATCTTAGGCAGAGAGCTTCCCTTTTCTTGAGTAACCCAGTTTCCTTGTCACGCAGGGAGAGACACTCGCTTTCTGCGAGCAGTTCTCCCTGAGAATACCTTGTGGAGTGTAAAGGAACTGTACATAGTATATGACTTTTGGAACAAAACTAGGAAAATAACACCAATCACTATATGCAACTACTGATCATTAAACGCAACAAAGTATATCGTGGTAGTAGAGTTTTTTTAAGTTCTGTTCTTATTTAAGAAAGCATGGACAAACAGGTGAAACCAAATAAAGCCCAATTCTTTGATTAAAAGGACTGTGAGAACTTCTCTGTGCATACTGTGGAAAGCATCATTTTTCCATGTTTTAGTAGTATCCAAGAAAATTGACTTTTATAGCATTTCTACTATAGAAGGCATATTTTATTATTCTATATGGGTGTTTTGGGAAGCCATCTTTAAAAAAAGGCAGAATATTATACTATACATGTAAATTTTATGTCCCCTCTTAAATATTGGAGGAGTTTAGGTAATAGCACATAGTGGGGTGTTTGTTCCATCACCCCTCTCCCTTTTTCCTTCTCCCCGTCCTTCCATTTAAAAAAAAAAAAAAAAAAAAAAAAAAAAAAAAAAAAAAAAAAAGGTGCTGTTTGGCCCTGGCTCTGACAGCAATGACAGCAGAACTACACAACCCTTTCAGCACTTCACTTTCCCTAGGATTGTGGAACGTGATAGAGCTGCAACATTCCCAAAGTAGGTCACAGCAGAGAAAGTGGATTTCTTGGCGGTGGTCAGGGCTGAGAAAGTGGATTTCTCACTGATTCAGAGATGCAGCCCTGATGCAGTGTATCAAATAGTCTGTATTTCCACCAACTGTGACTACCACATGAATGAGTTTAAAATTTGTGCTATGATATCTTTCAAGTTTCCCGTACCAGTGCCAAAAATCTGTCTGGATTTAGCTTCCTTGTCACGTAGTTAAGGTGTAATCTACATAGCATGTGTAAAGCAGAAAACATCTATGATACCTCAATTTTTCCCCTGAGGAAAGGCACAAAAATTTTACCATGCTAAAAGAATCTGCAGGTGTCCATGTGTTGAACATTAGATTTCCAGAGCCGGAAAAGCTGAATCCACATGACAGAACGCACTGGGAATCAATATACATATTAACATTTTTAGAGAGAACTGTTACTTTCTGTCAATGTCTGTATTAGTTAAACTTGTGACTTTTAAGTACTCTTCTGGTGAGAAGGCTGATTTCTAATTTCAAAGCACTGCAAACATGGCACATGCTGCTAATGTTAACCTGGCATTTCTGATACAGGCACCGTTGTCCTGTCCCTGAAGTTCGTGATTTTTGAACACTCCTTACATACCATGTTTAATGTTAATGTACACAAATAGTACAAACCATAGAATCATAAAGGTTGGAAGGGACCTTTAGAGATCACCTCGTCCAACCTTCCTGCACACACAGGGAACCATCTGTGCATAGAAAGGCTTGCAGAACTTGGGCAATGTTTATTCTTTCCAATTTACCAGTGATATGTGTCATGCTAAATCATGTTAGAGCAATTTATACAGGAAAAAGGAGGGGAAATAAAAAAAAAAAAAAAAAAAGAAAAAAAAGAGAGAGAGGCATTTAAACTTTGTCATGTTAAAAATTAAGCCTGGATTAACTGAAAATTATTTCTATTCTTCTAATTTTCAGGTCCTGCTGAGTATTTTAACAGCAGATGCTATCTATGATCATCAAGTATTCACTTTAGTGGCAAATTCATGAGTTTTATGGAACAATATTACTTTGTAATACTAATGCTGAGCATCAGCATCAATACTTCATCATTTGTCCTACATTTAAAATGCAGTATTATTTTATTTGAATTCCAATACAAATTCCAGTTTAAATCATGGATGTCTTAGACCTGTCAATAATTAATATATAGAAATGTTATTTTTCTCGTCTTTCCATCACAGAGCAATAATGGATTTTTGAGACACACTTGAATGCTTAAATATTCACCAAGTGAGCAGGGGGCAGTTTTATGTGGTTCATTTACATCAACTACAGTATGAAAGAACACAAATGGATCTCAGCACCACAGTAAATAAGGTGTATTATTTAGCCAAAATGATGCTCTCAGGCCAACAGAGATAATGATAATTACACCATAACTTCTAACACCTTCTATGTGAAGACCTCTTGTCACTCTTCCATGCCCTACGAGTCGCATTAGGATCTGTGACAAGCTAAAAATCCTCATAATATGAGATGTATGAAGAAATATTTTTCTTATGTTCAGTTTCCTTTTTATGAATCTAAAAAGTAGCCAAATCTTAAACTTTCAAATATAGCCTGGAAGCCATTTTGAATTTGTCCCAATCTAATCTTTGGCATGCAACCTTTATTTGATTTTGCTTGATCATGTTCATGACTTTTATAGCTACAATGCAGTGCAATTACAGAACATTAAGACCTTTGAACAGAATAATTCAGGTAAGAGCAGATTTACAAATAGGGTCAAAACAGAAAAAATTATGTGTTAGTAATCTCACTTGGTCACATTATCACTCATGTTTCAAGCCCAAATATGGTTCCATTTTCAGTTCTTGACTTATAAATCAGAAATGGTCCATTCTGTTCTCTCTTGCTCTACCCCAGGTTAAACACATTCAGTGTAGTATTAGAAACAAATATTTCTGTAATACATTTCCCAGAGCCAACTCTTTATATGATACACCATTACATTAAGAGACTTCCTGATATAATCAGCAAACAGACAACAGAGATTGATTAATCAATATGTAGGCATGGCCTTATTACAGTGAACAAATTAGACAAGTCAGGATATATTGCTTTATAGGCAAGATTTCTTCTTTACAAATATTCTCCATAATTGATAGTGGTGACCTTTTGGCAATACTGAAAAACATCCTCAATTAATAGGCTGCTTTTGTAAAAGAGATTGCAGTGGGGAGAATTACACAGTTTGTTCAGTAATCCTTTAAAGGAAAGGAGGAAAATGTTTTTAAGCCTGCTCAGTGGGAAGCAAAGGAGAACTTTACTTTCTGAAGCAATATTTATTTACTAAAAATGAGGTAAAGACAACTTAGCATTGATACTATATATCAAGAGGCACATGTCAAACTGGGTTCTAATCTCTAGGTCCCACTGTCAGAGGAGTACACAGAGCTCATCTGCAGCTTAAGTAGTATCCTCAGTCTCCACCACAAGAGGAGTCCCTACGCAGAAGAGGTGCTATGGCCACACTCTTCAACACACACTACACAGTGAAACCAATTACAGAGAGCAAGCGAGAAGACAGATGAGAACTTAGGTCAATAATGACGTTAAGCCTCACCTACAGCCCAGAAGCAAGCAACAGAACTGCTTATTTTCTGTGCTCTAAGTCATGTTTGGTGGAACAGAGACCAAAGCCCTGCATTTAGAGGAACTTGGCTGGCAAGTGCCCTTGGGTCAGCTGCAAACCCACTAATCACACTAATGGGTTTTGTTTCAAAGCCTTCTACTGACTCCTCTGTATACCAACTTTCCTGATAACTAAAATATTCAGGTTTAGTTTAAAAATATATATATTAAGGAAAAAAAAGATTTCACATTCAAACCAAACCTTCTGGGGAGATGGGGTAAACTTGCTTGCAGAGAATTAATATTTACGCTTACACGATGCTTTGCTTAGTGATGCAAACACTTTGTTTTGCCTGCTTTTTAATGGAAATAATATTCCTTTTCAAAACAACATGCAAGTCAGTAAAGATCAAGCTGATATCTAAGAAAACAGAAAAGCTGGGTAGTTACAAAGTAGGAGAAATAGCTTTTTTCTTTTCTTTTCTTTTCTTTCCGAGTGAGGAGGAATGAAAAATGT
>VZSV01000033.1:4615749-4654527 GCA_013398735.1 Nothocercus julius
AATTTATTTATTTTTTCTTCTCTCAACAGACCTTGTCTTACCCCAAATAGTGCAGTGTTTACAGTTACCTGTTATTTTACCATGGTATGTTTTCTTCAAAGTAGAAGGTCTGAAGAGTTTTTGTATAGCCAATATATTCTCTGCCAACGTTTGTGGGTTGTGAATACATAGGTCACTATGGCTGTGTTTATATCTGCAAAGACAGAAGCAGCCCCTCATTGCCTGTTATACTGAAGTTATTTTTAACAGCTGCTGTTTTTTCAGTTGCTTAAGGAAATAACTTACAGACAGTTATTGCATAGTAAAGAGTCTCCAGGAACAGCGTGGAGTGAGCTCCTCTGCTCTGAGAGGCAGTATCACCTGTTCTCTATGACAAAAATGCTCAGTTCTGCACCAAGGCATCTCCTTGGAGCTTTTCTTAAATGGAGACTCTAAATCCAAGGTCACACAGAATATTTCATTGTTCATTTTTACCTAGCTATAAAATTTTTGTTCATTTTGATACCTCATTTGAACAAAACAAAGCAATCTCTTCTGCTATGCAGAATTAAAAACCTCTTAGATAGTGGAGGTTTATCCAAGGTGAAATTCATTTATTGCTGTTACTGACACTTAACTCAGGTTAGGTCAACAAGGCTAATCTCCCTGCTCTTAGACCTCAGTTTTCTATCTTATTTAGATGTTTCCTTCCAGAACGACATGCCAAGGCATTAGTTCAGCTCTGACTCAAAAGGAAGAGTACCACCCACTAAGTCAGCTCCTGTGGCATCCTGCCTCTTCCTTAGAGAATCTCCTCAGTATGACATTTTAAGATCTGATGAGATTATGGCCAAGGAAAAAAACTAAATATATATCTATATATGTGTATGTACATGATATATGTATATATCCAACATATGGAAAATGTGTCTTTGCTGTATGAGACTGGAGTTTTGTACAGCACTTAAAATCATAATTTGTAAAACATACATGCTGCTTTCATGCTATTCCCATTCCTTACCTTTAATGGAAAACCCCAGAGAAAGCAATTTATGCATAGTAAAAATAGCAGCATTTCTTGTAAAAGATAAACTCCAAATTATAAAGTGAACAGGAAAAACATAACACTGGCCCTCAACCCACTAGAAATTCCAGTGTGTTTTTTGTCTGTAGGATTTTTTGTTTGCTTTTAGCCATGCTCTATTATGTTGAAAAAAGGTGACAATACCCATACAAATCTATGCATAAAGAGGAAGATTAGGCCTTCAAGTTGACTAAAATTAACACACATCTTTTTTTTAGACATATCAGTATTAAAGACTCTGGCTTGTTTGCTTAAATAGCTTTAGGACTAGTAGGCTGCACAGTGGAAGAAGCACTGAATGTAGAAATTGAGAAGGAATAATTAAAAGAAATACAATATCCTTGAAAAGCAATACTCTCATTTCTAATAACGCTTTCTTCATGTGCTCTTTATAAGGTGACATTGATATAAGAAGAAACAGGGCTTCTCCTAATAAAACAATGTAATATTGGCTCCTTTCCTAAATATTTATATAGAATTAAATAACATTCTCCTTCATTATTATGGTCCTCAGGAGTCATTCGTGATATACATAGTAAATCAATAAATCAGTAGGAATGTCTTGCAACGTTAATCTGCTTTCAAACAGAACAAATACAGAAGGGATTAAAATCCTAATCATAGGGGAAATAATGAAGGTGTACAATAGAAGTGCAGATTATATATTGGTTAAGGTGTCCCATCTAATTACTATCCATACCATTTTCAGAGATTAAATTTACCTTCAAAACATCAATTTTTTTCCTGACAATACCGACTGCATTATAGTCTTAGCTAGTATTATAACAGCTTATACCTTTTTAATATTAAACACGTTGTCCAGAATTACCACTTCACGTTCTGGTGATTTTACCTGTTCCATGTGAGCAAAGCTTTGAAAACAGGCTTTTCTAACCAGCAAAATACCCCTCAGAATCAGACCGCTCAGCCTCAAGTTTTCGTGTTCGAGCTCATGTTTGAATGGATCACCATTATACAAGTTCTCAGCTGCCCTACGATCAGCTTCTAACTCTCATTTTTTGAGTGCATTAAGCCTTGCTGTCTAATGACTATAAATTCAGAGTTGCTATGTTATTTTCAATAGCATTTGAATGAGAAGGTCATCTTAAACAGAGGAAAGACAAATGAAAAATAGGAAAGTGCCTCAGGATCAGCTTAAGCAGAGGACTTATCAAAAAGGTACCTTTTGTTTCTGATTGCTTCTCACCTTTAACCAGTAATCCTACAGATATAAGGATAAATGGAAAATAGAATTTGGAAAGATGGGAGGAAAAAAAAAAAAGCAACTGATTTATTCACATGAGCAACCTCCTCCCTCTCTTTTAGAAGACATTTGGTCAATGTCTTTGGGCTGGTAAGAAGTGTACTTGCAAAGGCTGAAACTCAGAATACGACTAGATGGTGAACTCACAGTATGATCCTCTCCAAGAGATGCATTACATGGAGTGTAATATTCTGGTTGCTTACTGGGGCAAGAATTTTTCTGGGAAACCTAGATTAGCTAAGGAGAAGTGGTTTTCTTGCTTTCAAAAAATCCTGTGGGATAATTATGTTGCTATTTTTTAATTTTGTGATGAGTTCCAATGAAACTTGAAACAGAACTGCTAGGGAGACCTTGAGAAGAATTGTCTACTGCGTGGAAACATTGAACTATGCACTGCAATTTAGCTTAGCTTGAGAAAAGAAAAAGTGCAGTGGTTTAACAACAAAAGACATATTTTATAATGGCACAATTCAGTCCTCCTTTTCACTTCAGCCTTTCCTTTTTATGTTATAATAAACCAGGGAAAAGCAGGAAAAAAAAAAAAAAAAAAGTCTTTTGATTAACCTGCCACAATTATTGTAAAATCCTTTTGAGATGAATCATGAAATTCTCGTGCTACATTTGAAAAAGAAAATATATTTTTAAATTTCTACATTCTCTGAAACAAAATTTCACCTCTTGTCTAAAATGATATATAAGCAATATATAATCCTATAATTTTGCAGAGATGGTTTTAATCACAAAAGTTTTTCCTTAGTCCATTGCCAGTTATGAGGCCATATTTGTGAACATCACATTGAAATACCATATTTAAATATCTTCAGTTTCAGGGCTCCTTTTCTACAGGCTTTTGATTAAAGTCTGAATTTTAAATGAAATCTGAATAAAATCTGAAGCTCACTAGTCGGTAACATATCCATGCAGTTTAAATAAGGACACAGAGGTAGAAAGAAATTTGAGGGTAGAGACCAAGGAGAGAAATTGTTACAGTTGAAAAGTGATGGCAAGGGAATGAGGTAAGTGAATGAGGCAGAAAGAAACATGGAAAGTCTTTTAGACAAAGCATCAATAAGGGAAAAAAAAAAAAAAATCTGTTTAAAGTCTGGACAGATGGCAGGAGTGAGTAAGAAACAGTAACAGTAAGTTGGTGCTAAATGGAGCTGATTACAAATTCCCATCCAGACAAAATGAATTAGATGTACATAGTATTTTTTCATTGGTGTTTGGGCAACTTTTGTTTTCCTGCTTATTCCAGGATTTTGTTAAATTTAAAAAAAAAGAAAAAAGAAAAAATAGCTGGAGGTTCTATTTCCAACTTGATCCTGAGAAAACAAGAAAACTACTGAAGTTGCTAGAGCAGGTGATTACACACACATAACACAGGTTTCAGTCTCAAAATGAACCAGGACTATGCCTTTCCAGAGCCATGGCTATATCTGAACTTTTATGGCTCACGGTGAATATTTCCTTGGCAGGTAGCTGCCACAGCTACTTCTCAAAGTCTTTTCCATCATTTCAGAGAACAGGAGACTGAGATAACATAGGGGCTTTCCACTCCTAACACCTACCTCTCGACTACCTCTTCTTGTCTGTCAAAGCTTTCATAGAAAAAAAAAAATATATATATAAATATAATATAAGATGTTTTGGAAGCGGGCTTTTACCTCTTCTCAAACCCCATAATGAGTTTTAGGATCTCCCTCTTTAGTTACACCAACTGTTTGTACAGTCAAGTGGGAGCCACAGGATATAAAATAACCAACAAGTAGGTCAGCCCCCCACCTGTAAGATTCTACCTTGAGGAAAAATAAGCCCTGGATGACAGCGACCAATTTTTGGTTCCAAAAGTATGAAGATGGAGGCCCAGAGTGAAGCTGGGAGCTAGAGGCTCCATAAGAGTGACTTTAGCTCCTTAATATATCCCAAAATATACACAGGTGTCTCTTGCTGTGGGGGATAATCTATCACCTGAGCCTGAAAATTTCACTGTGAGAATCCCAGATTTCCTGTCCTTTATATGTTTCTTTTGTAGAGGGGCCAGTGCAACTCGTGCACACTCCTTGCTTCAGGAAATTATTAATTGTATTCTGCTCACGCTAAAAAAAAAAAAAAAAAAAAAAAAAAAAAAATATCAAGAGATCCCCAAGAGACTGTTTACCATGTAAAACTATTATTTCCTCATTTAACAATCTTTTCATCCCCATGGCATTTTTACAGCTTTCCTTAATATATTTCAGTCTTAACATTTCACTGAAACTTACTGGCTCAACACGTGTGGCTTATGGATAATCACGATATGGACAAAACGTGTTACTTAGCTGGGGCTACCAAAGATCTCTCCTACTGTTTCAGTTGAAAAGGTTATTATTCAAAGACTAGGCTTCAGGCAGGCATAGGTTTATGAAGTAGTGAACTTTTCTTTTTTAAAACTATGTGAATAGTTAAACAAAGATCACTCATCATTTACAATTACATTCTTTGTAAATCAAAATACATACATTTGCTCAAGACAATTTAAATTCCTTTCAATTTAACATACAGAGTACGTCTTTTATTTTCACAGTGTTGTAAGTGAAGATTTCAGTGTAATGCTTTAGGTAGCCCACTAACTCCTTGTGCCTCAGGCTACGCACATAGGCAATGGAATTCACTGAACTAAAAAAAGAACAGTTGATAACTATGTCATTTTATAAAGCCAGCATACCCTTCATCATGGTGGTCACATATTCTGTAACTTTCCTACTATTAAAGTTGGCTGCATTTTGATGGAAAGCAGTCTTTGATTGTAAACTCTTGTGAGCTCTTATTTTTCATCTAAAAGCCACAAGAATTTTTTTAACTTAGTAAATGTAAACAAATTGATGATGCCTCCATCAACACTAATGTGCCCATAAACTGAGTTATTGGTGATTTTGGTCTAAAACAAAAAATATATATGTGTGTGTATACACACACACACACACACACACACACACCAAAAAAAAAAAGAAACTTTTAAGTTTACTTAAATCCTTTAAGAATAATTTCAGCAAGAAGGTTTTCAGAAAGGCACATCCTAAGCATAAAAATGCATACATTTGCAGTTTGAAAAGGTAGGAAGAGTCTATCTTGAGGGGTGCTACATTTACTCAGCTCCAACTGACTTAAAAAGAAAGCTGAAAATATGCAGCACCTTAGAGAAATCACATAATTTAAAAGACCAAAACCGTCCCAAACCTCTTCAGCTAGTTTCTCCAGAAAGCAGATGCTACTTATGCAATTAAATTACTCCAATTTGTTCGATCTTTATCAATCTTACTCATTCAAACACTCCCGGAAGGGACAGATATTAAGAAAGGCAAGAAGATGACTCTCAGATAGCGCGCTTAAATTCTGTGCATTGTTTCTAAATAGGACTTCTTGAAATAACAGGAATTTGAAATAACTTTGACGTTTCCAGCAAATAAAATGATTCTTGTTTATGTTGGAATCTAACATGTCTATGGTTACTAGCTACATAAGCTCCTTATCTGATCAAATAAATATATACATTCCTTTAGGCACCGCTATTAAAACCTTAACTTTCTTTTTAAGAGCTTCTGTTTGTGGTAACATGTAAATTCAGTATTCCTGAGGCTCTACAACTTTTGAGAAACAAAGAGTGTTCCTGCTTCTCCTTGCTACAGGATATCAGGGCATGTTTCTTCCCCAGTCTAACTGTAAGCAGACACTCTTGCTATATTTGTTGCCTCAAAATAGCATGAAACCAATTGCCAGGCAAATTTGCAGTTGATCATGATCTACAGAATACACTGTCTTTGGTAGCTATGAATTAAGACACTCTTTTCAAACGAAAATTTATCTGTATTTTTTTGCTCTGAATATCTGGCATACCTTTTCATTTCATTAAGGAAAGCAATTTTACTCCCAACCACACATTATCTTCTTTAGTTCTTGAAATAAGATAATCATCCCTCAGTATCTTCAGAGCGGGTCCTTGTCTGGATCTGGATCTCTCATAACCCAATGAGAGAAGAAAGGACTATAGTTCATCCAAGAAGAGTGAACTCTTAAGAAACTCATAAGTGATTACTGGGCTGAATAACATATAATGCTGTCAAATTCACTCTTTAATGACTCTTTAAAAATATTCTAAGGACGTTTGCAGAGTTATATTGCCATTTATTGATAAAGTCATTCCTGTAAGGATGTCTAGCTCTTGCTGGAAGTAGCTCTGCATAAGCTGGGATGGAGAAGGTTTCAGCATTAGAATTGCTAAATTTGAGTGTGGAGATGAGAACAAGAATTGAAGAGAAGTAGCTGGTACTACTCTATAAGGGATTATTAGTATATGAGAATCTAGTGTCTAGCCTGTAATAGATAGAAGAAGAAACTCCATCTGTTTAATTGCCTTCTTGCTTCTCAGCTATTTCAGGTACACACTGATTGTTAGCCAAAAATAAATAAATAAATTCATGTAAGACTCATGCACCAGATGCACAAGTCACAGGCATGTCACTCCAATCTCCCTGCAGAACATACTTCAGACCTGTTGCTTTATAGAAAAGTTAGATAATGCTTGGTCTGAGCTCAGAAATTCATTAGTGAGGAAATTTTTTTTTTTTTTTTTTTTTTTTTTGAGTCTGCAGCACATGCATGACCAAAAAATCCACTATGACTTTCCTTTTTTGCCAGAATATTGTGATGGAAAGGAAAATTTCTACATCTAAAAACACAGTAAACACAGCTGTACTCTAAAGATGTCTAAAACACTACTACTTTCTAATATTTCTAGGTAGTCAATTACACAATCCCTAGTTTTTCCTGAAAGATGATTTATCTAGGAGAACTCAGGTGTAAGAGTTGTTTCACCTTCTTGGAGGAAGGTCGCTGACTATTCCTTGACAAGTCAGCAGTAATTAGACCAAACTTCATTGCAAGGCTTAATAAATGAAGCCTTTGTTACGCTCCGCACAATACTCTCTGGCACCCATAAGAAAACAGAACTGAAATTAAGTCTCCATTCATTACAGAAATAGTCTAACAGTAATTCAGAACTACGGACTGTCTGTTGTTTGTCAATGGTATTGAATGGTTTCTATCTACTGTAACAAATCACTCAACAGTAAAATAAATGATAGTTGATTGTATGCCAATGGTATATTTAACAGTACTTTATTGTATTGAATGCTGCTGGAAACATAACAGGTCTTGATAGGCGGAAAAGATACATGCTATTTTTGAAAATAAAATATTGATGTAATTGGTTTTCCCACCCACAGTGCTTCACAAGCCTAGAAGCAAGATTAGCTTTAATAGTTTGTTAGAAAAGTTAGGGAGATTGGAGGAAAAGGATCTCGTTGACTTCAAGGCATTTTGAAAGTATTTAATTAAAAAGAACAGAACTACCATGGACCTCCTTAGACTGAAGTCTCAGATTCCTCCCCACTCTCCCATAACCAGCTTTAAAAAAACATCTTAGAGTGCTAAAAGAATGGAAAGGCAACATCCTGCCTTCGGAACGCTCTCCAGCAGAGAGGAGCAATTGCGGAAGGAAAGCAGCAATCCCGCCTCGCTCGCCGTCGGCTGCACGGACTGAGCGGCAAGCAGCGGTTGCTTCCCGTTTGCTGTAAGCCCATCCTCGGAGGGGCCATTTCCCACCGGGTATGCTCTCCGTTTCCTCTTCTGCACGTGGGTCTCATCAAATCACAAGCATATCTGAGCTGTCGGGGACATCTCTCTTCTTTTGCTTTCATTGCTTTTATTCCTGCCATCCTGAATTTTTGTAGGCAGACACAAGCTGCCAATTGTTCCAAGGTCCCAGCTGGTTCAGTCTGAACTGGCAAGGGCAACTTGGAGATGCTTTTATTTTTACATATACCAAAAGGGCAAGCACACTGGCCTTTACTTTCCTACAACAGATGAAAGAAACCAAAACAAAAAAACAGCTCCAAATTCACAATAGGAATTACCAAAGGAAAGTTGTTATTTCCAAGGACCTACAGCAAAGAAGAAATTCATGGTTATATTACTTGTTATTTCTTTCTGCTAGCCCATGAAAACATGTATTTCTCATCCAAGGGACACATCGCGGATGGCTGAGGCATTGAGGAGAAACACATTTACTAGGCTGCCACACATAACAGATTTACAGGGTGTAAAAAGGACAGCAAAAACACTTCTTCTCTGGAAGGTACTAGTTAGTATTATTGGATTCCCCTATGCCATAAAAACATCAAACAGGAAAAATAACAATGATAAACAGGGACAACCAAACGGGAACGCTCACCTTCTGAAAGAGGTTAAAACTTGGCAGCCAGTTTATAACTGCAACCTTTTCACCTGACTCAGCTGGCAAGCAAAGCTGCATTTAAACAGCTCCTCTCTTCCCACAGTGTGCGTTAATGAGATTTTTAGGACTCAGGTGCCTAGGTAAATATGAGCTAGAAAACCATAACTAAATGAACAAATAAATAGTAGACAAGCCAAAACCATCCTGCTCTGGCCCTTGTTTTTCCTTTCAGCTGTGAAATAATTAAAACTATTTTCACAATATGCTGAGGGGCAGAGGGAGAAGACTGGCATGTTACATCATATTAAATAATATGACGATAGTTTAGAAATTGCATGCAAGTAATACAGCATGCAAGCTAGATTCAACCTATAACGTGCACTCAGTTCATTAATTTCACTGATAGTCATTCAAAGTAGAATACGCAGATTCATACGCTGACTTGCACGGCTTAATACTACGAGAGTATCCATGACCAGTGAGAAGATTGTTAACAAAATGAACTTACCCTACATCCTCCATATATCTAATACTCCTGTCTTGCAGGAGGAGGTAGAGAAAAAATTAAGGGGGTTTATGTAAATACAGTTACAGAAAGGAGTCATCTTTATTTGGTATGACTAAAAGTTACACACACTAAAATTCATATTTATTCTCAGAGAGGTATGTGGCATCATAATTCATATGCTCTCGCAGCAGTTTCATTTTTTAACCCATGAGAGAATTACTATCAACATCATTTTCAGTTTCATCGAGAGTCATCTAGATGCCAACAACATAATTAGAATAGAATTAATACAACAACAACCCACATAGTGCTTGGTTATATTTCAATACTCTTTTTTTCTCTTAAACAAGCACATCCTATTAGTAACATGAAAATAGAGCATACTGAGCAAAACAGGCGCACTGTTTTGCAGATGAGCTGCAGATTCACAAAGAAATGCTTAAGTTTATAAACTGCAGAATGGAGAATCAATTTTGCTGAACGTAGAATACTTAATTACAGCAACATTTATGCCAAGAAAATGACATTCTGAAAACCCCATGAAAAACTGACACTGATGTCCCACTGAGAGGTTTTCTTCTTTCCATAAATAGACTGCGGGGCCCAGTTATTTAATGCCTATGATGCTATGAAAGGAGGAAAACTGAAGGTTTGTGAGGATATGCTGCAGTTTGTGCTCATTGAGAAGGCAGAGAATGTATGATCAGCGCTTTTAAAATGGCATAAAATCAGCAAGAAAAGCTTAGAGCATTTACAAGCATAAAGAACCATTTACAGATATCTCTCCATCACCTATCAAAAGAAAGGGTCTTTGTTTTTCATATTTACATGGGACAGAGTTATAAAAGTGCTAAACATGTCCGAGCAGCTGTAAAGGAGCATGACATCCAGATGTACAATGCAGATTTCTTCCATAAAAGCAGCTATAGAAGTGCACATGGGTGTTAAGAGAAGCAACCTCCCCACTCAAGGTAGACACAGCTCCTCTCTCAATTCTTCTCCACAGAAGATTTCAGAAAAATAGAGAGATGGCATGACAAGGATGCTAGAAGATTAAAACCCAGTAGTTTCTGCACTATTTTCTGGTTCTTAGGACATTGTAGGAGGAAGTACTGAGCAGGGATGGAGGTGATGAACATGGTAAATGATAGGACTATGATGATAGTTAAAGAATTTATCAGAGTAACTTCCAAAGTCAGATGGAGACAGGGAAGGAGAATCAGGAGAGGAACCAGGGTATGGAACTGTGTTCTTTCAGGACTAAACATTAAAAGCAATAGCAAAGGATAGCAGGATTTTTCTATACTTTTGAAAATTTTGAAACAAAATGAGGCAGTCCTATTCAGACAGGGAGACTGCCTGAAGGACGACTTCTAAGCTACTTGAGACTGGATTTTCCAAACCAGTATTATTTTATTGAGCTCCTCTGAAGTCACGTCAAGTATCTTGAGCTCAAACCTCCTACTACAGAGGAGTTAACTCTGATGAACTTTAAAGTGGCCGTTCTTTAGATTTTCTTGCTTGTTAAAAATACCTCAATTCCATTCCAGGAGAAAAAAAAAAAACAAAAACCACCACACACACATCCATTCATAGAGAGTAAATCACTATTGCCAGCACAGAAACACCAAAACCCTCCATTTATTAAAAGAATTAGAATAATTAAAGATTCATGGAAATAAGCAAATCTAGTCATGATTTTAACTGTACCCAAGAACAGGTGACAACAGTAATACTCCATATTCAAGGATAGACCTTGTAATAAAAAAAATTATTGGCCCTCTTAGCTTAACTGTTAAAAAAAAAGATCATTTTCTTTATGATAAATATAAGTAAATGGAAAACATGACCAGCCTCAGGGATTTAAAAAAACAGTTAATAAAATCTTGTTAATTTTTTAATGATGAAAACAAACCTATCTTTCTTAACGGCAAAGACACAGTGTTCATTGTAATCAATTTTTATATAGCTTCTTTAAAAGAAAACTTATAGATGAAGATAAAATTTCATGCCTCTTAGGAGGCTGAAATTGGCTGATGATGAAAGCTACAGAATTCATTGCTCCAATTAACAGGCAATAGGGTAAGAGGCAAATTTGGGGGGAAGTGATTTCTAATCAGGAAAGGATTTCCCCCCCACCCAAAGAAAACACTTTGCTCGTTGAAAAAATTTCAGACTGCATTTTGAGGAGGGAATTGCAATAAAACTGCAATAAAAATCACTGATAGAATTGAAAGATACGTTTCAATTTTAGAACTATTAAGAACAGTAGAGCTCTCGTTCTTCTTGGGTAATTGTGCCACAAGGAATGAGGATGGCAGTATACACGCTTATGTCAGTATTTGGTACACATGAAGTATGTTGGTTTTCAGACTTGCCATTGGTACACCACAGTTATCCAGCAGCCTCCTACATCCCAAACCGCTCCACCAGGGGAAGAAAAAAAAAAAAAAAAAGGGGGGCTTTTGTGGGTATAACTTGCATCTTTGGAAAGGTCTGCATACGAACACCCCAATCTGAACGCCACCTCTATGCTGCACCTAACTGAAAATAAATAAAAGAACCCCCCCCGTCTTTCTTGCACATTTTTGTGAAACTGGAGGAAAAGTTTAAAAGATTAAAATAACTCTTATTTTGTCAAGAGAGAGGTGGAATCTGTGAAAGATTAATCCAGAAGTTTCTTTGACAGTAATCATTCCCTTTACAGCTTCACATGCAGAGAGCATTTCTGGAATTTCATTACAGTCCCTGTTATTTAATCAATTATGTTGGTAGGGAGGTTAAATTTACTATCAAATGGGAATTACTCAACAGGAATCTAAGAGGCCTGTAGGAGGAACCACAAAAATGAGATATTACAGTATTCTTTATGTGAGCCCAAATTTGAAGAAATCATTCAGGAAAACATTTTAGATTGCTACTAATTAATCAGATGGATACACAGTCTCAAAAGCACATCTGACAACTAAGGGTAGCTCCCAACAAACCTGATCCAAAGCCTATCGACTTCAAAGGAAAGACTCTCACTGACTTGGATTATGCCAGACAAATACAATTCTGGTATGTATAGACTGCCCAGTAAATGATCTGCATTACAACAATCATGTTGTTCTAACAATATTATTGCATGTTTTTAATGACTAGCCTGTTATTTAAGGCACAAATTGTTTGCTAAACAGCCTATATACTTAAGACACCCTTTTGTAGGGCACAACACAAAGTTTACAAGAACAGATTTTAACAATGGTTCCATGGGACTAATTTTGGCACAGGATGCCAGGCATGAATAATGGTGACAGTAGGGATCCTTTGGAGGCAGATTTCATCTTTATTTTATTTATTTATTTTTAAGCAGGATTTGAAGTATAGGATTGTGTTATGCAGAAAGAGACCTCCCCGTGCCCCTCTTCAAAGGGACATACTTTGATCACTCTTCCAAATTATTCCATAAGCAGTCCCATTAAATCAATGGAGTTATGTGCCGGTCAGATAGAAGAAAAAGATATCGTATTAAAGGTCTAGAGTATTTCAATGCCCTTTTATCATATTCTTTGTTCTTGCCCTTTTGCTTCCTCCCTGCCACATAATTCTTATTTTTGCATATGGAGTGAGACTTTTACTTTCCTTTTCTATAAGCATTATTGTTTGCCAGTAGAAAGTAATCACTCATTAACCTACTGAGAAAGTATATAGTACCACTTCTTTGCCTAAGGACAAATTAAAGTGCTTTTATGGAAATATGAATAAAATGTGGGCCAGCAAGACCAAATCAATGTATAACACCATTCCAGAGGTCCTGAGCCTGGGGATACCATCACAGTCTAATCTCCAGACACAGCCTGAGTAAGGGTGTTCGTGTAAATAATCCATATATATTTCTGAGGTGGTTCAAAACAACCAACACTAAATCATGAACGCTCTTGGCATTCATTTATGATTAGTGTGTCTTAGAAATTACAAAGGATTTTCGCGTTGGTAAAATTTCAGGAAGAAACTGTGGTTCACACTGCCCCATCAGTAGAGGCGACTGTTACAGGCATTTCTATAAGATGGGGAATAGATAAAGCACATCCAAAAAAAAAAAATGCATAGAAAATGATTCATTCCTGTGGCATGACAGAATTGCTAGTACTTCCCCAAAATTGTTTCTAGTTACCAATATCTCAGCTACGAAAATGAAGGATCCGAGCATCTGAGAGGATGCTCAGACCAACACACAGGAGAAGTACTCTGCCTTCCAAGCATCCAATTGTCTGGTTAACTAAGAGTCACCATCATAGAGAATTCTTTTATGTATTTATTTGCAGATTCCAGCAACAGTCAAGAAGGTGATTATAGCATGGATCTTGCTCAACAACTACACCTCAAAGTTAAGAGGAGAAAAATAGCCTGTTAAAAAGATGGCAAAGCTTCAGAATAATCAGTGAACAGATAAACAACTAAGCTGTGACCTAATATCTCGCTCTAACATTTCAACTTATTACAGCCTAGGGTAGTTTTACATAAATATAGATAATGTGTTTTATTACTGTAAATGTCAGTCACACAAAAAGGTTTCCAGAATGACAGAGGAAGAGCATTCTCCACATTCAGAGCCCTCCACAATGCCCGAGCACAGTGGGTTGCTTCATTTCCATATACAGTCAATGGCTGCATGACTGCCTGCTTTCTTTGTGCACTTGCACTGTTAGCAGCGGTTAACTGAAATTAAACTGTCATAGGCTCAACATCAAATGTCATCTGCAATGAAAAGAACGTGCCACTTGATGCTGGAATGTGAAGCTGGAAACACAGCAATGGTGGCCCAGTATAATTTGCCTAAGACAAGAAACAAAAAAAACAAGTGAACCTTCACTAAGTTTTTATCATTTTTCTACGCTGATGTCATCTTCCTCACTCATTGTTTCGTCTGCCGAGAAGGCTTCTTCTAGCATAGAAATGGCAAACAATTTGGAATAAACCCACTATTCAGGAACTGGTCCCCCGTTCATGAGCTGCTCCCAAACACTACGTGATTTCCCCAATACCGTGAGCAGCTTCCTTACCCGAGTGCTGCTGACTCCTCGCTATACATTGCGAACACAGAAAGTTCAAGTGAGCTCTGGAGGGTCTGCCTATCCCGGGGTGCAAACCAGAGCAGGTCTGAAATGCACACAGGCATCCCCACAACGACAGATTTTTCTCCCCCGTTTTTTCTCTCCTGGCTGAAGTTGAGCGTCCCATACGGTGAGCATCCCTCGCTGCATAGGTGGGGTTTGCTCACCCCATGGAAAAGCCTGCACGGCCGCAGTTTTAATTTTCTGCCCCCTCCAGGCAAGGTATAAAGTGCATAACCTGCAGGGGCCCAAACAGCTGACAGCACAGCGTGCACATCGTGTGTCAACAAGGCACCCAGGAAAGATTACTGGCATGGCACGAGGAGGTTGGATTCATCAAAAAGATGTCTTATGTCTCCAAATCCCAACAGTTTAACTTTCAAAATGTAGAGTAGCAACTTACTCTTAGAATAAGTCTGACTACAGTAAATGAAAACACTCTTGTCTGAGCACTAATATCTGAACAAGCTTAGACATCTCAGTAGTGCTTAAAAAATGAACAAGAGACATGAACATTGCTACATGCGATCACAACTTAGCATATTTTGCATCATCCTATCAGATGCTCTTTTCTCCTACAACTCTTATGATCCCTAAATTAGGAATCTTTGGGAACATTGTGTAGTAAATATGAGTAGAGTGAAAGCCACTTACGCATTTTTAACACGCAACTGCTTTGAAAAAAAATTAAAGTCAAACACTATTGTATTGAGGAAATGTTGAGTCTTTCAGGAAAATTAGATAACAGTGCAAGAATGTCTTTATATACCTGATTGACCTTAAATAAAAAAAATCCTACACTTTCATAATCAAAATCTATACTAAAGGGGCTAAATGCTCCATTTCTCATTTTGTTGTGCAAAAGCCTGGGTTGCGAAAGCCTCATTGCTCACACCACAAGAAGCTGAAATGCTATAAAAACTCAATGCTTCAGAAAGAAGTTATGTTTTAATGGGAATTATGCAGGGAATTTGCTGGAATATTGCCATTGTGTTAGTTTACTACGTGTTCACTCCTTACGTCCTTTATTATTTCTCTTTGACTGTTTCTTTCGTGTGTTTTTATAGGTATTTTTTTTCTGTGTATGCTTCTTTTGTTCTCTTCACTGTTCTTCTATTCTATGACCTGCACAGCTCAACACAATTAAGACATCTCGATCAACATGACTGACCTATTCAGATTCTTTTGGCACATTAAACATCTTAAGATTTGTATGTCCTATACAGCTTTAGACTTTTTCCCCCCCCCTCCCATCCTGAAAGTTCACCTCAAAGTCACCTAGGAATTACTGAACGGTTTATTGATCTCCTAATTATTCTGTGTTTGCTATTCTTCAGATGACTCTCTCTGTGTTATTTTGTTATATTAACAATTTTATAAACAAAGTGTGTATAGAAAAGGAAGATTGTATGAAAGAGAACAAAACCAAGAGCACTTCAAAGGAAAAACGGGATTTTTTCCAATGGATTCTGAGTTTGATAATAAAAAAATACAAAAAAGGAAGAAAAGCTGAAGCTTGGTCCACATAATTGGCTTCCCTAAATAAAAACAAATGAATAAAAGTAGCGGGTTCTGTTCCTGAGTAATGTGCTTGCAGAAGGGGTGGCCATATTTTGCAGCAGTATTCCCAGACTTTTTTTTTTTTCTCTAATGCTGTTCTTCAAAAATTAAATGACACTTGTGTTAGCATCATATGATGCAAGTATGTAGTTTCATAAGAGAACTTACCATTTGATTTATAGAGCTCCACACAGCTCTTGAACTATGAACATCTTTGTGCAGCAGTAGAGATGGGAGGTGAAGATTACCTATTAGAGAGGAACTGAATAAGCTCACAAGTTAAACAAATGAGGCCAGGGACACTTATGATTATGCTCTTGCACTGCCAGCTGTAACTTCTTTGAGTCTTAGCAATCAACAGAAATCACCAAGATTTCCAATAGTGCTGTAAAGGGAACATACACACTATTCTTGTCCACCTTAACAGTTTTGCTTCACAAAAGGGAGGAGGGCTGGCGCTACGTTTTTAGCAGAAATGGCTCACTCCTGGTTTTGACCTCAGGTATGCACAGAGTCTATTCAATACAAAGCGCACCGCAGGACAAGACCTACACTTGTATCCAGACCTTTTCCCATGGAAGGATAATCGGAGGCAGAGGGGACTTAAGCAATCCCTCTGCCTTTTCCCCTGCTCCAACACAAAAAGTTACACTTATCCTGGCTTGGTACATTTGCAGGTTAACAAACGGAATTTGCACATCTTTTGTCTACACCTTCATGGCAGCCACCAAAAAAAACATTTCATCCAGGCTTGATATCCAGACGAATGTTCTCAGCAGCTCTTTCTCTTCTAATACTGATAAATTATGATTTTTTTACACCAATTTTGCACCACCTTGTAGTCATTTAATCTAGATTAATTTGCCCAAGCTTGCTTGAAATGTAACTCATCTCTTGCTGGTCACAACCGTTTAGAGCTGATTTTCATGAACTGGCCCCTTACCAAGGCAGAGAAGACACTCTGCCTTCGTCACACCTTCAGCAGCCTCACCTCTCTCCAGAGCTGCTTGGGGCTCTTCACTGCCAATCACAAACACTTTGATTCCTCAGTTTGAGTCACGGGGCCCAAGCAATTGAAAACAATTGTGAAAGAAATGTTTAACTGGCACTTTCATAATCCGAAACCAACGTCTTGCCAGCGTTAACTACAGTTACCGCCGTATCACAAGTGAGCAATTTCCCGTAGATCAGTGAAAACACGCAATGACAAACCATGCAATTTATTCCAAAGCTCTCCTCTCCCACTTGGTAGCAAGTTAACCCATTCTTAGTCTTCCTCACACCACTGTCAGCCCTATACATTATTATTCTTAATGCCTTTAGATAAAAGGGTTATTTTGTCCTTAAGACCTTCTGATTTTATCTGATTTTTTTTTTTTTTTTTCCCCCCACCTTTGTTATCAAGTCTCACTTTCATTTAAGGACAGTGAAGACTTATTGACTCGGTTATATCGGTTTGCATTACACTTCCTATTCTTCCCCACAATGCTCGATTTGCCTTTAGCAGTTCTTCAAGGACTTGACAACTCTTTGCTTTTTCCCCACAGATGTCTCCCAGAAGATGGCTTTTACCTATTCTTCGAATTTATTTAAATCTTAGTTATACACTTCCTTCTTCCGAACCTCAGGAACCATTGTATTTATTTATGCTCATTCACCAAGCAATCTTCTTTGTAAAGATATTCAAAAGTCTCTATTCTGTTGGTTGTAGATGAAAAGGCAGCCTCACAGAGCTGCTCAGAAAAAAAGAGCTTTAAGGATGGGCTTGAAGCCATGAAAGCTATGAGGGACTCCACTGGGACAAAGTAATCCTTGGACTTGAAAAAACTGAAAGCCTCTACCATTTGTTTGACAAAGATTTGGAAAAAAAACAAGAGCTTAAACAGTTGTGTTGACTCAGCAAAAATTGAATGTTCTTCCCCATAAATAGACAGCCTTATTATAAAAATAACTATACAAAGAAAGGAAATAAGCTTGCTTTTCCTTTCTAGGAGAAACCTCATAATTGCATTTTGCTCTTTCCAAACTTTGTTCTCAGTTTAAGAGATCTCTGCTACATTCACACACTCCTATTAAAAGCTATAGGGTATAGAGCAGGAAAGTCACCCATTATCACGAATTTAATAAAACTACGCAACATTTTTTAAGCAAGGAAGCCAGAGGTAGAAAAAAAAAAAAAAAGGGAAAATCTTTGAGTACATTTGCTGCTATCTTGTATTTATATAACTTAAGTACAGTAGCTATTTCTACGAGCTGTGATATTAAAAGTGACAAACTGAGGGTGCTAGCATTCTGTGTAGAGTGCTGTGAGTTTTTTTTCTTCCCCCTTCATCCCGTGAGAGGGGCTCAGGCTTCACACGTTACATGCGAGGTTAGAAAACACTTGCTGCAGCCCTTGGAGAATACCCTTTACATCATGATCAAACAAAACCGTTTTGTTTTTCTAATGAGCTCACCAGGCCAAGATGACTACCACGTGCAGATAGCAAAAAGAGTGGCTGGTTTAGGAAGGCTCATAATTATATGGGCTTTCGTGTGGCTTTCGTATTAGTTATGCACACAGCCAAATGTTTTTTAATAGCTCTTTTGAGCAGCAATAATGAACAGCTCTATCTGGGTTGCAGAATACTAGGACAAAACATATCTTAGGATTTCACTTTTCCTTACCCATTTTTATTCTCTGTTCTCACTCTGCATACTATTTACTACCTTTATCTTAAAATCCCAGGCTCAATTTATTTCATTCGATTCTGTACTTCATTAGCTTTTAATTTAGCTTATTATAAGGTAACATACCTTAGCTTATTATCAATGCTTGAAATTATAGACAACGCCAATGATTTATCCATTTGAAATCATGCAATAATTATTCCCCACCACTTCACTTTTTTTTATTAGAAGGAACTGAACATGTTCAGGTTTTTGAAAATAGATTCTGTACCACAACCCTCTCCCATAAACCTCAGGCACAGAAGTAATCCTGCTTAATGTGAAGCTATCTGATCCCTGTATCTGAGCTGTTTTAGCTTGATTAAGAGCATTGGCTTGGATGCAGTTACTCAAGTGCTTAAACATAAGCATTCATTTAACTTTCCTGCAGAACTGGAGTAAGAGCATTCAGCATTCTGCAGGCTCAGCAAACAGACCAGATAAAGAAAGGGCTGAAATAGCCCTACACGAGCTTTGGGAACAGCAGAATGAGAGAAAATTTTCTTGAAGGCCAACACAGAGGTTCCTGGAGCTGACGCAAAGACAAGTACTCTCTGCAAGGGTCTTTGGATCAGCTCAAAGAAAACAAAGCAAAATATCCCAACGAGTCTAAAAGCAACATAAACTGTTCAAAATTACATGGCTTTTTCAAAGCTTCCCTAATTCACATTGATAAAAGGCAGCAGTATAAATATAACTGAATCTACAGACGCACATCTTATTTCAAACCAAAGCAGATGAGTCATCTGATGTTCTAGCTGTTGTGAAACAAAAAGAAGATAAATGAGAAAATTGTGTCAGTTCATTACTTGATGAGATTTTATTTCATATATTTTATTTTCAGTATCTGATTACTACTGTTATTTACATTTTTAGAGAGAGATTTGCTTTGGCTCACTTACTGATTTTTGAAGATAAAATTCAAATTACAATTAAGTTGAAACTGGATTTACTCGAAGAAAACAAACAAGAGAAAGAAGGAGAGTTTCATCTGTAATGGCTGACAGTGAAATTGCCTGAAGTGACGGGGTCCCATTTAAATACCAAGAACTTGGCAGAGCTAGCAGCACTGAATTTGCATAGGCTGTAAAACCTTAGGCGTACTCTGGAAGCTTGCTGGAGAGCTTCGCAGAATATAAAACTTCTTGGCATCATTACATATGCTGAAAAAATAAATAGGAGAAAGCAAAACACTGTTTACTGCTCATTTTGTTGTTCAGGTAGGAAGTTTGCTTCCTTCTCCATCACTCCCCTCTTCGAATTTGTCTGCCAAATCTTCCCTCCGTGCCCCTCTGAGCTTCGCAGTAAGTAATTCCAGTTGATTCGGAAGATGCCTGCTAGCAAAGGCACAGTGAGGAACACGGCTTTTGCTGCTGCCAAACTTCAGCCAGTGAGCTATTCATGGCTCCCGTCCCTGTTTCTCCTCATTAGGCCACTGGGAATTGTATGAATCATTTTCATTCCCTGCCAGGAAGCAACGCCAATGTTTACTATTACTTATGCAAAATAATTTTCCAGAATCACTTTACAAATGCTGAATGCTCAGTTGACTTATAAAGACTGAAATGAATTAATAAGAAATAAATAAGCAGTCCCAACTGCATGGGTTATCAGTTTTATGCACAAAAAAAGTAAAAGCTTTACATATTTCCACTAAGCTGGAATTACAATAACCCCTATTCTCTCGGGAGAAACGATGCCTGAATCACAAAATTAAGATGTGCCTTATTTTTCTTTCGTAACAACAGGGAGTGGACTCGGTCAAATTGAGTTTTATGGGATATGCAAATTATTCTAGGTACCACGCTATAGGTTGCCTTATCCTTCTCTCATTTGCCTTATTCCTGAGGGTTTTAATTCTTNGATTGATAGCACAGCAGGGAAATAATATTCTGAAAAATGTAAGACTGAAAACAGCCTGGGATGGGAAAAGAAAAAGCCTTTGCAACTGGGCTGCAAAAGCTGCTAAGAACTGAGGCTTGGAAAGGGAGCCGTATGACAAAATAAATATGAACATAATTGAAATATATAAATCAGGACAATAATTGTTTATAATAATTTGCCCGTCAGTTAACTTGACTACATTTAATCAGCTATAAAGACATTACTGTTAACCCAATAGAAAGAAATTCTATTGAAAAACAGAAAGAAGTCTTTGTTGGAAAAGCAGCAGAAAATTGTGCATAAAACCTGATGGGAGCCTCAGAATAATCTCATTAAAGTGGAACACACTTATTCAAGACAGACAAAAAGGGTTCACAGCAGTCTTAAAATCTGTTTTAGGAATTTCACTTTATCTCCTTCTCAAGTCGAGTTCTCTCCAATTACTCTATATTAAACTCTATGACATTTTAATGTTCTCAGCAGGGTAAGGATTTGTCCAGAGCTAGTCATTTTAATACTCAAGCTACAAAACAGATCAACCTGATAATGACAGACCCCAAACCATAAATCTGTCTTTCTGTAACACAGAGGATACATTGGCCCTAACTCTCCTCTGTGCTCACCCTCTCTTCACAGCAGGATATCTGCAGCCTTGTTAGAAAAGCCGTTCTTTAAAGGAACATTGCCAGACTAAAAATATGGATGAAGAAAGGAGAGGTTTGTTCAGATTTCCTTGCTACATCACTGGTCATAAGTCATCAGGTTATTGATGTATAGATTCTTTTTCCTGGAAACTTTAGTTTTTTTCATTCCCCTTGGACAATGAAAGTAGCCCAGTGAGTTTCAGTTACAAGACTTAACCGTGCTCTATCTCAGAAATACCAACCTTTAGACGCAACATAGGAGCTGTTCCTCAATGTTTATATAAAGATCTATGTCAGCACAGCTTGGGAAGCCTCCTTTCCAAAGGTCATGCCCAAAGTCTCCACACTTCCTTACCCCAACCCTCTACACATGCGAGTCCATCCTCTCACAGCTGCTCCGTTCCCACATCAGTGTCACTAGGTCTCCCAAAACCTCTCAATCTCCTCAGCTTCTCATCCCCCGCTCTGTCCGGCAGCCCCGGGTGCGCCGGCATCGGCGCACACGCCCTCCAGGGCTGCGAACGGGCCACGGGCAGCACCCAACCCCAGCACTCGCACCCCAGTACTGCCTTCTCTGCCCCCTTTCCCCCGCTCAGCCTTTCATTTAAACCATAATTCTGCTGCCAGGCCCGACTATAACAAGTTCTTGGATACAGGATGGACAGAGAATTTGAAGAAATTAATCTCTTTTCCTTAGGAAAAAAAAAAAAAAAAGCATGAAAGAGAAGGCAAAGTTTCCCTGCTCCCCACCCCCCCACACACACCCACCTTAAACCCAGTTGAAAGTTTGAATCACCTTCAACCTTTCCTCAAATAGAAATCAGATAAAGATTTTTATAAAATCTTCAGTTATATTACCTACATGTTACCTCCCTCTGTTTAACTAGGCAGGTGCAAGCTCAATATTTTTAATCATCAATGTCATGTCTCCAATACAGTGTTTTTAATGATCCACTTACATAGGTCACTCGCTTAGGTAAGAAATGCTGTTTCTTGCTGTCCTTTAGGCAGCTGCTTCTAAGATCACCCATTCCAGATTTTCCTTTTTATTTTCTTTAATCAAAATACCTGGAAACATTTTCCCTTTTCCTGCTTTTAACACCTCCTAACTTTTTATATTTTCCATCTTCAGCCTTTCAACTAGACACCCACATTTTACCTTCCACCATTTGATTCATGATTAGCTCAGCAGACCTGCAACAAAAATACACCTATTTTACTAGCAACTAAGTAATCCCCTAAAGAACACAGCCCAGCCTCGTTGGGCCGCTTACGGGAACATGAACGAACGCATTAAGCAAGCAACTGCAAATTAAAGGACATGATGGCAGAAGACATTCAAATCAAATTTCCTCAACCAGATTACTGAAGCTTTGAGGAGGAGATAATCCTTGTTAATTTACTTTGAGAACCTGAACAACGTATCACTCAATTCAAGACAGTATTTTCTGCTTCTACATTTCAAGTGACATTTTCTACATATATTCTGGTCGCAGACTCCAATTTTAATGAGGCCAAAAGAAAAGTCTTTCAAGCTCCTTTTAAAATTATATTTGATAAATATCCTTCCTCTTCAGCAAATAGAGCTTCTAAAGTACTATTAAGCATTGTATAAAAATAACACGAGATGCGACTCTGTCCTGGAGGAGTCTGTTCTGGGGAAGAATGAGAGTGTTAGGATGGACTTGCAAGGCACAGAGCAGGAAACAGTATATAAAACCCCATAATTCTGATCTAAATTCTTAAGAGGAAAATATATTTCAGGAAGAAAGGAAAAACAAACCTCCAGCTACTTTTGGATATCCCCAAACAATTTAAAAAATATGACAGTGTTTTCTAAATGATTTAATTGTTCCCTCTTTTAATATCAAAGATTTCATTATACTGACAAAATATAACAACACTTTCAAAATTTAGCCTGGCAAGTAGAAAAATTTAATATCTGCAGCATGACGACTGGAGCCTCTTTTTATTAAAGTTTTTTTCTTTTCTGCTCTCACATTTGTAATTCACTACTCTCTATCTTGTAGCACATCCTAAGGAGAAAGTAAATCCAGTAACTTCTGAATCAAATAGAAATCCCACGACATTGTAGCAAATTTTAAATAAGGAAAAATGAGTGTGTCCATCCCTAATTATCACTTGACTCAAATAACTTCATTTCCTATCGACTGGAGAGATTTTGAAAAATGAGATAGCATTCAGAGAACTTCATTTCCAGCTCCGATCAGAGTCACAGCGCTTGTCAGTATTCATATAGGAACTGGGATTCAATCAGCGTTGCCGATAAAAGCTTCTTTGTAAGAAACAAGATCAGTAGATCCTACAGCTTCACACCCAAGGTGACTATATCGATTATTGGAGGGGGGAAGAAAAAAAAAATTGCTATTTCTTCCTATTTTTTTTTTCTTCCCCCTACTAGCATTACATATGGAATGAAATGCACAAGTATCAAAAGGTTTGGAATCCAAGATGACTGTGAAACATTTGTGCAGAAATAATATTCAAACAGAAATAAGTTTCTTGAGAAGCAAGAGAGGGGACGGCTAATTGAACCTTTTCTCCAAAAAGGTGCACACCATTGCTAAAAGCTCCTTTGCTTGATCTTCCATAGTTTAGAAATCTATACGGGTTGTCTGAGGCCCAGTAAGGTTTGAACTTATAGCACTGGTTTTCCCTCACCGGAGGGAATATCATACTTATTTCCATGACAGTTGCTGAATTTTTGAGACTTTCTTTCGTGTTTCAGATTGTCAGATTGGTTCAGCTAAGAGGAGCAATGGTTCTTAGTGAAGGACAAAAATACTCCAGGGCCCTCTAGGCACATCCACCTGTAAACAGTTCAGTCTCATAGATCAAAAGACACCGAGGGAAAGCAGCAAAGCTACAGTCTTCTCGATGAGCACGTACTGGCACAGTAAAGCTCTTCTCATACAGTTTTATTGCAGTATAATATACTCTACCCATTCTGAGAAATGGAATCTGGAAGAAAATTAAAACAAAAAAAACACAAAAATAAAAAAAAAAAAAGGAAAAAGATACTTTGTTCCAACACGTTCCTGCACACCAATAGAACAAATATCGGCTGGCACTGAGATATTTTTAAACCGTCTTACATACTTATCTCATGCTCGGCTTATCTTAGCTAGCAAAAGAATTCTCAAAACCTATACAGAACTGAGGCGGCCAAGATAATACAAATAATTAGGAAACCACATGTTAATTTTAAGAGATGAGCTATTGCTTGCAGTACGCAAACTCTAAATGCTCTGGACATGTCTCTAGGTGGAGCAAATTCTGTCTCGCAGACTACTGTTTCTTCTCTGTTAAGAAGAGACTAATCACCTTCAGCCCCCCAAAAAGGAAAGCGTGCTGCGAATGCCCATATAAGCAAAATGATGTAGCCGAAATGTATGACTATTCTTGATCTTACTGGAACATGGGTCCTTTTATTGATTGAAACCCAGTGCTGCCCCTGAGTCAACTGCAGTGACTCATGAACAGCCTTTCATGGGTATCAGACTGAGTTCTTACTGTGTTTGTACTCCAGGAACAAAGTCAGATATATTCAGAAAACCACAAAAAAAGTCTTCGGTTGTTAAGAAACAAATTAAATAGCTGCTCTAGACAACACGCTTTCTTTTTAATGTCTCTCCCTCCCTGTCATGACTAAAGTGTGAGAAAATAAAAACATATTAATACTGCAAAGAGAGGTAAAAGCCTTGGTTATGCACCAGAACGAGCGCAGGGACTGATCCTTCTTCTCACTGAGATGCACACAACCCGCACCATTGCGGCAGTAACACGGCCATTTTTATGTATTTGGGATGATTACAGGTTTTCAAATTTGAGTCATTTCATTAAAGAAATGGAGTGGCCTCCAAGCTGAAAAAAGTATCTACTTACAAAGAAAAATCAAATTTTAAGAACTGTCAAAGCTCTCAAACTCCCTTCTCTGACTTCATCTTTGCAGACCCAGAACGCATATGTAAATCCATCTGCAGCTTTTTTCCCAAATGTTCAAGGTTTATTCGTGGCCTACGATTTTAAGTAATGACTATTAAAAACGGGTGGCAGATAGAAGGAAGTACTCCCATAGCATTTCATCCTCACTGGGAATCCATAGAATTTACAACTATTATTACTGCATTTAACTCACACCCAAAAGTTTCCTAAGAATTCCCTGGATCTAAAAGGAACTCTCAAACTATGTGAATGCCTCTGTTTCTCTTTAGAGAAATTATCAGTCCCAGAAGGTCTGAAGTGGGCTTCCTTCTGCTAAATTCAAAATATTTAATGCCCTTTTCATCAGTTTAGCCCAATTAGCAAAACTAATTTCCACAAATCTCATGAGAAATGTTTGGGTTTTGTTTTTTCCCAAAACAAGAGTAAAAATTAATATGGGCAAAGGTGGGGCATAACATCTCTATGGGCATAGAGATGTTAGTTACAAATAATACCAAGCTAATCAACTTGCATAATTTTCTCTACACTATGTCTGTGTTTTATTCTCAAATCAAGCTCAGTTAGCAAATAGCAAGAAGAGTTTTCAGCAAAAATTCCTCTGCAGTGAAATATTGAAATAATGCCAACATGAATTCAAGCTCTGATTTCTCATTTCCTATTTCTCTGGCATTTTCAGTCATACAAGGATATTCAAGGCTTGACATCTTGGCTCTGAAGATCCTTCAGCTTGCAGAATATTACACAATCCCCATTGAAAGGCAACTGGGATCGGCCTACCAAGTTACTGGAAGTTAATTGGACTTGGTTAGGTGTTATCTGACAGTTGCACTGACTCCTGTGTGAACCTTCCTGTGCTAATTCGTGTTCCCAGAGTGAAACTTAATATTTCTAACACCAGAACAGATTACGCTAAACTCACAGTAATACAGCCTAAATCATGCTGCTACTAAGCAGCAAGGTATTATTTCAGTAAAGGATACCTGTCCGAACGATTGACATAAAACATTTCATCCAGGGCTAACTAGGTCTAGAAAAGCAGAACTGGGGTCCTCCAGTACAATGAGGCAATGCTGACAACGAGACAGCATCTTATATACTAGAACTTGTGGTATATTTTGTTCACAGAGGTTCAAATTAACATCCTGAACATCAGCTGACTTAGCCACAGCTTTGTGTTAATAAATCAGCACCTTCTTTTATGTTCATTCTCTGCAAAACACACACCTGTGTCAGCCTTGATCAGTACCTGAAGTAATACATTAGCCAACAGAGATTTGATAAACTACTAAAAAGAACAACCCAATATTTGAACAACTCAAATACTATATTAACACACATGCCACAACATTCAGCCTGTTATATTATTTATATAGCAACTTAAAGCAGCATCTGCTTATGAACACACTTCTCTGCAGTTCAAGTGTAGGAAAGTGCCAAAATGAATACTGTGATACACAACACTGTCCTCTGCTTATGGTGCTGATATTATTAAATATATTGCAGTACCATAAAGGAAACACTCAGTTCTGTAGTGACAAGTCCTACATCTACCTACACTAAAATACTACCTCAGAAAAAGAGGGGAACATAGTTAGAGGTAAGTCAGCAGAGCATACTTTCAAACACATGATGTGTATGAGATATACCTTTAGGACATATACATAGTCAACAAAGAAAGATAAGATGAACTTATGCCCTTTTAACTGGGGAAAAAAAAAATGTTCTAACTTAGTTTGCATAAAATAATATAGGTGAGTTTATTGTGCAAATATATATGTATTGGTAGTATCCTTCTAGCATCTGTTAAGAAGCTGCATCGATCTGCTCATGAGGCTAAAGCAGATTTTAAATACAAAGCACACAAAGTGTTCTTCATTAGATTCATCATGGATTCAAACACTAGCTCTGCAGCATGACTTGATATATCAAATAACCTCTGACATCTGGAAAGAATCCCTCACCTTTTAGACACCTGAAACCCACAGACTCAAATGAAAACAAGAGCACTTGCCACGATATGTGACATATACAATAAATCCAAGTGACAGATATCAAATCTCTGATGGAACAGTAAGTCCAAAAGAAGTGCAGGTCTGTTGGCACCACTATCAGTGTCTCCATGTATTATACAGCCACAGCTGCACAGTGACTAATAACCCATCACTTAGTCCGTAGCCAGGTGCTCCCTGTGCAACAAGATATGTCATCCCGCAGCTTCAAAACAGGCAACTCAGCACTAGTCAAGTCCCAGGGCAGAGAACAGCGGCTCACTGCTACCTGGACGGATATCCAGAAGCTGCCGGCCAGCTATCCAAAAGGCTCCGGTTGGGAATTTCCCTTTCCGCATAGCAGAACACTACCCAGTCAACCTAGGTGACTGGAAAACAAGGTAATGCTGTTTATTCTCCTTGTCACTGCAGTGGGTGGGAGGCTGGTGCCAGAGCATAGGAGTTATCCCAGGGTTTATTCAAGCTTTAAGGCCCTACGCTGTGGCTGTGCCCATCCAGAGTTTGCACTCCCAGTTCACACTCAAAGAATCATTATCAGCTTCTACTCATAAAAGACTCTGCATGTTATGAATTTTACTGAGAATATATAATTTGTAAGAGAAAGATAGATCAACTATAAAAGGAGGCACTCAGTCTAGTTGTTGAGTCATCTAACTAGCAAATAAAAATCATCTGTTTAAGAAAGGTCCTTTTGAATTTTAAAGAGTCTGCACACAAGAAGTGAAAGCACTGAAGTAAGAAACTACTGTTCTTCTCAAGTATTCCCACAAGAACAGGCTCCTTGAAAACTGGTCCTGTCCTCAAAAATTTCTATTTCAATAGAAGATTTGTCTAAATTAAGACTATTTTTTCCCTAACAGCTAAATGAGACACTAAAGAAATGCTCCCAAACAAAACCCACAAGTCCATGATTAGTCATAAAACTGGCCTGCACCACAGACATGCTTTTAAAGTTTTCTTGACCCCACCATGCCCTCAGAGATGGATGATAAAACCACTACTGCCACCAATAGGAGCTGGATGCTGTTTTGGGGCTTTTGACCTTGAGAATGATCCAAAGAAGAATTAAACTGGATTAGCGTAGGGGATGAGCCCAAAGGACTTGTGTTCATTCTCTGTTCCACCATGGCCTTCGTGTGTGATCTTGCCCAAAACGTTTTGCCTTTCTGTGCTTCATTTCCTCATCTTTCAAATAGGGATAACAACACTTCCTCGCCTCTGAGGCCCAGTGTGCTAAGTGCATTAGCGATCACACCTACTAGGCTGATGAGAGATAGCTGCCTAATATTACCATAGATACTTAGATGATACCTATGATAAACGCTAGATAAAAATCTCAACACCAAGAAGAGAGAAGTAGATATGAATTAGCTTTTATTACTATTATTCACCTCTCCTTTTACTGCATGTGCTAAGAATCAGAACCAACAAAGTAGCTGCAAACAAAGCAAGCGGCTTGTATTCTGGCGTATTTCTTCACGTAGGGAATTGGAAACAGTGCAGCAAGAACTATTCATTCTTGGATGCAAAGTACATAAATATAACAGATGAACCCTTTTAGTAACTCACTGACAGCAACCGCCTACCGACTGGACTAGTTTGCAGTATTCAAACTGGATGCAGGAGAAATACAGGGCCCTCAGACTCTGGGAATGCGTGCAAACATCTGGAGCACATACAACTTATACCTGTAAACTTAACCAAACAAATCAGCTTGCTCTGCTCCTTATTTAAAACACTTTCCTTTTATAATGCATGGGAAAACTATAGCAATATCTGTTATACCATTTACGATTAAGAAAATCAGGAGGTAGACAGCTTAGATCTATAAAAGTGATTTGATATATTTGGCAATCCAACTTGGCCTGCCTGCAATGAGCTGTTAAATGAAACTTTGCACAGCCATACCATCAGGCTTTATTCACTTGCCACATTTTATTCTGAAGGGTAAAACTGATGGCTAGTACTGCTCGCCTCCATTATTGCCAGAATTGTGTCAGATCTGGGGACTAGATCAATCCCTCCTTGGACCCGGGGATTCAGAAATCAGCAGCCAAGGAGAACAAAGATATGGCCTAAAAATGCAAACAGCTTGCCATTTCTTCATTATCCATCAGGGATGTCAACAGGCATTTCTGAAAACTCCCAGAGACATCTATCAAGGTTTCACAGATAGTGGATGAAACATAACAGCTCCTCCGATACTTATGGGTAAAGTACATACTAGAATAACATTAACGAGCCTTTTCTGATGCAGTTATATATTTTTATGTTACACAAAACTGTCTGATCTGACTGTAGCAGTGGGATTCCTCAGTTGCTCATGTACAACAACGGCACAAATTAAAGAACAAAACTGCAATAAAACATAGAAATTATTATTTCTAAAAGGGGAGTGAGAGAAGAGTTTTCTTATTCCAAGTGCTGTAAGAGTTTCCTTTGACAGAAGGCAGAAAGGACATCAGCACTAGACCACAATACGCTTTACCCAAGCTCCTGGCAGCGTTTAAACAATTTATTTCATTATTCCTCATAGCCAGCACTTTGTTGCATTTCTGTTTACATACTCTGCAGAGGCCACCACCTATGGGAAGAAAGCTGAGAACCTTGTCAGGTTATGCTACCTGTAAGACCCATTGAGTCTTGACCGATTTTCGAGCAGAATCTTGCTGGGAAAGCAACGCACAAAGTGCACACAGAGCTCAGGTACAACGTTCTTGCAGTAAAATTAAAATTACTAAAATAAACTTCTAGGTGTCTGGCAAAGAATTGAAAAATACGACATTTATATATAATGTATCAACTGACACCAGATGCAGCACATATGAACAAGGCTGGGCTCAGTGAAAGGGGCTGCACAAATTGATATAGGCTTTAAGTATGTGGTATGTGGATGGTTCTTGTTTCACGAACATATTTTCTTTTCCCCACTTGCTGTTTTAACAACAGTAATATACTAGACCCAGGCATGAAATAAGAAATATTGTCCTGGTTGGAAAATAGTTTTTCACTGCACTAGTAACTATAAACATAATAAGTTTTTGTTTTCAGTTTTTAGAATAAATTTAAAGATAACAAGCAATTAATCAAAATCCACATTTACATGTACGATATCTAGACCAGTTTTTTAAGATACCTTTCGTGCAAGCTGCATATGGATATTTATACTTCAGAATAAAACTCTGATTTAAAATTGATTACTTAAATTTTTGATAAGCTGACCTATATAAGGCAAAATAAGCTGAACATGGATTTGTTTTCAGATGATTGCATTGGTTCTAATGCAATTAATTGCTTTTGCTTTAAGTTGCAAGCATGATGACCCAAATCTTTGGAAAAATGAATCAAAAAGGAAAACACACCCAAAACACCAAAACAGGGGAAAAAAGAAAGAAAGAAAAAAAAACTCAAATCCAAACTGCATTTAGCTGTACAGTCATGATTTCTATTACAGGGATAACTTCAGACAAGGTAATCTATTTGCCAGTCAGCACCATCAAAAAAAATCAGCAACAGCAAAGGAAAGGAAAGAAGGGTGAATGCATAAAAAGTAAAAATTTTAGGATGAGCACAACTGCTTTGCATAGTTAAGAAACAGAGTCTGGAGGTTCAGTTAGGGCTTCCTCTCTGTTGTTGAGGTAAATGATCTCTCAAGCACATCCATTTTACAGGACCCACAGAAAGCATTTCCAGATGAGCCACGTTCTCATTCATTTGCAGTTTCACTGGGCTCTATCTACGCATGAAGTTTCCCTTCATTTCTTTCCTCCTCCTTTGGCAGAGAAACCCCCAATTCAATCTCTTCTGCACCATATAGTTGGCAGAATATCCTTCATATCCTTCCCCATAAAGCAAGATCATTTTGCCTCCTTCAGTGATTTCATTCCTTTTCCATGGGTCCCAAGTATAGTTTGGGGAATTTTTTTTTTTCTTCCCCCCCTTCATTACAGGGCCTACATCCTATTCATGGATTGCATATTATTGGCTTTCCAGCACTACCTTTTTATTTTGTCACAGCAAAATTCAGTGATGCCTGTCAAGCCAACAGCATAGAACTATTTCTATGAAGTCTGCAACAAAAATGCAAGGGTCTCATGCAGTGTTCAGCGTCAGGAACACAACATCAAATGGCAGGCAGTGCAATTAAAAGTGGATGCTGTTGTGGAGAGAGAACATAGTAATGAAACCTCTGGAACAAAAGCATCTCACCCCCCTATTACATTGTTTTTCTGAAATTACTCTCATTCCTGCAAAGCTGGACTTATTCTAGTAGAAAAGGATATTAAGGGTTGTGGGGTAACTCTTCGTTATGTCAGCAGAGGCAAAAAATACAACATTAACTGGCCTTTCTATCCTCATTCGCACAAACTTGCAGAGAAGCTCTACAAATTGTGCGATTTTTCTTAGAATGTCTAGATGACCCAACCGTGATTTGGCAGCTGCAAATCATGTAACCAAACACAACTCAGAATGACAAGGAGCAGACAATTTCAGCAATATAATCAACAGTATTCATAATCAGCAGCCAAGGATTCATAGAGTCTCAAAACAATTCAATGAAAACATCAACAGTTCAGTCTGGTTTATGTTTTTTTTTTTTTAATAAAAATATATTTAGATTTAGAATATGGTACTATCTACTGGCACACCAACACTTAATGTGGTATCCCTCACTCTATCTTTGTAGAGAGTAATACTTAAAATCATTCATTCCTTTTCATTTATTATAAAAACAGGCTCTTTCCTAGTCCCTTTTTCAAAAATTTACACTGAAACATAGACAGATATTAGTTAAAATACTACTTAAAACTGCTAAAATGGGGCAGGAGGGTGTTTTCTGATTTTTAGTTAACAATTCTCTTCTTTCAGCTGCTCTGCTTCTCTCAAATCCCAGGTTCTTCGATTCATCCCACAGTTTTGTGCCAAACCTTTTATGCTTCACACCTCTCTCGGGCTGCCTTTGTTTCTCTGTCTTTCTGACTATTTAACCCCGGCTCACCCCACAAGCTAACAGGCATTAAAATGTAACCAGGCCTTTTCTTTCATAAAGCAGAAAGGAAAACATGACATTCATGTGGCATTCAGAGCGCAGCACTGTTTATTTTGCTTGTCTCTTGCTATTGATTCCTTTATCCTTGGTCTGATTTGGTTAATTTATTTAAGCCAATTGCTAGCAGAGACACCCACCTCCTTCCTACCTTGGCCCCGCACAGAATAACAACTAGCAGATCCTTCAGGGAACAGAGGTGGAATGCAGCTTTGGTTGCATTTCACCTTTGAATAAAAAGGAAGGAAATCTATTTGGGGTTGCTTATTCATAGCCATCATACCTCAGCTAATTTGGGGGTAAAGGACTGATCTGTCAAATCGTGAGGGCTCTGCAGATTTCCCAGTCAAAGCAGATACAGCCCATGTAGCTCTGTTTGCCGGCAGCAAACACCTCTGCCTTGCCAACCACATCATTTCAGAATCTTGTGCTCAAAGCCACTTGGTGAATTATAAAGGAAGAATAAATGTATTTTAGGTAAAGTGCTAAAGACATAAGACATTATGATTTAAACATCCAGGACCATCCTGGGCTCTATTTTTAGACAAAGCAGGGGCTAGTTCAGATTACCAGACTTCAAACACAGACTAGTTTGGACACTTGTCACATATTTAGTCCAGTCAACAAACAAAAAGGCTATCATAGGTTCAACTATTTATTGAATGCCAAGGAAGAGGGAGGGGGGGAAAAGGAAAAAGGAAAAGAAAAGAACTTTTCTTTAACCTTGAAAATAAAAGCTAATCAACTAAAGCCAGGAAGGCACTGTGCAATAGGCCATGTTAAAAATCAAGCACAGAAGTTGCCATCCAGGATTAGCACACTGCTGTAATCTAACCCTCTGAAGAAAAGGCAATGCCACATGTTGCTCAGAAGATTAAGCTATAGCAGTCCAGGGCGACTCGACTTCTCCATGAGAGCATCCACAAAGCCACGCAAAGATTTTCCGCTTTCAGGCTCATTAACTTCACCCCTTTAGTGGACCAACTCAAGGATTACCGAAAAAAAACAAGGAAAAGTAAAGAAAAAAGAAAAAGCACTGCATGTGAACAAGGCCCAAGGGTAGGCAAGTACAGCAGCTTGCAGATGGAAACCGTTACTGTGGTACTGGAGTTATTAGTTCATTGATGAAATATCTCAGGGATGAGATGAAATTGTGCAGCAAGGTTTATGGGGATGGCTGGCCATATTGCACAAAAGCCTGAAGATCAAGCTCAAGACGGAAAGGAAGAATTGTAACAACTTAAAGTAAAAAGCTCAAAGCTTCCCAAATTATAGGTCAGCAGTTCTGCTCACTGAGGACATCAGAAAGGCTTCCGACACCAGCGGCTGCATCTCCAGGCCCGGTCGGGCCAGGCCCAAAGGAGTCGTCTCGCGCGCGGGGAGCGGAGCTTCGCAGCGCCGCAGCAGCCCCGCCGTCGGGTCCTGCGGATGGATTTACTCTCTCTCCTGCACTTTTAAACCGTTTTTTTCCGGTTAACTCTGTAGTTCATTAGAAGTCTTCATCATCCTTATTCCTACGGAAGGCCTATCATATTTATAAGGTCATAATTTAAGCAGTTTCCCCTCTCAAATAAGTTTTATGTCCAGCATTAATTCAGCGAATCCATTTCACTAAGAAAATGAGTGATACAGCTGCCAACTTCCATCAGCAAAATAATATTTTTTTTCATTCCCATTCTTTAATATAATTTGTGGTAGTCAGTTATAGAGTTATGGATCCTCAAATATTTCATAAGTATTTTCAGCAGATATCTTAAGGATATTTTTCATTGCATACATTACATGGATTATTCATAAGACATGAAATTACTTCATTTCCCAGAAACAAAACATCAGCAATCACAACAAACTATGCCTTTTATAAGCCTACTTAGTACGGAAAGATATAGAACAAATTTCTTTAATGAAAATCATATCACATTTGGCAATCAAGGAAAGGGGATTTTCAAAATCATGAACAATATCTGGACGCAGATATATGGCATTTCAATACTCTGAATCTGTGTTGACCTTCAGCCTCAATTAGAAGGACCTTACGCAGCCAACCTTATACTAGTGTCAATAAATGATCTTGCACCAACATAATTTTTTGGGGAGGTGACAAAAACAACACACCAGTATGAGTTGGGAGAAAACTGCAAAATAAACCTAACTACGCTGTAGATCTTCATTAGAAACAAAAAATTAGTCAGTGGGTGAAAAAAAAACACTAATTCATTTTATGCAGTATTTGATATATTTCAATTAGATATTTTCCATGTTCTGCAGTTTTTTTTTTTGCTTTTTTTTTTTTTAAGGGGAAAACTGTTTATATTTTCATCTGTAAAAATGCTATATTATTTCCCTTTCATTTTATATGAATTATTCCTTGCAAGCAAAGCATCATAATCTGCTGCATTTTACTCTTTTGTTTGAGAAGACTTTGAGGTAGTGGTCTCTTTACAGTATCTTCTCATTCTATAGAGAACAAAAGATAGAAAGCTATTGTTTTAACAGAAACACGAGAGCTGTTTTATATATGCTTCTTTAGACAGTAATAGTGCATTTTCTTATTCAATTTGGGTCCAAATGCATTGTTTCAGCCTTATTATGGAAGGGATATAAGTACACATTTACAGAAGAAATATCTTTTTTTAAAAAAATAAAACAATACTCTGGAGTATCACATGTAGAAAATGACCAGAATATGATTCTACTTTTGCAAGTGATTTCATCTTTTCATAATGAAGTTACATAAGAAAGTACAAATAATTATAAAACTGATCTGCATATCATCAGAAAAGATATTTTCTGGGAAGAGGTCTTTTTCAAAAAAGGCAGAAATGTTAAATTTGGCAGCAGTTCTGAGCTTATTTGCTAGATTAATTTGCCTTGTAAACAACATGCATAGTGATTTTTCAGCTGCACTGAACCACTCTACTCCTGAAATCGGCCCTTTCACTCCACAACTGCTGATTCCTTTCACATATTGTAGCTGCTTTTACTTGCCCATTAGATTTCTAGTCATAGTTTTCTTCTTTTTTTTTAAAAGCACCAGTTCAGACATAAAGCAATCATATAGTGTGTCCCTTATTTGAATGAATATGCCTTTGTGCCTACAGCACACCTTCCTTATAAAAATCGTTCTAGCACAATCATCAATATTAACAATACTTTTTTTTCTTTCATATTTTGGCAAAAATTTTACTTTCTCATTTAGGGGAGCTGAAAATCTTTGTCAATCAGTCAAAATCAGCATTCCCACCCCACATATTTCTGCGGTATCAGCTTGCTAGGATAGGAACCACAAGGCAAACCACAGTAATTTTGATTTCTGAATATTTGAATTATTTATATAGTTGGCATTTTAATGAGAAATATCTTTGTACACTCATTAGACACTGATAATGTGTGCGTAATAAATCAGATGAATGACAAGTTGAAACATATAGCCATGCACATGTTATTCAGCAAAGAAATTAGAGTGTATCATTTGATTTTGGTATGCAGAAAACTTAACTCCTGTGGTGCACTGCAGTTCAGCTCAGGGAACCAAGAACTGGTCTTTTTGGGGCCAGGAAACTTAATAGCAAAAAAATCTGTTGCCTTCAAGAACACTTTGCCTGCAAGAGCTTTTTCCAAGGGTAAAAATCAAGCCTCTCTCTCACTCGGCACCCTTCAGTCCCTGGTGAGGTTGGAGTTAGCACCCCAGAGCTAACGTATGATTAATGAATTTCTGGGGCTATATAGCAAATCCAGAGAAAAAGTCTTGGTCCTAGTGAAAACAAATCAGTCTCTACAAAGGGAAGTATATACTGTCTTGCAATATTTTCCTGAAATACTTGCTAAGGACTGTACTTCAAATGTAAACACAGCCACCAGCGGCTCTAATGTAAGATGTAGGTGACACTGAAAGTACTACAGTTGTAACCCATAACCTCCCCAAAACACTGGTCATATTCCCAAAAACCTTCATACTTGCAGGTAACAAGATAATTTATACTTCACGCTTCACAACCAAAAGAACCACAGCAAAAGCTTTGGGCAAGTTTCTGCAATGGAATGACAAGGAGCTGCAGGACTTCTCGGACCTCTCGGTATTAATAAGCTGCCCTGTCTCAGCAGCCACCAACAACACATCCTGATCTCCAGCAGCCTTTGCCAGATCAGATCCCACCCCATTTTCCTCGGAACTCAGCTGTGATCAATGCAGTGGGACATGCAAAACTATACAACAGACTTGTTGAGAATGATAGCGACAGCCTTGAAGATTAACTGTGACTACTTTCTCCCTCTTCCATTAACTCCAGCTCACCAGGTTGCTGCTGAGGAATCATCCCAAAGCACCGAATAAGCACATCCAAACACCATTTTCAATACTGAGGTAGAGCTTTCTAGAACACTTAACACCTGTTAATTCTTTGCCAGGACCCTTTCATTTTACTCTGGTTCTGTAACTATCCATTAGATGAAGAGCAAATGTCTTAAAACATCTCTTAGAGTCCCTTTGTGTTACCGGAAGGATAACGGGAGACAGTCTGATGACCACAGCAAACACTTCAGCTCATCTTAAGAAGTTGCTGAGCCTCAGCTACGGCACCTTAACTGCACCAGCCTCCTTCCCAGTGCAGTGCAAATGCAAACACAACTCAGCCTCCTGCGATTCTCTGACCACGCACAATTGACCACAGAGAGTCAAAGGCCTCATGTTGCATTGACATTAAGTTCTAAAGTCTTTTGCAAAGTTGCTTTATAATTAATTAGATAAAAATTGAAATAAAATTGTTTGTTGAAATTAGATTCAGAAAACAACAGCTTATACACGAAGGCATCCATAGTCTGTGCACACGTGCAAAATGCGTGCTCTGTGGCATCTTTCAAAGGTGCTTGCATCAAGAAGGAAAATCAAAGAGATGGCTTCTCTGTACCACAAATATACTGAAACTACCTCATGTGTTTTTACTATTCTTTCCAGTTATCTTCATCAAATATTTCCATTATTTCATTAAACTCAAGAAAAATTAAGTTTTCTGTTTGTTTTACTATTTGTATTTACCAGCTGTTAAAAGAGGCTGGGGGGGCTTCTGTCGCATAGAAAAAAGGTCTCAGCGTCTTCCACTACATTTACAATTTCATTATGTCCTTAGTGTAAAAACTCTCAGAAAGCATATATGGAGATCTATAAGTGCTAATTCGTAAGTCCATTCATGTGACGGCATATTGCATGTTACACATGTACATTTTTAGCAACAACTACTACTGAAAAAGCTTCGTTTCTTTCAAAAGAGAGACTTTCAAATAGCTGTCTAATCTTTTACGAAATCCTCCATATACCCAGGCTGAAGCCTACAGAACTTCCTTGATGTAACACTGCAAATTTTGGGGCGTGGGGAATGTTGTTCTCTTTAGGACTTGGTTTAAACACCTGCAAGACTTGTAATTTTATGCCACATAAAAGTTATCTAAAAATTTTTTTTTAGGAATTACCTGTTTTTTCTGCTTGTTTCTTGCCTTTTTTTTGTGCGTATTCAAAATATATACAGATTCCTTTAACCATGCAAATGAGAATATTAAGATGATGACTTTTCATGAATGAATATTACTCACTAAATTATCTTTCTACTGAATATTCCAATTCCAGCTTTGAAATACACTTCTCACAAATGCTCTCCAGTGGCAATTCAGAATTTGCTGTATTAGTGACAACTCCTGCCAGTAAATTTCTGCTACTAAAAATTCAAAGAAAGTAAACATCAAACAATTGATCTATGCAAATGAAATCAGTTATTTAAATTAACATCATGAGAAATTTTTATAGTCCTCCCCTAACAGGAAGAAATTAAAAGGCTATGAGGGCATGCCATTCCTTAGATAACTATGAATAAATTAATAAATTAGATTATAACGCACCATTTGGAAGGCACAGATTTTGAGGGATGGAAAAAGTCAGTGAAGGACAAGGGGAAAGGAGGTGCAGCTCTCAACCTTGATCTCAGCTTTTTGAAATGAGCAGCTTCCCATGGAAGTCCGGAGAGGTGGGAGTTAAGCCCAGGAGGAATGGCAGGACCAGAATGGCATCAGCACTCAAGGTCTTGGTGAAAAGCAACTTAGAATCTGTGGAGTTACAGTTATCTGAAATTACAGTAATCCACATACCCTTATTACACGTCCATAGTGACTAAAAGCAGTTGGGAAAAAAAGAACAAAATTAACTTGCCATTCTGAACTATTTATTGGTAAAATTTGCCTAATTTTCATCTATTTCCACCTAAACATCTTTTAATAAAGCATTATTTTTAAAGAATTTTTTTAAAAGAACTTTTTTGTTTCAAAAAGTGTCCTCCAGTATTACTCTAAAATGTAATATTAATTATTAAAAATAGTGTATTAATGCCTCCATTCTCCATGTTTTGACTCACCCAGAATTAAGCAGTCTCAAAAAGAGATGTTTTTGAGCCACCAAAAAGATAAAAGGACTGTAACCAATAACTATCTGTTAAAATCCATCTTGGAAGTTGATCTAGCTCTCTCTGAACAAAAACCCACTTAAAATATACTTCTTAATTATCAGCTTTATTCTTCGCTGTTACCAAAGCGATCAAGATCTGAATTAGCATTGTCTACCTAATTATCTGCTCAGGCAGACTAATGAGCAATATGCTGCTATTAACCAGGATGAGCAGCTCTGAGAATCTCTCCAGAAACCCAGATCTGAGGTTGGTGCATTGGTGCATTTCAGGAAGGGTTAAATAAATTCACTCAAAGAAGGGAAAAAAAG
>VZSV01000033.1:4676597-4705246 GCA_013398735.1 Nothocercus julius
AAAATATATATGAAAAGAGGAAGTCATCATCCCAAGGGGAGAAAATGCCCCGGGGGGTGAACCATACTCTGAAACTAAACATGTAGTTCTAGATACTCAGAGTTTCCAGAAAAATACAAAACCAACAAAAATATCTTCCTCTGGTAGACTTTAAGCTGTGACTTCGCTATTTATGTCACTAAGCAAATTGTGGAGTTCATACAAAATACAAACTCAGCTTCTTAAACCTTTTATTGGGGTGGGGGGGAATTTGTCATATGTTATTCTCTTGATTTTGAGCTGCTGCCCATTTCAGAATGTCTGCAATTTTGCGAAATTCAGGTTCTACATAATAAACCACCTTGCCCATTTCTGCAAATAATCTGAACTTACAACATTAAGAATTACTTGTGTAATTAAAGTACAACATGAACATAATTACAAAAAAAATGTGACTAGAAAACAGTGAATTTTACTGACTGTATCTCTGTCTGTTTTCAGTTTTTTCTTGTCTGTCTTGGGTATCTTTTACATTTAGGTATCTCCAGAAATTTGCTCTGAATACCTGCAGGCTAGAAAGAAATGTTCTGATTGAAATTAAAAATAAATAAGCAAATAAGCTTTCCACATTGTGGTCTAAAAAGAGACATAATTACCATGCTTTACAGGTGTGCACATCCACTTCTTGCTGAAATCAGGCAGGGTGTACATCTTGCACATAAAAGCCTAAGACTGAAAGCTATCCTCTAGCCCCTCTTCTTGTTTTACTGGATTATTTAAAATGATGTATCCTTCTCTAAATATATTTATAGGTAGTTTCCATATCTTTCTAAAATTCTTAATTAAAATCTTAATTAAAAAAGTTATCTTTGTTTTCCTGGGTTAAGTCTATCAGCTCTCAAAAAAAAAAAAAAAAAATAGGAAAACCTGATTTGAAAACCTGGATAGAAAATTCCTGACACATTTTCCATCAACGCTTGTGAAGCGTCAATGCTGACCTGCAGGCCAGCTCTGAAATCCAGTAGCACTTGTCCAAACAAACAGTGCACGCTCACTAGAGCTCCTGTGCAAACAAACTATAAATATCACACCAGTGTTACAGATTTCTCATTTGTTCATCTACTTAAACAAACAAGCTTAAGATACATATTTGGACTGAATTAGCTTTCAGCCATTTTGCAGGGAGACTTCCACCACAGTTTGTAGTTTTACAGGATGAAATATCACAACATTATTTATTCATTCAATAATATTAACACAAGATAGAACTTTCTTCTTCAGAAAGAGGGCCAAAGCACTCAATCACTTAAAAAGAAATTTTACTAGACTACCTAACAATTTTGGCAACTTACCCTCATGGTAACATCAGTTGGAATTTTTTGTTTGTTTGTTTTGCCTATCTGTTTTTCTTTAATATTTTTACATTTTTATTGCCTGAAAAAAAAAAATGCACACCCTACATATCTGCTTTTCTATCTTAAAGCTTTATAGACATGGGAGATGAAGGTGAACAAATGACAGAGAAACAAGTTCTCTTCAGCACTTGCCACTGTTCAGATCCCACCCGAGTCCATTATAGAGTCAGGCACTAGTCTAGAAATTCAGAGTTAAGTCACCTCTGGAGATAATGGTTCAGGTAGATGGGATCTACTGGACCCAGAACTGTATTTTCACCACATATCAACAGAAACATTTTCGCCCCATGCAGTAATTCACATCCAAGAGAAATTATTAAAAATAGACACCTAATTCCTACTTTATGCAGGTTTCCTAAACTTGTAGAACTATTGCAGCAGTAATATCTTTTCTTGTCTTTTCCCTACAAGTTGTAGAAGTCTAACAGGTACATACTTCTCTGATAGATTCCATACAATAGTTCAAAAAAAAAAAAAATCTATGTATTGTAACTTTTTTCATAATGGTTTATTCTAAGTACATTTTCCACATGGCTAAAATGAAATATTATATATGAGAAATTACTATTCTATCCTACTTTACCAAAAAAAAAAAAATAGAATTCTTTGCCTGCAAAAGTTTAAACTCATGCATGTGAACAACTATGGGATAAAGACCTGAAGAACTAAACCAGTCAGATGCTGACTAACAAAGACCAGTAACAAGTGCTTCAGTTTGGAGGATATAACACCCACCTCATCTGAGGCATGAAAGAGGACCCAGAAGGAGAGTCAGTTGTTCTCTCTGATTAATCTATGCAGATAAATAACTTGTTTCCTCCCTATGCAAATTACCTCCACTTTAGTGGCTTCAAACATTCCTACTTCTTCCAGTCACATTTATTAGTGTTTATGTTTAATCTAAGTCAAACTAGGCAGTTCTTTAATAATGCAAAACTAAAATGCCATTTCAGTGTGCTTCTGGAAGATGTTACAAATCAGGTTTTCAGAGGGGCTGGAAGGGGGATTGAATACGACCTTAGCAAAAACAAGTTGCTGCAGTTTTTCTTCTACCTTGGAAAAAGCTGCCTCTGTGTTTTCTTAGGGTAGAAGTCTGTTAGTTTAACATGATGTCAGTCAAACTTTACAGGCTAAAGGCCATAATTTGTTTATATTCAGTTATGATATTAACCAGTTAAGAGACTAAAAACCAGCTATCTGGATTTCAGGAGTGGTTATTGAGATAACACAAATGCAGTGTTTGGAAAACATGCCTTACAGTTATTTATCATCTGCCATTTTATCAGTATTTGTAAAATGCGAATGGATTAAAGGCATCTATAAACCATCCTAACATTTAAAGATTCAGAAGTCCATATCTTAAAGCAGGGGTGAGGGGGGGCAGGGAGGAGGAATCTGTTTTTGTCCCAATCATTTCTCATTTTCTAATTTAAGAATTCTTTGGAACTGACATTGCTAACCACAAAATACAGTAGGAAAATTGTAGGCTCTGCAAGAAAAATGCAAATCTGATCTGCAAGATCCCTATTTTGGCACTTATTTTTATTATACTATCCATTCTAGACAAATAGCACATTCATTAATTCCTGTGCTTTTAAAGTACGAGTATCCTCTCTCCAGATCAAAAGCATGTGCATGAAAAAAAACAAAGTTGTGAGTTTGTCATCTCTTCTAAATATTACACAAGAGCTGTATGAGTTCTTCTCCCTGCCCAACTTTTATGAAATTAAACAGGATTTATGAACTCCTTTTCCAGAGTTCTATATGAAATCCCATCTCAGTTTTAATCAAGGTTATACTGCCAAACTAACTAGCTACAGTTTACTAGCTCCACAGCCACGTCAATCAACTTCAAAGGATGAAAAGATAGGTTACAGATGAAAGCACACCAGGCTATGTGGTGCACAATTACCATCTTTGATTACATACCTAGGGTCAAATCCACCAAGGAGGTAAACAAGTAGAGCTCTATGGAAGTCATCCACATTTTCCAGTTAAATTAATATTGAGAGATGTCTTCTTAAGAGTCAAAAAGCGTGGCACCCATATATCACATTCTCATAGTCTGCTTCAACTCCCAAATTGGAGGAAAACTTTATTATTTTTAACCACAGTTCTAAAATGGGCTCTTACCTCGCTAACAAACTGCGGTAATTGGAGAATTAAATGAAGATCACTGAAGATAATTATTTCATTATGGAAGGACCTACTGGTGGAATTGTGGGCAGAGTTACAGACTTTAAAAGCACATCAAAGTCCGATGCCCTTTTAAACTTCTCAGGCTGATGATTGCAGCAGAGTATACTTGAGGATATCTGCTGGATTTTTGAAAAATGTCCCATTTGACAAATACAGCTGTTATGCTGATCATTGCTAAGCAAAGCTATATGGTCCTCATCAAGTTGCAGCAAGCAGCTGGTGCAGTGATTCATGGCCAGCTTTAAAATTTCCATCCTAATCTTCAAAGTCTCCTGAATGATCTCACCAACAGGACCATAACCTCTAGCTGCTTCTGAGAAGTAGGTAGGATGGCTTCTTTCCAGGTAAGAATGTGCCCCTTTTTCATCATTTTGCCTAATGGCCTCCCCCTCAAGAGAAAGCATTTTAATGTATTTATACAGTTGTATAATTCTACATTCACAAAACACAACAGCTGTGGCAATGCTCACAGTAACCACCAGCTACGCTTCAGCCATCAAGGGTTACGCTGAGGGGCACCGAACACAGAATCCATTACCATCTCACCAAGAACCATCTCACTCCCACAACTGCGATCATCCTTTTCAAAGCACAAAGCAACTTAAAAGTTTGCTAGATGCCGTATTCAGTGCATGACCAAGGTGCTTGGTCAAGCTCGCCAACTGCTTCTGCAGATTACGATATAAACTTCAGATTAGGCTGCTACGTAACTGTAAAAACAGCAAGATTTGCTCTTCAGTCATGACTTTGCTAAGTGAGGAGGCCTGCCAAGGCTTTGATCAAGTCTGATCTGTTTGAAACCTTGTCAAAGGCTGAGCTTTTCATTCTTAAACTGTCTTAAAACTTGAATACCTTTAAAGGAAAGCCCCTGAGATTCTCACAACTTCAGTTTCGAGCAAAAAGGCCATTTCATTAAGGAGAGGGGAACAGAAATGAGGGGGGGAGGGAAAAAAAAAAAAAAAAAAAAAAACAATATTTTCTCCCCTTCCTCCTAGGAGGAGAGCCACTTACTAAATACGAATTAGCTAGTAAATGGATATGACTCTCGGTTTTGCTGTACAGGTGTTCCATCCTATTTAAAGTGAGTTATAAAGAAAAACAACAGCTCCTATCCAAACAAATAGAGTATGTGCAGATTCTAAAATTAAAATCAGTCTTCTTCAGATAAGTGTCATACACAGCATAGTTTAGAAAGTAAATTCTGTGTGTCAGAACTAGATTATATAGCAACAGAGTAGGAGGTATGGTGTCAAACCTAAGAAGCCTCTCCTCACAGTGGAGATGGTTGGCTTCAGATGTCAACAGCTCACAGAAAAATAAAGCAAAATCGTGCTGGGGGGGAAGACTAGAGGAGAGCAAGTAAAGCCAGAAAAAAAGAAAACTTGCTTTTTTTCCCCCCTTCTCTCACTGTGAATAAATTTAAGAATCCCTGCTTTGGTAAGAATGTATGCTCACCTGTGAGTTAACATTTACCTCGCTTTTAAAAACCCAGCTACTCACAGCTACCCCATGTCACCACAGTGGTAGAAGATGCCTTGCAATCCTGTGTTAGAACATGCCCCAAAACCATGGGCTAACCCGGTGCATTCCACCATGTGGGTACCAAGCTTGTGGCTTCCTTTTTAACCTCACATCCTGATCTCAGGCCTACCAGAAGGTTACTGTGGTTCATCAGCTGTTCCACGTGCACCTCATTCTCCAAACAATTTTGAAGTGGACCTCACTGCCCCTTTAACACCAACAACCTCACTCACCCTGGCTAAGAAAACACATTTATCAAATCAGCTGTCATGCAGAAGCTCATTCATGAATCCTTAGCTACTCTGCTTATCAGTATTCTGGAATGGAAATGCTGCATTCGTTGTACTGAGAAGAAAGATCTATGTTTCATAGCAAGAAAACCTTTTCATCACTGATATTACTTCATTAACTAAACTAAATAATGAGCCTACAATAACCATAACAGTTTGAAAACTGGGGAGCCAGACACATTCAGAGGAAAATGAGTTCACTGACCTGCCTAGTTCATTGAAGCTTTTCCCCTTTCATGATGAGTATTAGTTTATTAGTCCCTGAGCTTAGTTGAAACCAGATGTTTCTGATTTTTGGAAGACAGCCTCGTTGCAATGGCTTTGGTAGACCTAATTGTACACGTAGATTGGAAGCCAATCAATCTACAGAGAACTAGAAAATTATTCTTTTGTAAACTGTATTCTTCAATAAGATTATATCACTTATTTGAGATGCTACCTTAATACCATAATAGGTGCTACCTTGAGATTGTTACCTTAATACTAACCCTCTCACATCCTTATACAAGGAAGGCTCTCCATCTTTTATCTTGCCTACAAAAGAGTGGACTCTTACCTTGTAGAGAGGGGACATCTTCTCTTTGAGCGAAATTACAAAGACAGCTGAACCAACCTACCATAATTCATCTGTATTAATAGGACCTTCACATTTATGTTATCAGAGCAGAGACAGAAATGGCACTTTAAAATAACACCTTAAAACCAAGCAAATCAAAACATCATTCTCCTTCCCAAATCCTAGATTGCATCATACTGTAGGAGACTCTTCTAACATGACTAGATATTACCAGACATTTTGATGACGCAGGACAAGACACGATACAAAGAAAACTTACAATTCTTCTCCTCTTTGCTGTGCAACTCCTGCCTCACGCTGTTCTGGAAGGAAATGACAACCAGATGCCCTGGTGACCCACTGCTCCCCCAGCGTGACCAATCCAAGGGTAACATGTGGTCACCTCATTTGGGAAGGAGCCAAAGCCTGTTCTCTTTAATTGGCCGAGCAGTCCCCTACAGCTGCAACAGATTAGGGACAAATTCTCTTCAAATAAAGCTGCACTTTCTTTCTCTCTCTTTTTTTTTTTTCTTTTCTCTCTCTGAGGGGGAGGGTGGAAATCATGCTTTGAGAAACACGCGTGCACACACACACAAAAGTGAAGTTAATAAAAGTGTCAGGTAGGCAAACAAAATACCATTTATTATTAAACAGCAATAAAAGAACTGTATAGATGGGTGTGAGGAATCAGGCAACCGGGGAGCTCAAGGGAGAGGGACACCAGCAGAATCTCAGGAATCGTTACAAATGTTTGCTCTTATTTTGAATACCGGACCTGGTGACTTTTAGGAACACAGGGACAAAACATTTGATATTTCAAATCCTAAGCCCTCTCTTTCCAATTCTGCAGCTATTCACAAGGCTACAGCTAAAATCTGCTGCAAAAAGAAGCGTGAGGTCTGCAAGGCATCTCCGAGGGAGATTTAATTCAGGCTGGCATGGCCTGCTGTGGCAAAGAGTTCATTAGCAGATAGGAATTTTAAAGGTAAAGTCATCTCCAAGGCAGAAGCAGGTTGTTCATTTATCCAGAGATCTGCGATCTGAAAAACTCCTCAAGGAAAGGCTATATGTATGTAGTAGACATTCAGCTAGTTAATAAGTAAGTGCCCCACTATTCAATACGATCACAAATTTTCATGAAACCAAGCCCATTTTCTTAGACATGGCAGAAGATGAGTTTTAATGTACTCCTTTTCCTCCTGTCAAACGCTTGCTATGGTATTTTTCTTTGATTGCATAAGCTCAACCTTGGGTACTTTTGAGAACCCTACAGGACATATGCAGTACATAGTAAAGACATATCTGGGGGGATGGAATTGCTGTAAGCTGTAGCAGATGCACACAACCAGCACCAATGGTTCTGGAGTCCTCCAAAAGATGCCAAACTATTCTTGTTCCTAAATTCCTTCCTTCAGATCTTCCCAAAGGTCTTCTAAATTTTCAGAGAACTATCCATAAAGCCTCACGTAATCCAAAGATTATTGTTTCTACTTAAGGTGTCATGAAATGTCATTTTCCTTACAGCCTGTTAGGTAAGTGAGTGTAACACCACCTCAGTTCAGGAGAATGACCACATAAAACTAACATTCTTTTTAATCATCTCAGAAAAAGACAGTCAAGTATGTTACCCTTTTACCACTACACCTCAAATAATCAAATACTAAAAAAAATATTTTACTGAGCAGAGGAATCTCAGTCAAAAGCTGAAAGCTCCATAATACAGGACAAGTATCCGTATATAGGTCAGGAGTATGAATCTTTAGAGCCTACGGAAAGATTTCAAAGTGCTGGGTTTAGAGACTTTGCTTTAAGACCTTCTCTATCCTCGAAACTTTAGAAAGAAAAAGAAAGCTCCTCTTGCTTTGGGTTATTGGAGGGTTTAATCATCCAAACTCTTACTAATTATCTGATTTGTTCATTTCCCCCTATATTTCTTCTTGGGAGGGAGGGAATTGAAAAACAATGAAGGATGAAATAAGTCTTTGTGGAGATAAAATCTTTTAGATTTGCAATATATCCAAGAGACCTCTCCAGTTCTCTCTGTCCACACATGGAGGTATTTTATTTTCCCCTCACTGCATACATTAGAATTAATTGGTTTTGAATGTACCACTTATATATATATGTGTGTGTGTACACACACACACTAATAAACATTTTGAATTATTTCCTCCATTTATTTGAGAACAATGCGCAGAGTTTCTTCAGCCTCCAAGCCGATAGGCATTTGTTGTGTATTTCACCACATAAAAACCAAATGTCTTGTATCACTAAATACAGCCTTTTCCTCGGGCAGTAAAAATGGCTTTACATCACTTTTTGATGAGGATGCAAAAGGGGCAGGAACGGGATGAGCCCAGCGCAAGCTCTTGCCATTTTCAGATTGTTACCATTCCCTAAGCAGAGAGAGGAACAAAAAGGGCTCTCTGTGCCAACAACATCTGCCTCGGTGATTTAAACATGATGAGATGAGATCCTCTGGATGAAAACCCAGAGCTCCTGTATGCTGAGATTTTCTTCTACTCAGCTAGACTTCAAGTATTTCATGTTGAGGAAAATGACGCTGAAAAAACCTTTTATGGTCAGCCTTCCTATATTTATCAAATGTAGTACTACACGGTCCAGAGGCACATCATTAGAGACAAAAGCAAAGTTAATAAATAAAGACAATATAAAAATATTTAAGGACCTTTCCCTTCCTGTTCCTGATTTACCTAACACACTGAACAGTTTGCAAACTCCAGTTGGATGCCTGGGCAATTGAACATTTACCTGTGAAACTGCTGTGACAAATCTATTTCATAGTAGTGTATAATTACACTTTTCACAAAAGATTACGTGATAACACAGCGTTGGGTTGTCTTCTCATTGTATGTCAGAGATATATGATCTTAAGGCTCCTCCGTGTAGATAGCCAGGTTAAATAAGTTAAAAAAAAATGTGCAACTTTATACTAGTCCTTGCCTGCCCTGCAGCTATGTCCAAGAAATTCGCACCTAGACACTGGATATTGTTTTGGCCAGTTTGCGTTGTTCTGACCAAACTGCAGGACTACAGAACTGCAGAACCCATCCCTGTTATGTCCCCAGGAGACGCCCATAACAGGAATGGAAGGCGTCCCACCTGCAGCACCGAGGCTGAGGGGGTCTCCTCCACTGCCCTGTCACAGAAGCACGAGGGACAACCCCTGCGCCCTCAGACTTGCTCTGCATTTGCTATTTTCATACTTCATTCTTTCCTCTTCATCTCTTCTGGAACTTCTCCTGTGCTGTTGGGTCCCAGTCCCAGAGAGGATGACTACATTTTGTTGTTGTTTTTTTGTTGTTGTTTGTTTGATTTGGTTCAGAACGACGGGATTTCTCTACAATTGGTTACCCTGCATACATTTGATTTTTGACCCGTTTTCTAGAGCAAATAAAACCAAATGTATGCAAATACAAGCTCACAGTGAAAACACTCTACATTTATATTTTCACATTCTTTGAATGTAAGGATAGCCACTTTCTTGGCTGACATTATTGAATAAAATACAATTTTGGAAGCAATTCATTTTGAATAACTCACAGTATGTGAAAGTTGGTGTGGATTAGACTCTAGTTCTAACTATTGTTTTCTCTGTTTTTTTCAGTTGTTGCACATATATATTGCACATATTGCATATAATATTGCACTTTTTTTTTTTTTTAAATACTTGGTGCCATTAAGATGTACAAATGATTTTGTAATGCTTTGGGGGTGATCACATAGGATTGTTAAGAATCTGGCTCTGGAGAAATGGATGTTACGGTGCCTGTCTCAGTAAATAGATAAATATGCTACCATAATAATCAATATGATCCTTACGTCACTATCAGTAGTATCCAATCTGCGAAATTCCTGAGGCTTTTTCAGTCTCCCTCTTCCACAGGCTCTGTGAATAATAATTCTGCTGCAAGAGGATTTAGATCCTGCCGCCAGGGAGTTCTGTGCAAAACGTCCAGTCGCTTGGAGAAGTCGCACACAATGCTAACCATGAAGCCAGAGCAAGCTGTGCATTGCATTTTGTATTGGCAGGGCTGGCTGTTCTTCTCCGAGTGGATCAACCATACGGAGAGGTAACTCAGGGGGCCAGGGGATGTCAGCGAGGGCAGCAATGCGGGAACCGTTACCCACTAGTCCTCCCAGAATGATGGTTGAGCCAGTGACCGTTTGTGAAAGCGCTGGTGACAATTGTCAAAGAAAGAGACGCTCACTGCAATTGTAATCCTTCTTACAAAAACAGCACAAAGAAAACCAGTAGGTAATTCAAGATAACTAATATTTTATAAAAAAAGTATATCGGGAAAAAGTGAGCGAATCCAACAGGGCAAAGAACTAGTCCAATTATTCCATCTCAAACTTGAAGAATTCTGTCCAGTTCTGCTTTTACCGCTGCCATATGCTATAATACAGGTTAGTGTATAAATGCGTATAAATGACAGAGCTCTTTCTATAGAATGTCATTACTTTTGGCATAATTCATCAGTCTATAATATTATATAGTCATTAAATTTTATAGTGAATTCCAGATCAATTGCAGCTCCTGACATTTATCTAACTTGAATGCTACAGAATATACTTTCTTGTTTGATTTGTATCTGTTACCAACTAAGCGGATGAATACAGCTTTTTTCTTTTTTGGTGACAGAGGGTCTGTACTTGACAGCTTCTTTTAAAGTTGAGCAGACAGTTTCATTCAAACTGCAATGCTCAGCAACCTCTGATATTCTAGCGGCATCCAGCTGATCTCGTTTTGTTCAGGGACAGTTCAAATCTCTATTAAAAACTCCTTCTTTTAAAAAAACAACAAAAAAAGGCAAGTTTAAAATTCAGCCATGAAAATTGCTTTGGGATAAACCTTTGCAAGCTGAGTTCTAGCCACCGTTTTTCTACCCCCTGCCCCTCACCTCTTTTAAAATTTGCATTTAGGCTTTTCCTGCCTGGAGATATAGGAAGGGAAGGGAATGATAAAAATACCCCATTCTAAAACTAATAGGCATACACCAAACCATCAAATATCAGGTATGTTGTTTCCCTATAAAAAATAACATTTCAGATCATTTATATTTGCAACTGTCAGCCCCCCAAACCTTCCCAACATTAAAAGAAAAAAAAAAAAATAAAAGTAACAGATAAGCTGATGTTCAAGGTCATACATCAAAAAGAGATTCCCCAATTCCCCTCAGGAACAGCCTGTCTTTACAGCAGCCGATGGAACAACTCTGGGTACTGAGGGCTATAGGAGATAGTCAAGACTGAACATACTGTAGCACCTTATTTTAATATACTGCTTTTATCAGTAGCAGATCAATTCAATTACATATACAGCACATGTTGTTTTTCAATAGATCAGAACAAACCATTATAAACTGCATTTCAGTGCCCCTGCTCATTCAGCAGTGGGCCTGTTCTCTACAAATGCAAAATGGAGCTGTTAGGAGATAGACACAGTCATTATGGATATATAATTTAAAAAAAAAAAAAACAATTAATAATATGTGCTGTCAATGTGATGTATTCCCAGTGACTAAGTGCTGATATAATCAGCAAACTATGTAAGTTTTAGAGTTAGCCTTCACTTGTGCTACTAGTGATTGTTATCAAATGCAATCTCCAAACACTTGAGCCTATGCATGGGAGTATAAAGCTGGCTATTCCAATAACCACTCTTAATGCCTGAATCATTAGAATGTGCTGGAAAGGGTCCTCAGCTTTAATCTAGAATTTCCATTCTTTTGTAGATTTAATTAAGATCGTACTTGGTCTTAAGACAAATGCAATTTTTGTACTTGCTATTTCACGCTCACTTTTGCTAGCATGTAACAAATGCTAAATGGTGAAATTGTAAGAATTAAAACATTCACAGAAGAAGAGTGGCTCACTGGGCTTCAGAAGGAACATTCTAAATTCTAAAATCCCTATTTGCCCATTTCAGAGACCTCCCAAGATGTTCTGAGTTGTCAGCAGGGCGGGTAGCTCTTCTCATCTGACACACACACTATGTCCCTAAAGAAAAGAAGTTGTTTTTGGAAATTCCTTCGCGCCAGGTGCCCTGGTATTCCCTCTGATAGCGGCAGCATGGCTTAGATCAGGGTTATACATGTAATATAAAATATGCAGTTGTGAAATAGTCTTTCCAAAGCCAAATTCAGATCATAATCAGCATATGCTTTGTCACAGGCAGATCTCAGGCACTTTTCCTCACCAATCTTATCATTGTCAACAAAAATGACTCGGCCTTTTCTAAGCTAAGTTCTGCCTTTAACAATATCATTCGGTGAGTTCCATGACTTAATTTAAGAACATGAACTTCCTATTTTACATTTATATATCATTATTTCAAAAATATGAAATAAAAACTGAAGCATTCTCAGCAGGATTCTCCTCACATTCCTTCTGTAGTAGACAGCTGGATATAAAATCCTATTTGTATCTTTTCTACCACTCCCACTTGCCAGATTTAATCATTATATTCCTTCGAGAAATGGAAGAGTCCTCATAACTCTTCACATCTCTACCATTATTTACGCCTAAACTTCAAAGTCATATTTTTAAAACATACGTTCTTCCTTATGGATCTTTACTGAAACTTGTTCACATGTGATGGAAATACTAACATTTTGTTAATAGAAGTTAAGTGCTAAAGTATTAAATGTAATCAAAAGGCAGTCTCACTGTGGAATAATTCCTTAATTTTTTTTAACTGCTCCAGTGCTCTTTCTCAAGTTGTTCTAAGTTTTGCACCTGGAATTACACCTGGCAGAAGGGTCCACTGAACAGACTTGAACTGTAACTACGGTATCATAGAGCTTTTTCTGTGAAATTCTAATCCCAGAATAGTTATGGCTTTAAGGGGTGGAAGGATATTGCCAGCCAGTTTCATCTGCAGGAGATCATATGGGACAAATTCTAGCAGCTTTCAGCTTCTACGTACAACACACAAACTCCAGAGCCCAGAAAATAGTGAGCGTTATGTTCTGTGCACGAGGAAAAAGACTGCAGTGCTACAGCGTGGCAGCAGCCAGAGCTGCCTGCACGGCACACAACGACAAGACCATCTCTGCTTTTATTTTCGCACTAGAATACATGAGGTGCAGTCTTTTGCTAAGCAAAAAGGTGAACATTATCAATTAAAATAGGGGAAATAATTGCTTATAATCAAGGGGGAAATATATAATAGCATGCATATGTGCATAAATACACACTATATTTTTGTATATAGTATATATTTTTAATATTTTTGATAAAAGCAATAGTTTGAAAATTTGTGAGTACACTTGTTTTTTTTTTTAAATTTCAGCGACCTTTGAGCCAAAGATTTGCAGAACAGGTATTCCTCCGACCTGAAATATCGCATGACATGAAACACAACAAGCTGAGGCTGACGATTAAGTTCATGTTAACTTTCCACCAGAAAGTTCCACCTTGGGCCAGGTTCTTACAGTCTAAGACCTGCCACTTATTTGGGCTAAACGAACTGTTCCTAACAGCTCTAATGACGATGTACAACACAGTTTTGGCCACGGCTCTTTCCCCTCTGTCAGATATCCATCCATAGCTGCAGTTGGAGCCCATGTGCATGAGGAGATTGATTCCTTGATGCTTTGTCAGTGCCACTTCTCCCTGCGTGACTGCTGATCTGATTAGAAGGAGCAATTTGCCTTGGTGAAAGGCATGTGTTCCATTTCCGGCCCTTGGCAGCAAGGAGCTCGGCAGGGCTCCTCCAGCAACTCGCCTGCCGCAAGTCTCCTCCCTCGCCCAGAGCTTGGGAGGAGGAAGAAAACGTTGTTAAAAAAAGAAGAGAGAGGGAGGGTGGAAAATTCAAGTAAACAGCCTGAGAAATTAATAGAGGCTGGGAATAAATCTCCATCCTAATCCCTTTTCTCCTTTTTTAGTGCACATCACATTACAGCAGCCTGATTTTGATATTTTCAGCACAGGATGGCACATAAATAACAAAATTTAAATGGAAGGGGAGAGAAGAGGAAAGGGAGACAATGAACACCCATGCTGGGATTTTAGCAACAGCGTGAAGCGAAAGCAATGTTTTCTGAGTCTGTTATTGAGCAATATCAGTGATATCATCCCAATTTCTCTTGCTGAGTAGCTGTATAACAGCCTCCAGAAAGTGGGAATAAGCCTCTAAGCAACTGCCCCGATGACTGTGATCACAAAGCCAGGAAAGCTAGGCCACTTCCAAGATAACCCCCCTTAATTGTTACCAAACCATCTTGGGGGTTTAACACAAGCTGTTGCAGCCAGCAGCTTATTCCATGATGTTCTGAGAGTAAAAATTATCTCTGAAAAAGAAACTGAGAAAACTGGGGAAGAGAAGGAGTGAAAGGGAGAAGGGAAACAGAGACTGAAAGAGAGATTGAATTAACTGGATTTAAAACTCAATTTTATGTTCTTTAAAATAAGTACCACGGTCATTGCCATCAAGAAAGAAAAAATTAAAGAGATGGCATAGAAGCATCATATAACTTATGTGTGTGCATCACAGACAAATGCACAATTCTGATGCACAAATAAAAAGTAGGAATTTTGCTACAATCATATATTCACATGTCTAAATTCTGCTTTGAATCAGTCTGGAATATCTTATCAGACAAAGCTAAGTTGCATGCCTACATTAAATGTATATCTGAGATCAAGGTAAGATTGCTTTTGTTTACTCTGAGAATCAGTAAAAACTATTACTGCTAACAGAAGGAATCAAACAAATCATATGATCTCCTTACAACTAGTAAATATTTTCATAGAAGTAACTGTGGAGCCTTACTGTGTCATCATAAAGAAAATTGCAAACTTCTGAACGAACACCTTTACCAGCAGAGAAAGGAGGAGAGTGGCTGCTTTGAATTTATCCTCAAAAGCCAATTCCATCGTTAGTCTGCATCTCCCATCACAATTTTCCTTAGGTAGTGGTAAAACTGAATGGGGTCCACAAAAGCTAGAAGCAAGCCTGACAATACCACCTCTTCTCATTTAAAATGAAAATATTTTCTCTTATTGTCAAATCTGGACTGTATGCAAAAGGTGGAAGTTTTCACACCTCATTGCCAAAGCAGTGAGTCTTGCAAATTCATCTTTGGCGTGGCAGAGAAGGAAAGAAAACAAGGAGGAAGAAATATTGTTCAGCAAGCTAAGGTCAGAACATCACAGTGTTAAGCAAGAAAAGCAAAAGCATTTGTCTAAGGCGTGCTGACCAAAGGAGCTGACCAGGCTCTTCTTTACTACTGCCACTCAGTGACTTCTGATCAGCGACACGAGCTGTTGGTTCCAGTCCAGGTCCTACAGGACGGTCATTTTGTTTCGTGGACACCAACTGCAAATAGCAGCATCAGCAGGTTTAAGAGGATGGAAAAAAATATTCTGCCTCCATCTCAGAGATAGTTCTTTGCATGATATTTGAAGGACACGGATGAAATAACTTAAGGAAACTTTGGCATTTCTTTATTTAAACTATAATGAACTGATTGTAGCCTTTGATACTTTTCACAACTGCTAAATCACCTTGAGAAGAAGAGTATTTATATAGAACTATATATGAAAATTAAGAGAGAGCAATTGATGAGATACTGAAACAAGATTTCAACTCCATACTTTGGCAGCAATGATTGTACTGAATTAAAATAATCCTCACTGGTTTAAAGACTTTCAGAATGAATGGCAAATTCATAATAAGCAATTTCATGTTGATAGCATTACAGTGCCAGAGATTCTTTCAGAGCAGTTCCCATTTCCTCTGCAACACAAGGCTGCAATGGGTTCTGCATTTGGACCATCTCACCTTCTTCAAATGGTATTTTCCATTGAACAATACAAGTGTTACAAAGATGCCTGGTGGAACTGGACTGGAAACCCTGTGAAGAAACAGTGGGACTGCTCTGCACCATCTGTGAGGGTACTCAAAGCCTAAGACTACCAAATACTTGCCCTGGAGCCCCTCTATTCCAAGAACCCTGCTGACTGAACCAAGGATTTTAAACAGGCCTGGAAAACAAGACAGAAGTAAATCAACTTTATTCTATTGAGGACAAATGCTGAAGAAACAGTCTTGCCTTTTAGCAACAATAATTGCTTCTTGAAGAAGCAATAATATCAGTATTGGTCAGGCATTTTATTCCTTTTAAAAGTACATTTGTTGAGGGCTGAATTTTTCCAGGGCTGTTCTGATACAGCCCTTTGTCTCTTAACACACACCAGGAGATCTCCCCTGCAATGCCTTCTGTGTGGCGTTACTGATAGACTATTTGTGACTTGTGAAGCTGATGCATGGCAGAGAGGTTGCAACACAACTAAACTATTTCATGTAAGAAAGCAACATCAACAGCGAAAAATCAGAAAAAGCCCAAAAAACAGCAAGAGGAACAAGCAATACTAAGCACCATTACAGAGGAAAAAGCACAGCCAAACATATTTATGGCTATTACATGGGCACATGAATATTTCTGGGATTACATCAGATGCCTTACTACATCTACCCCAAATCAATCGCAGATCATCTTTCCCTCCCTCTTCCTGCATTTTCACGAAATCAGAATGTTTCTAACTATGTACTTCTTCACAATCTCACAAATCCCTGGAGGGACTCCAGGCCTCCAAACCATGGCAAATACAGAGCTCAGTGTACAGGATAGAAAATCAAGAATTGTCATTATTTCACTGTCTGTTAAAGAGGAGGTTCTGTGCACTTCTTCCAGCACACAAGGTGACTGCACCAGCTGCTAGCTTGAAAGAGTGCTTTCCCCAAGAAGTAACCCCTGACTGCATATTCTGCGTTAGGATTTTGGTGGAAAGACAGGAGCCAAAGCAGCTTTAGGGACCTTCTTTGACACGGTTGCCAGGATGAACCTCTGATGTTCGACCTTGGCACTGAATGTGCTCTCATAATGAGTCAATGGTATCTCCTCACTTCCAGTTACACAGATTGATCCTGGTTGAAGCTCTCCCCAGATATTGCTTATACACAGCTCTCCGTTTACAGCATTTGCAAAAATTATCTACCCTTAGCCCTCTCATTTCTCACTTTCTACAGATTTTCACAACGGCTGTGACAAAGGAGGTCTCCTTTAATTGCCTTCACTAACGAACCCACACAAATCTCTAATGGTTGCTATACCACGCTGTTTGCAGTCAGTTCCAGCCCAGCTGAGCTGCTCATGTCCCTGTGGTCTACAGTTCCAGCAATAGCCAGTTATGGAGTTACAGTACAAACCACTCCTCCCCAGCAGCCAGTCTTCACAAAAGGCAAGGCAATTGCTTGGGACATAACAAAAAATAGGTGGGACACCACAGACTATTAGAACTGCCTGAATTCTACAGAGCCATCAGTGTGAGTTTTTGTGTTCTGGTTGGTGAAACCACTGATCATAAGTTGTTAAATCATCAGCCAACATAAGCTGTCAATATTTACTTGGAATGATCAGTGATTGAGGATGCAAACCAGCTGCACAGCCAGCTGCATCAGCACTCTGCTGTCAGCTTTTTTTTCTGCTGATTTGCGGGATGTCCACCAAAAACACTGCTGATGCTTTGGTCTTCTTACTACGAGTTGAACAAGGAATATCACCTGCAAGAATAAAATCATTAAATCATGTTTTACTCCTTTCAGCTGGAAGGTAGCTTGTCAAAGGCAGTGCAATGGAAGGAGGGGAATGGATATGTAGTAATTGAAATTGAACATTCTCACCGGAAAGCAATGTAGGAGTTTCTGGTTTAAGGGGATAAAAAGAAGTTTCTTCTTAGTTCAACTCTGCCTTACAAGAAACAAAGCAAACCTCATGCATTGTAGATTCTAGCATGATTTAAATGGTAGCATGAAATAAGGCAGGGTATTACACAAGGTTTTGTTTTTGCAGTATAAACATTTTTCTGACTGTAAAAAGCCCTGGAAGTTTCTGGCCAGCTCTATTTGTGACTTTCCTTCCTTCCAGATAAAGTTTAGGCTAAGCAAGACATTGGAGGAGTTGTGTTTCATTGCCGAAATGAATAACACTCATGAACCACAGCTCACCAGGCTTTACCGCTATAGAGTTTGGCAGTAGCAAAGAGGCATAAAGATCCCTACAGTACTTGAGCAGACTCTGAAGATTTCTTGAGGTGAGAGGTTTCCAACAAGGTCTTGCACGTAACAGGCAGTGAGTCTCCACAAGGATTTCCAGTGCTCTTCCCTCTATACCACACACCTATTGTGTGTCTCTGAGCTGGTTAAGTGTTCATTTTTCCTCTCTTTTGTATATATATATTACCACGGCTTAGACCACAACTCTTGCATTCGGTGATTGTAAAACTGTAGGCAAGATCAGTCAGGTGTGCTGCTGTAATAGAAATAGTTCTTAATAATTCTTTGCAGGATGGAGGCAAGTGTAGGTGGTACGGGTAAAAGAAGACAGATGATGCACAAACAGCAATTCTCTTTAGTAGATGTCATTCTGATCAGCATATCTGAAAACAAATCAGCAGATCTGAAAAATTCACACACCTCCACTGGTCCTTTAGCTTGGAGATCTAAAAAGGAGTGTTACTGTAATACCATACCATCACAAATACAAAGCAACCCTGCTGAATAAATGACTTTTCAGTACACCAAAATCACAATACTACCTAGCTACCATTGAAGGAAGCTAATATTTTTATCGGCATATAATCTCACCTCCACATGGTGCTGGCATATTATGGTAACAGGAGTCCTGAAAATGTAGCTTTGATGAACAAAATGCATATGTTGTTTAGAGTGAAATACAACAGGACATTTTCTCTCTGCATGGTTTTACCTCACCCTCCTTTTGATCCCTGAAATCATTTCCTCCATTTTCCATGCTCAAACTTTTCACCAAAACCTGGCTTGACCCATGATTTGGAAACAGTTGCTCCCACAGTAGGGGTGGGAGCCCAATATCTGCCACAACACTAGGGTGCTAAATGGCAACTAAAGAAGAAAAAAAAATCCTAGGATGAAATAAAATGAAGGAGAAGAGCTGGGATCTTATATTGAAGTGTTTGGAGAAGGTTCTGTGGGGAGAGAAAAAAAAAAGTGTTATGCAATAAGCTTAAAAAGACAAAAATATGAAAAGGTCTGTGAGACTCTCAGTGAAGAAATTAAAGTGCAGTATTCTTACTAGAGCTAATAAAATGACAGACGAACAGAGAAAATAGCAGGCTATGCATTGCTTACCAATTACTGCTGTTTTTTCCCAAGGTGTGTAAACTAGTTGTGCTTAGAAAGTTAAATGATATTGATTCAAGCATATGATAGATAGTACCTTTGTTGGCAACTGGATTTATCCAAAATTCTACTGCACCCAAATTATTTTGTCATACTAGCTGCTCCTATAGAAATAGTTTTGTCTGCTAAAAGCAAGATGTATGATGTCACATATCAGGATTTATAACTAAAAATATATTTTATTAAAAATATCCAGATATTTTCAAATTATATGCTAATTAACAGTAAAAAAAACCTTATTCAAGAGCTGTAAGGTAAGAAGCGTAGTGGCTATGAACAGTTGTAACCCACCAGTAGCTATGAACACATCATTCTAAAAAAATACAACCCTTTCCAGTTGCCTGTTTTCTACGACTGAAATGTGAAATATGTGATATTTAAACAAAGAAGCAGTGCCGATGCTTGGGAAGGGGGGGGAATTTCCCTGAGCAGTTATTTCAGTTATCCATCTGTTTAATCACAGGACTGTCACTCCCTTCGAATAGCAACACATGCACAAAGTAAGGACCCTTCCCATTCCAATTGTGTAAATGCAGAGCTCCACTGTGTACCTGCCAAATTCAGAGCAGAATCTCATTAGAAGGGTCAAATGAAGCCTCTGTTGAAGTCTATGGGAGCTTTAGCACAGGATGGGGCTGCAATTGCGATAACAGTTTAAGAGGATTCAACATTATGTTTGAATTGACAATAACAGAGTGCAGATGGAAAAGCAATTCTTCCACAGGCTGCATGTGGCTAAGACAAAGAGCTGATACATCAAGATGATGGGGGATAAGCAATGACTAACTACCATACTTATCTTAATTCAGCAAGCCTCCCTGCTTAGAGGTTTGGGTTCTTTTAATCAGAGAGGTTTAGTCAGTTTACAATTTATACCATCTTCGCAGCTTTAAATAGTGCAAGGCAGGCATTTTGGAGGCATATTCTGACCAGCGAGAATTGATGTGCAGAGCCCATCCACCCTGCTTCCAACGAGGGCATTCAAACCGCCTGCTTTCAGCAGTCCTGGATGCAGCGGAACAGCAGCCACCAGCCAGAGTGCAGCTCTTGACCAGGAAACAAAAGCTTGTGGAGCAGCCTGGCTTATACCTACACCAGGGTGGGAGCAGCTATCTGATCTGCAGTAAGAACAGGCGCAGAGAAGAGCATTAAACAAGTTTAACTCTGTAGATGTCACAGAGAAAGATGCACAGAGAATAAAACATTATCATGTGCTACCTCAGCAATTCACAGGAAACTCGGGTACATAGTTTTCAAAATCCTTTTTAGACGTATTGTAAAGACACAAAATTAAGTATCAAGACCAGAGCCTCAATTACATTACGGGATCAACAGCATTTTTGTGGTTGAGCTTTCGAGGCTAGTTTTACTTGTCTCAAAAGGATCCTTAAAAGGACTTTTTGAGTTAGCCCTGATAGCTTTGGCTAACTATACAAAGAATTGATTGCATTCCTATAGAAATGCCCCTAATAACTCTTTAGAATGAGCTGCGGCATTTTTCCACTAATTGTAGAAATAACTAATGGGCACCTTGAGCATGTGTTATTTATCTGCATGCCAATTTTAAGGGATTTCAGTTTGGAAAAACTACAAGGCATATTTATTCTACAGCACATACTCTATGCCAGCAAAAATAAAATGCCCATTGTGAAATGGAAAAATAAAAAGGAATTTTCATCACAGGACTGTAGTGTCATTAAAGATACAAGATCCTGAACTGGCTCCCCGAAGAACAGGGGATCAACCAGAGTTCAGTTTTCCTCCCACGGTTCTCAGAAGGGTGGTAGGAACAGTAAGAAATTGAGTGCCAAGCACCATGGGAGAGAAATTAACCTAAGCAGAGAGTTCTATTAGATTCCGATTATAGTAACATATATTATCTGTTTTAAAGACCAGGAAAGGAGAAATAACCACAATTACACTTTTCTGCTGAGGCATTCCATTCTAACTCTGGTCTACTCTACCTCATATCAATCTCCTCCTAAAGACGCAAGAGCCAGAATATAAAACAAAATAAAGCACAAAAACTGAATCAAAACCTGAAACTCCAGATGCAGATGTACCTCTCCTATAACTAAGGTCTCCTGGAAGATACTGCTGTTATCTCACATCTTTATTCTTCTTTTTCCCCTAAAGGCCTGGCCCAGTTGTTGGTTCCATTCATTCTCCTTGTGTTTTACTGTCATGTTTCACATTTCAAAAATGTCCCCACTCACCTGGAGAGCCACCAGCCCCTTCCCAGCTTTCCTCAGACACCAGAAGGTGCCTTTCCTCACGCAGTAGATGGCTGGGACATGAGTAAGGGTGTGACACACCAGCTTCAGGTGCCTGTGCCACTTTCCCACACGTCAGCGCCTCTTCCTTCACTACTAGGATGACTGAGGTCATCAACTTCCAAGATTTCCTTTCAGAATTCTTCTATTGCATATAAATAAATGAGGAGAAGCCACAGCTAGACATGGCTAGCTGTGCAAGCCTTCATCACTGCCTCAATAAGTGATCACAGAGTGGGGAAAATTTCATCTAAAACTATGCACTTCCTCTACAAACTCCAATTGTGCTAAATTAACATTTTCCAATTAAAAAAAAAAAAAAATGTTGCTGGCAAATTTATATCCAAAGTTATATCCAGATTTCTTCATTATGTGACCCTCCCTTACCTGTAAGTTCTTCTAGAGCTGAATCAGTGCCAGAATCAGCATAAGGACAAGAGAGAATGGCATGAAATGACTTAAAAAGAAGGAGCGGGGAGAAGTTTATTGCTGTGTTCATGCCCCCTCCACAGGCTGCACACCAGCAGCGCTGCAGCGGGACAGCCCCCCCACCCCTGGAAACCCAGGTATTCCTCTATTTGGGAGTGTCTTCTTTAGCCACAATGAGCCCAGTTAAGAAAAACAGAACAAAACAAAACAATCTGCAAGAAGGACTTTAAGGAGACTGCGCTGCCATTTGATAGATGTTTGGATCCCATATTTCTTCATATGCCTTCCTGAGTGCAGTTTCATAATGAGTGTTAACAGGCCAGCTTTAAACACTAAGGGAGTACATTTGCAGTGTAATGTGTGGAGATTTGGCTGGACAATTTCCCATTAACACTAATGTGCACTGCATGGTTAAATCCCTAAACACCACACTGAAAATTTAGTTTCAAAAGTGCCCATTATGTTTGGGTGTTGGATTTTTTTAGAACAGTTGTTAGTCTATTAAACATTCATTGCTCTCACCCTAGTGAAGACAGAAGAATTTTCTCCTTTAATTTCAGTTTAGACAGTGAAGAGCAAGATACATTTTTGAACAACTTCACATACTAAATAACATTTTTAAAATCAAGCTTTAAAGCTGACACTGATTAAAGTCCTCATAACTCCTCAACTAAAGATCTACTCATAAATGCTAAAAGCTCTAGATAAATCTGTGGCATCTAAATTAGCATTTTTACACTATATGATCTAACTGCAAGATTCCTGTTCACAAAGGGCAAGACTTAAGTCTTGGAGAACACTAAATGCTTTTTTAACGACAGTAAGTATTATTTCTTGATATAATCTTATCACATTTTCTGTCATTAAAGAACAAAAAGTGAGGGTATATGTTTGTTTTTTCCCTAATTAGGCATTTAAAGTATTAACAAGAAAAACCTCAAGGGCTTTCACATTTGAGATGTGAATGCACATGAAAAATGGATAGATTCGAATGGCAAAAACTGAAGCATCAGGCAAGATTCTGAATATAAGCAAGTTGTCAGGGACAAGCAACATAGCCCTCAAAAATAACATATAATCACAAGTTGGTCCCCACCTTTCCTACTGCACAATCTAAGCATGTGTCTAGTTTGTAAATCATGAGATCTTAAATGAAATGTAGCATAATCTAGTCATCAACCAGATAATCTACTTTCATTGGAGAAAGACACATATTATTGGACCTGTCTTTTTGCTACTAAAATTTGTTGAGAAGCAAGAGAGTTAGCTAGGGGAATGTTTGGGCAGGAGAGAGGATGCACAGAAGATCCTGAATGTATTTCCTGGAGCAAACTGAGAGAAATGCCCTCAACAGACAAGGGATGACTTAAAATCCATTCGGTGAGGCTGCGATTCATGAGTGGACACAAACAGATGGATCCCACTACTTTTACAATGATTTGCCAGTTCTTTTTAGTGACTGTGAAATGGGCTATTGCAATTACAGACAAGCATTTAATTCTTCAAAAAGCCCAATTCCTTCTTACGAGACAATAAAGTATTTCCTTTTGCAACAGCAGGTAAGCACTGAAGGCATCCTTAAAAATCTAACCCCAGTGTGCTACTACATACAATAAACGCTTCCTCCCTCGTACCAGGATGTTGTAAAATGTCTAATTAGAGCTTATAATAGTGCTGACACCTCCACAGCACATAAAAGAGGGCTTTTAATTTACAAAAGACAACTCCGGTTGTCTTGATTTTTACTTTTAATTAGATTGTAAGAGCTAGCTCCACGGACTGCAGATTAATATTCCATTAATTTGGCTGTTAACCACATAAGAGGTATTGGTTTAGGGTGCAAATAGATTTGTGAGGCACTTTTAAAAGCAGTATTCTAATATTTTGAATGGATTTTTAATACACAGTTTCATGGATTATTTAATTCTCTAATGAGGTAGAAAGAAATATTAAAGACAATATTTTCAATGTCAGATAAATGACCCAGTTTGACGTAAAAAGGGATTTTTCTATGGATTTTCCTTCCAAAGGTACCTTTAACTGCCTAGATTTTGGAAGTGGCTTTGCGATGTTTAGGTTTTATATTGGTGCAATAATTGTGCGCAGTAGGATACTGTACCTAGCTATGAAAATCACTTAAAAATGAAATAAGAGGCATGATGAAAAATACAGAAAAGTCAGTTGCCCCTAAGGAAATAAAAATAATTCTGAAAGCAAAAGTGTTTCTGTGGCAACATGAAGTTTAATAAGTCAAAATTTGCAATATTAGTAAACCATACCTTAATGACAAGTTAATGCAAGAGTTTGAGTAAGAGGACCAGTGGAAATTATAGTCATAGAGCTGTCTCATGAAATCAGAGGAAGTGAGCTATCCATGTCTGAGCACTTAATAAAAATCACCATCCAGCTCACAATGTGTAACACAAGCCCTAAAATAATGGGAAACCTCCACTGTGACACGTGAGGGACTTAGTGTGTCATTCAGCATTAGCACTTCCCTCAGCTGTCGTCTGCTTCAAACAGCGCAGGGACGGGGGCAGCTCCAGAAGCAGCTCCTTAGTTCTTTGGTCCAGCACATCTGGATGTGGTGAGGAATCAGCTTCTGCCCCCTTCTAGCCCTCCTCCCAAACAGGATTGTCAAGAAGGCTCTTTATCCGCCCCACTGTAGTGAAGATGCATGGGACGGTGAAGCTCTGCAATACAGGGGAAACGCAGAGAATGTGCAGGGCCTGTCAAAGGCTACCTGGAGACACAAGTTCAGATACAGAAGCGAAATGTTTTGCCAAAGGAGGAGATGTTCAGGAACAGAATGTCTGCCTAGAATATGGGATGGAATTTAAAAAATGTGGATGGATAATAAGAAAGCAAACTTTTCATGAACCCTTTTCATTGAGAAACTTGAGTGAAGCTAGAGAATATCTCAAAGCTAAAATACTGAGCTGCCCTAGTGGGAAAACAAATTAACAAAAGAACAACAACAAAACAGAATACTTCATCAGAATTATTTTTCTCTGCTTTTTCAAAATGCCAACTCAAAGTCTAAAACAAACAAACAAAAAGTCCTGCTTTAGCCAACCTTGACGCTCAGCGTATTGCATTCCTACAGATTCAAGGGTTCTGTGCAGCTCTTTGCTACCTACTCTTTCCTGTCCCTTCTCTAAAGTGAATCCTGACTAGTGTGGAAGAAACCACAGTATGATATTAACAGACAGAAAAATCACAGGATGCTGCATAGCAGGGAATCATGGCCATCCCTACCGCAGTCACGGGCAGCTCCCTTTATTCCCCTGTATTCCTGTCCAGACCGACCGAGATTCCAATGTACGACTTGGGGTCCCAGAGGTAACTCTCTCCTTTGCCATGTATGCAGGCAGAGCCGTTCAGCAGGAGTTCTCTTCAAAGGATGACTCAGTACGGTCCAGTCCACATCATGGGGGCTATTAGAGCTACAAGCAACTAGCTTTACATTTAGGTGTATATATTATTGCCCAGGTAAACAGTTCTTATAATTGTTGTTCCAGAAGTCAAGAAAAAGGTTTGGGTTTTTAATAATTTAAAAACACACTTACCTAGTCTATAAGACCTAATTAAAAATTCAGAATGCTCATAATGATCACCCATTCACTTCAATGGGGAACGCCAGAAAAGAGACAGGAGACAATTAAATATAAATAAATTAAAATTACTAAAACATGCAAATTGTGATGACTGTGTTTGCGGTTAACACCAATATTTGGACGTGCATCATCATCTGCAAGGGTGGAACAAAAACTTATCCCTCACATATTACCAAAAAAAAAAAAAAAAAAAAAAGAAAAGATTTTTAACAGTAATCTAGGCCTTAACTTTATCTAGAGATACCTCTGGTCATCCTAATTTTAAAGGACGTTGCCAAATTAGTGGGCTCAGAGAATAAAAATATTCAAAGAAGAAGGTTCAAATATGAAGGATTGAGAACATGAGCGTTTTCTTTGGACAGGAGAAGACTGAGGAAAACCTACGAGAAGTATGGAAAAGTAACAACTGGTATAGAGAAGGTCTGGGGAGAATATCTGTATAAAATAGTATTTGATGATACTAGATAATAGAAACAGTGGGAAACATTCAAAACATAAGCCTTTTTTTCCACAGGAACTTAAGGAAAAATTTCTTTCAGCCAGTTCTTTTCAGCCAGTTCTTTCAGCCAGTCCTTTCAGCCAGTTTGTGTTATCAGTGAAGGCGTACAGGCACTGTTTACTCTAATTCCCTGACAATATTCCCTGCAAGATTGGCCTTTTTCACTCTTTGCTTCTTCACCAGACACTGAAGTCTGATTTCACATGAGGGAGATCAGGGGGGCAGAAAGGCTCGGCGCTCAGGTGCCACGGCTCGTCATCATACGGTCTCTGAAGAGATTTAAAATTAGTCATCGTATCCAAAAAGAAACAGAGACATTTCTTCCAGAACAACATGACAACCGCAGACAAACGGGTTTCTGCGCATCTCGAGTTTCCATGTGCTCTCACCTCCCAGTCAGCTTGCTATTCAGGGCACAGTGCTTTTAGCAGTCCAATTCAAGGTCCTGGCAGTACATTCATGAAATACACAGATACATTTGCACTTGGTGCTAGGCATATTTCTGTTTTGCTTTTGGTGCTGGTGATGTTTCTGTTTTGCTATCATCTGCATGGCTCTGAAGCTGGGATAAGGTGTTGGATAAGTACTCTACTCCCTAGGCCCGTCTACAGGAATGACTCATGTTCTCATCCACAGCAGCCACATTTATTTTTTCTGAGATAGTCTATATCTCAGCTCATAATTAACCATGGCATGAGATGTTCACGCTAGGATGCTTCTGAAAGTGCCAAAAAACAGAACTGGAGGCAATAGAGGAATTTTAAGGACCAAAAGTTGACTCAAGAATAAGTATAAGGCCCACCAAGAGTTCTCTCAATACAAGTTTGACTTTAAGAATCAAATTCTCTCTTTTTTTTTTTTTTTATTCAGACCCAACTAACTGATTCTGTTGGGAACAAGTGTCCTAACTTTTGAAGGAGTCCCCTAAGATCCTTGGAAACTCCTAGCTTCATGATTCACCCAGTCATTATAGAAAGACGGTTTCATTGTCCTTCTGTTTCTCATTGCTTTGCATGTGGCTCTCCATTAGAGCTGGAGAAATTACCAAACTCCTGGAGCATTTTATCTGTTTCATCTCCAGTCAGCTTGACTGAATTTTCTATAAGCAGGATGCATTAAAAGATGCAAGCAGGATTACAGGAAAACAAAAGAAAGGAGAAACAGAGGAGGACAAAGAGAATAGTGCGGATATTTCATATGCTGATACAAAAATGACAGAAGTGTTGCCTTTGTTTATGGAGGCTGCAACTCCCCTCTGGGCTTGTTAACAATTCACTGCACATCTCTGGATGAAAAACACAGAGCGGGTACACCAGCAAGCCTGTGCTCTTTGCAGACTCCCCATACATTTTGCAGAGGCAAATCTGCGGCTGTCTTGCTCCCCAGTACTGACTCCCAGCTGCAAACAGTGAAGGTTCACAGAGTCCTCACCCAAACCCACAGACTCAGGCCAGCAGCCTTGACTGCAGCAAGCCCAGACACTGCAGAGCCAATGGCCGTAATTACCATTCCCCCAGCAGATCTGATGACTATAAGGGCAGAAACGGAAACGAGTATTTATTGTTGAAAGTTCTTTACTTTCAAGAATATTCAGACAGGCCTTTCTTCACAATTCAAGTGCCCCAAATTAGAGGTATACACTAATACTTCTACTAGCATCAAAAGGGTATTTGTCAAAGGCAGCAAGGGGAACTGAAATTAGTCCTTAATGATTTTGCCATTACAAGACTTCCCTACTTTGCTATTGCAAATCATAACCCACAGTCAAATCAACAAAGCATTACAAAGCAAGGGGCAGGAGCTCAGGAAGCCCTGGAATGTCACTGCTTTTGTCTCCCGGAAATGAAATGCCCTTCTCTAGTTTCAGTTTCTGCTGTTGAGAGTCAGACTGTATTTCAGCACATTCTGTTAAATCAATCACACTGTAAAATGCATTAACACTGCACACCCCCAAAATGTTGTTTTTCATGCAATATTAGGGTTATGATGACACAAAGCAAGGCCATTGACATATAGAGCTAATACTCTCATCTCATCTCACTGTTTTCAGAGTTATAGCCCATATGGTACTTATACATTGCATTATATATTGCTGTTTCTACCACACCCCTCCTCTCCATAACACCAGGCACCTTTCAGTGAAATACTGAGCGATGTGACTAGGAGCAGTCACATTCAGCTCATGCCTTTTCAAAGGGGAAGGCCTGAAGATGAATGTTTTATATTTACTTTATGATTTCGGCCAAAATCTTTGACTCTGCTGTTATATGGGCCTTTAACAACAACTGCAAAAATCATGGAAAACATATCCTATTGTTCCAATAAAAATGGTGAGGCAGGGTTCAATAGATTTCTTCAGAAAAGGGACATGTTTCTCAGAAAAACTTTCAGTGCAGTTCAGAACAAGAAGTAGATGTTTTGAAATCAAGATCTCAGTGCTGCAGTCTTTGGATAAAGTGTCACATTCTGGAAAAGTGATGTGATTAGACGGAATTTGGGTGTATCTTATACACTATTGCCATCCCACTGACACACAAGATAGTTGTACTCAAAAGCTATGCCTTGATTTCTGGCTCTGTAAAACCTGTACAAATTAAAAAAAAAAAAAAAAAAAAAAAAAAA
>VZSV01000033.1:4705281-4856065 GCA_013398735.1 Nothocercus julius
AAAAAAAAACTTACATGAGCAAATGGGGAATTTAATTAAAGCCAGAGCCTGAGAGTAGATTCTGAGCATTTTTCAGGATCGAGTGACCTGGAAAAAGAGCAAAAAACCCTTGAGTGGATAAAAGTGTTTACAGTACAAATGAGAAAAAATAAAGTTCAAATAACAAATTTAAGTAATTAAAATTAGAAAGGAAACTTCAAAAAAGATTTTTAAAGAGAAACTCTGGAAATTATATACCCAGTGATACCTGACACTTTATTTACACAAAGACACATAATTTTTCCCTCATTTGTGCATGTTTTTTCCCCTTCCACAGTCTTGTAGCTGCTACAGTAACTTGGGCATGATTACATGTTTACCGTTTTCTTCCACTTTTGATGATTACTATTTCCATGGCAGAGACTCCACATGCCACATTTGGGATGAAAAACCTGCAGGAAACAAGAGAGAATCCTGCTTCCGAGAAGCTTTAGCCAGCAAAGATACTCACACCGTTGCTGCAAACTTAACCTTCAAGAGCCAAGAGAACAGCTTCACTGAGAGCGGCTCCTGACATGACACACAGCAAAAAAACCTCTGTGCAATCGCTCCACGGGAATCAGAAAGCGTAAGCACATTCCAAGAGCTGTCAATTCTGTTTCTGAGAGAGACAAGTACATCTCTGACATCTGGGGCCTGCTGCTTCTCCCGCTGAAGCCAAAGGCAAAACTCCCATGGCTTGAGCAGGCGCAGCCCTCAATTACGTTGCAGAGCTGAGCTGCTGCAACAGCTCCTTGACACCGGGGTCTTCCTCTGGAGGACGGATGTGCATAGCGGAACTGCTGCCCTTCTCCAGTTATTCTAGAAGGTAAGTTGTGAAAATCGAGAGAGACAAGCAGTAATAGGATCAAGAGCTACTCTTCTGAGAGGGATCAAATTAAATTTTCCTGAGATTAATTTTCCATCATTATTTCCCCCCAAATAAATAAATAAATAAATAGATAACACAACAGCAGAACAACACAGCTTATTCTAGTGCTTAACTAATTAACAGTACCAATTAGAGTTTAACGATAATGATAATTATAATCATATCCCCATGAGTCTATGGAGGCTGACACATCTGATGGATTGTTCCCCCTCCACCCTTTACAAACTTAAATCAATATCATTTCAAACCTGACAGGGTCATTTCATGAAAAGTGTTCAGAGAGTCACCTTTAATTTCTGTACTAAACTGAGAAATGCAAAAGTCTTTTGAACAATGAGAGAAGAAAGGAGAATGCACCGCTTTGAGTAATGAAATCACTAAATGAAGCTATTTGCTGTCCCGTCTAGGCATCCCTCTTTATATGCGACTACATCACACGAAAAGAGCTGCATATAAACAACCAGTATCACTAGCTCTGTGAAACTACCACATGTCTATTAAAGCATATAATCATAGAATAATTTAGGTCAGAAAGGACCTTTGTAATCCAAGACTCCTTATAAAGCAGGGCTACTTAGCCAGCTTGCTCAGGGACTTGTTTAGCTGAGTATCTCCAAAGATGGAGGTTCCGCACGCTGCATCCCTCTCCCAGTGTGTGGTCACCCTCATGGTGAAAAACTTTCTTCCTTATGTCTAAGAGGAATTTTTTTGTCACTCCAACCGGGAGAAGCATCAGCCACCCCCTGCACTAAGATCTGGTGGTGGCACCGGCCCACTGGAGTCCCGTCCATGCTGAGGGCCCTGAAGTGTTAAGGACAGTCACTCTAGCTGAAGCCAGAGCCGCTGCCTTTTGGCTTATTGACATCCCCATCGCACAGACCCAAGCAGTCCCCTGGCTCTCAGCCACTCTGCCCCCTGCTCTTTGCTGCTGCAATGGCTACACTCAACCTAGAAGCCCAGTGCTTATATGGGCAGCTCAATAGGTGCTCAAAGCTCCCTGCGCTCCCTCTGTTAGCACAACAGCTGCAGGCACTTCCTAATCAGCCAACAGCAGCTCTGTTAGAGGCAACAGCAGCAAAAGCCCCTGCAAGGTGACCCTGAGCAGCAGGAGGGCAGGAAGCCCCCAGCTGAAGCAGCTCTCGGATGATGCTCCCTGAAGCTCTTTCAGGATAAGCCTGGAAAGTGCTGCCTCTTTGCTGGTCCCCTCTGCTTGGTGAAGTGTCCCAAGGCCTCCCGGACACGTGATTACCTCCGCTTTACATGGCCACACTGGACCACTTCAGGAAAATAAGGGAGAAAGGAGCAGCTAAAAATTAATGGAAGCTTGGCAGAGCACTAAGATGCACACTCAGATAGAAGTCTGTGCTTCATGCAAATAATAAACATATACAACAGGAGTACCCTGGAGGCTCATGAAAATAATGAGAACAACTTGCAGGAACATAAAATTCCAAGACAGCAAAATTTTGAGTATCCGGAGGTCAGTTTTGAGAGAATAATTTTTATTGTTTTCAATGCCAAAAGTAGAAGCACAGTAGAGCCGAGTTTCACAGCAGCTCTTGTTGTTGTCATTAGCTCTGAAAAATGGCAGAAGGAACCGCACAGAGAGAAACAGCGACCTGGGGAACACAAGCTTTGGATGTATCTTAGCCAACTATCCTACCTTACTGTGATTCTTTTTTTTCTTTTCCCAGTCATCGTAGATGCTCAAAAATAAATAAATAAATAAATAAATAAAATCTTAAGTTCAAATCTCCCATTCTGCAAGAAAAAAATTGTTAATTTGAACAAACACTTGAGGGGTGGCGACTTGTCCCTGTTTCCTGACCATCATCCTCTCCCCATTAGGAATATATCTTTCCCCATCTGTTATGTTAATTCCAGGAGGAAATCAAATGTACATTTCCACTAGTGACTAAAGCTCTGATCCTACAATTAGTTACACACATGCTTAATTTTATGCATATGAGTCATCCCATCTACATTCCCATATGCCGGAGTCTTTGTGGGACTGCTGCCTAAAATGAAACCATCATGAATAAACTTTATTTCTAAGCTGTAGAACTGGGCTTGGAAAGTACACGGAGAACTGAGATACTAGAACATGAATCCACAGTATAACCTAGACCAAGCACAAAAAATAAAAGAGTGAATTCCTTATCCTGAAAAAAAAAAAAAAATCAGGCAAGTTGATGTTATTAATTAAGAAGTTTCAGTCTTGTTGCCCAACAGTTAATACTTTTCCAACAAAAACATGGCAAAATGCCTCATTTTAAACTGCCAGACTTTTGGATTCAGCCATGCCTGCTTTGGCCACTACAGCAACATAAATCTGGTACTTCTTTCATTCCAACCTAATATGTAAAAGTGCAAAACCTGATACTATTTTACATACATGAAATAAAAAAAAACTTTAGGGACTCATGGCATTAATGAAAATCCCTCACATGTACTTAGCATTTTACATTTGGAAAACACTTTGCAAACATTAACTAATTAATTAGAACTAAATATAACTAATTAATACACTAATGAATTAATCATACGATGCTTCTTAATCATACCATGTGCATGATGCTTAAAATGGCTGCCACAGCTTAGTAATGAAACCGTTTGTTACAACAGTGGCAACTACTAGTCCTAGAGCAGAAACGTGTGCCGGAATCAGACCTGTAGGTAATAAGAAAGGACAAAATTTAGTAGCTCAAAAGGAAATCTCTAAACTTGCATTGCTGGACATGTCTATAAAGCATGGGCCCAGAATCTCACTCCACTAACCCTTTTTTCACCTGTTAAAAGTCAAGTGTATTGCATAACTGTTATCCAAAAGTAAATGCCACTTACTCCTTCAAAGTTCAATGAAATCTCACACTCTAAGTAAACCGAATCTTCTACAGCCTTTTCAAAAAGTATTTCATAGAATGATTTTTCTTTGTGTACTAAAAGCAGCTGTTTTAGTATATATTAGTATACATGTTAGTAGTGACTTACTACTTTCTCTAGAAAGCTTCGAAATACACTAACTCTCAGACCATAACAACTGGGCCATGAGCTGCTGTAGCAAGTGCTCTTCTGTTTCTCATCTTAAGCACTTTATTTGGAGGAAAAAAAAAAGTATATATACACACACAACTTGATTATATAGAAGAAACTTGCACATCAAAATATGAATTTAAAATTTTCAATGTAGGATTATTTACATACCCTCTTTTCCTGATAGCAAACTTATCTCTGCGGAAATTCACCTCCTGTAAATACTGGCAAAGCAATTTCAGAATTGTTATTCCAGTGCATATTCAGGAGCTGGAGGTATTCTGTTCAGCTCTAATTAGGACAGTTAGTAAGATCAATATTTTCAATATTGAATGTTGCAATAAGGTAAAACATGCGTAAATGTCTCCACTTTACAATCCTAGACAATACTTTTCTTGGAAAATTCTAGCCTTTAATTGAAAAAAAAAAAAAAAAGTTGGAAGACAACGGCATTTTTTGGTGTTTGCCTTTCTGATGAGAGGAAAAAAAAAAATAGAACCAGCACATCCATATTCATCAATTTTTTTTTTAGAGAAAAGTTGCATCATTTTTTAATTGCTTTTCTGAGTACTATTTACAGACATCCAACAGCCTTTTCAGGAGAAAAGCTGTTCTCCTGAACTGCATTTTGAATCGCTGTCACCACCCTTAGTGTTGATTATATCTACTTCCCTTTACCCTCACCTCCTTCAACAAAAGAGAAACAGAGAAGAAAAGTGGAGGAACTACAATCTCATGAAAATATTTAAAACTGTGGCCTTCAACATCGCCAAGCAGCCACCCAAGAAAATGCAAACACTGCGCTGCAAGCGGCCCCAGGAGGGCAGGTCTGGCAGGCGCCTCCCTGACCTGAAAACAGAAACGCCCAGCTTGGGGCTTTCGGCAGCCTCCTCCAAGCACACAGTAAAAGCACCTGCTCCTGCCAGAGGAGATGACAGTGGCAAACACCTTCTTGGGAGTTTGTGACAAGTGGAGCAGCTCCAAAGGAAGGGGAGCAAAATCCACACCGCCGAGCTCCGGGTTCTTGCATTCCTGGCCTTCATCTAATAGTACTAGCTCAAGCAAAATCCGGATCCTAAAACATTTCTTCTTTCCTGGTATTTTTCTCTTCTTTTTGAAGAGGGAAGTTCAACTTTACATTTGGAAAGCGCTCATCTATCCATCCACCCCACCTCTTCGAAGACAGTTTCATTAATGAACTGATAATTCACTGTGCCTCTCCCTCTACAGAAATGTCAGTCAGGAAATTGTTACTGTAAACCACCCTAAAATAATCCCCTGCTCCTGTTGAGTAATTATTTCCAGAACTGTTCCTGCAGAAAAATATGATCAAATATCATATACCACATAATTAAGCAGCAAGACACAACAGGGAGTAGAATATAGGTCTAGGTGCTTTATTAAACTTGAGGCTGAAGGCACAGGTTGTCAAAGCAGAAAGAAGAGCATTATATTGCACAGCCTGTAGCATAAAGCTGTTTCCTAAGGCAGCACATCCTGCACCTGTTGAGGTTTTGCCACCTACTGTGTCCATCTGAATTGGTTTTCTTCATTTCCATGACCTTCTTTTCTACTCCGCTAGCTCAACTTCCTCTCCACCTAACATGTTAACCTAACCTATTTTCAGCATCAGAGCTGACAAGATATTTAGAAGCCAAAACCACAAAAGAGAAGACAAATTTGGAATACCAGCTCAGGGAATGGCAAGTGGAAACAATGACGAAACACACTGGGCAGCTCCCTAGGGGGACGGAGCATGCAGCCATCTACCCGAGCTCTCAAAAAAATCTGCTCTTTTAAGATGTCATTTGTAGCAGCATGGTCAGCTTTGACCATGGTAAGCTTTTATATCCAAATATCAAATACTAAATTGAAGAGATAGAAGATGGACTTTTCATAAGATGAGCACAAAGAGAAGCCATTTGTGGACTTATCTGATCAGTGAACTTCACACATTTCTAGCAGACAGGCTGAGAAATACAGGATCCAGTCTATGTATGGCTAACTCGCAGACACAAATGAGACAATACGTGAATAGAATTGTATCTCCACCAGAAAGGAGCTGGCAAAAATTCCAGAACAGAGGATGAGGGCCGATGGTCACTCAGAAAAACTGAAACCAAACATGCAAATAGAGATTCTTCAATGGACCAAGATGGAGTAAGTCAACAGAGCTCAGCTATTTTCTTGATTATCTGCTGCCAGTTCTCATTTGAAAAATGAATTAAATTCTAGTCTGCAAGAGGAATAAAATAACAAAAAGAGGACTGGTTTGATTCCTTGTCTGGATATACCACTCTGGCAAGATCAATTCTTTCTAAATGTGAAGCAGATACTAACCACCATTACCAGGAGAGGTCTTTTTCCTTCCTTTTTTTCAGAGCTATGTGATGAAAAATAACAAAGGCATCCTTCATTAAATACTATCACTCCACAACATGTGCCAGGAGTCCTGGGAATTCATCAGTCACCAGTGTGTTCCAGCCAACTCTTGTAAACTAGAAGTCTGTGGCTAGTCTGAGCTGCGACAGCAGGAGAATGCTGGATGATCGTAGTGAAGAATCTCAATCCAAATACTGTACTGAGAATAAGTTCGATTTATACGGTATCATTTCCCATTTCCATTATGTCACACGATGGATTTACAGGCTCTTGTACTCAACTGTCTATTCTTTTCTTTTCAGTCTGCCACAGGAATGAGACATCAAAAAAGTAATGCCAAGGGTAGTCTGTGAAAGACAGTAATACACTGAACTCCTTCATATTTCATAAGTCTATTTTCCAGACACTCCAGTATGTTCTCACAGGCCGCTGAAGCTGTAAAAGAGGAGAACAAAAGTAACTGGCCAGTTTTATCACAGGGCAAACTGTTGTATGATAGACCTCTTCCCCAGAGCAAACGTCATTACTAGGCAGAACTTTATGACAAAAACTGCAAAACCAGGTAACAAGAAATGATATAACCATAACACATTTCCATGATAATTTTAATACTGTATTTGTGAGACATTTTAAAAACATTACATATATTTAATACCACTCTATGTGTTCCTGTATATATATAAATATTATATTATTATAAGATATTAGATACCAGATACATGTGTGTACGCACTTCCTTCCATACTAGGAAAGCCAGAATTCCTTGCTGCCTTAGCTGAGGAGAGACTACATGCAGTGGTAGCAGAGTTTCCTACCAATGGACTATGACAAAGTGAGGGCAAAATAAGACTTACTTGCTTAGGTCTAAGGTATATAACCATTCCTGTGGACAGTATCTAGCATGGAGACACTGCAGCTGCGGTTGAAAGGGGAAGAGCAGTTCCCTATGAAGGGTCTCACTCATCATGTTTTGCAAAGAAAGAATGGAATTTATCCTATACAGAAAAAAGCTGATGCGACTTTATCCCAAACTTTTAGCTCCAGAAACTGAAACCAGAATTATATTCTTACATTTGCAAAGACATTAAAAAAAAAAAAAAAAAGTCTAGAAACCAACTGCCAGGAGTTTTGTGTGTGTTTGTTTGATGGTGGTCTGTGCCTAATAAACAGTATATCCTCCTCCTAAGCTATCCAATTAAATTGAAACAAAGAACCAAAATCCATCCACCTCCCTCCCCACCCTGCCATCCACAAGAGAACTTTGATCTGTCACACTGGCTGTAAAATCAGCGAAACACCCGACCAAAAACATTCCTGTCACTCCACTGTGTTACTTTAAATCAGCTAGTTAAACTCTACTCAACTAATCAGTTAACATTTATTGGTCTATTTATCTCCTAGCCTCTACAGTACAGGATCTCTACAATCAAATACAAAAATAAAAGCCTGTAACCTAGTAAGACTAATGCAAACACTGCTAGGAAGGAACCGCGTTACAGGAAGGTCAAGCAGAACAGTATTTGGAGCCAAGGGGCAGCCGAAAACCTGCCGTATTGTGCTGCCGTCGCAAGGGTTGATGTTCTCCGTTACACTGAATTATAACTAGAACTGCTCTGGAATTTCTCCTCATTTAGACTAAAGTAAATTAGGATAGGTTTTGCATCACAGGAATTAAGTTCATTGATGACTGAGCTTAGTCACTTCACAGAGGGATATTGGCACAGTCTTTAATCAGAGAGAGCTTGGTTCTTTCTTTATACATGAACTCCAGATCCTAGGGGATACAATTTTCTATTCTGTCAGTGATTCACGGCTTGAAGTTTGCTTAATTTTACCACAGCATGCATCTCATGTAATGGTCTCCCCTGCAGGCAAAACTTCTACCGAAAGGACTAGCCTATTTCAGAAAGAAACCACTCTTATTTGCTTGAATTAGTTGGTATGGTACTTAAATAGCAATACTCACTTAGTGAGTTCTTTAAATGCTTGTTTTCAAAAGCTTTAAATCATTTTTGGTTTTGTTAAAGTTAGAAAAGATCAGAACAAGGAACATATAAGTTTTAGAATGGACTCACATCAAGCAGGTATTTAAACTGGGAGCACGTTAACCAACACACACAAGGAACATTAAAAAACAGACCACCAACTGGTATTTCTAGGACTACTGTTTTAGGCAGGTACAGAAGTATCCAAGTGAGGGAAAAAACAAAAATAACCCAATGAACAAAGGGACTGTGTAAATCCTCAGATGGCTTTGACATTTAAGTGTATTAGTTTTCAGATAAGCCATGGACTTTAGACATGACATCTGATAGGAGAAGGAAGAGAACTCAACAATGGAATAGAAGAATTAGCACCGCATTAAGCAGCTCTATTGCAGTTGATGCAATCATGCATTTTTACTGGCCACCTGGCATCAGGTTAATATGAGAGGGCATCAAACAAGCCAAATGAAAAGCTCACATCTACAAATGTGCATGGCCTTAATAATAAAAAAAAAAAAAAAAAAAAGTAGAGAAAAAACAAATGTCCCACATCAATGCTCAAAAGTTACTAGAAACACATTACTTTGACACTTAGTTTCACAGGGCTTACATATCACAACTCTTCACAAATCGGTTTCCACTACCACAGGGATTTCATTCAAAGATCATTCATCCTTGCCTTTGTCATCCCCTTCCCTGGCACAGCACTTGGTCTTACAGTTATGCCAAACACTTCAAAATCCTGAAACCAACCAGAACCTAGAAATATTTGATCGTCTGCATTCCCTGAGCATCTCAAACTCTCAAGTACTTGTAGTCCTAAAGCAGCAAAAGTTTGTATAGCAGATAGTCTAGATTTTATATAGAAACTGAGTAGGTAAAAGCACTGGTAGAGCTCCGGATCTGCCTTCCAACTCTCCCTGACTTCAGAGGGCTCTTAGTGACCAAACTATGTCTTTGATTAAAGGATGACCTAAGTAGCTGTACAACGCTGCAGTTCGCAGACGGATCCCTGCCATGCTTAGCCATATTTTGGAAAGAGAGATTCAAGCCTTTGAAATCCGTCCCTTCCTCCATCTCTACATGCGGCATTCTAGCTGAAGCTTTGGGATTCAATTAGGGGCTATCCCTAATGTGGCAAAGCCCTTTATTTGGCCCCCAAAGGCCTTCAAAACTTTTAAAGTGCGTGTTCAAAGACAGAAGCCTGTGAATGCAGTTCCAGTGTGACTTCCATTTGGATGACATGGCACATGAACAAGAGAGGTGTCCCAATCCCACAGCCGTGAGGGAAACAACCCAGTTCAGACCTGACCAAGGGCAAATCGGTAGGACCCATGGGGTGGCCAATGTTGTCCTCTGCCTGTGCAGCTGTCGTTGTCCCCTTCTCTCCTTGGCACTCAGAAGCACATGGGCTATGTCTGAAGATTTGCAGCCCTTTGCATATTCAGCAGCACAGCTGTTTGGGTAGAAAGCCTGATTACCTCCATTGCCCATGAAGCTGGCTTAGAAGATCATTTCCAGGATTTCTAATCCTGTGGTCAACATAAACTCAACTGGTTTAAGCACCTACTACATAGCCTTGTCCACTCTCTCTGTGAGAGCAGAAGCCAGGGCCAGTATTTTCAGAATAAGCTTCCTGCTTTCTCACCTTTCTTTTTACACACATGGAAATTCACCTGATTATTATGTGGGAAAAGAAAGTCCTTACCTACCTTTATTCTCTATTTCCAGTCTTCAAGTCAGCTATGTAAAACCAAACATGAAAAGAACATATCAAATTTGCTAATCAGCATTGACCTCTTGTTCTCTCTGACCCTTTCTTTATTTTCCAGGGACCGACTTCCTTGTTAGCTCTAATGATATTTAGAGCCAGATTTTTACTTAAGGTACCTAATTAGCAGATAGGCAATTAGGATTTCCACAGTTAGCTCATAGGTGAAGTGTATGAGCTGTACGTAAGAGTACGTATCTGACTGCTTTTAAAAAGCCATCGAGCATGTATCTGCAGCCTTTTAAGCATCTAATGCCCTTAAAACTAAACCGACCATCAGACTCTAAATATTCTACAAAAACTTTTTTTTTATAAATGTGTACATATTCAGAGGGAATGTTGTGTAGCCTTTTTCAAACACGTACCACAAACACTGAGGAAAAAAAAAAAAAGAAAAAAAAAAGAAAAATACAATCCTTTAAACCTCATAAAATTCCTAAGGAAATTAACTGTCCTGTAATCCTGCTAGTAGAAAAAACAGTGCCAGTTGCGAACAGTATTCCAAAGCACAGTAGCAAGAGTAATTGGCCTCCCCATCCATCGCAAGTTCTTGACCTTTTGTTCCTCATTAGGGACATAAAACATTGGGAAAACAGTTACGTTTGTCATATTTCTTGTAAAATTATACAAGTAGAACCTGAAATGGCTTGAAGTCAGTAAAGTGAATTGGAAAGGCTCCCTGTAGGGAAATGGCTAAGAGAAGAATTGTTGAAATCCCCTTTTATTCTAGCAACAGTTACGGCACATGCACTTGTGCAATGTACTTCAAAGTATTAAAACTTTAACAAAGTGAAATAATAAACAAAGCTATAAACTTTAAAGATGGTAACACATGTGTTACTATTCTGGTATTTAAACCACAGATCCCTGTGAAAACAACAGCAGTTACACAAACACCTGATTTTAGAGACTTGCTGATCCTACTTTCCTCTTGAAAGCTTGTGACAGTGCAAATGAGCAGAACTGGCTAAAGGGCTCTCCTTAACAGCCGGGACTGTGCAGTTGGAGCATTTCCTCCCTATATGTTGTTATCCATATCCTATATGTTGTTCCTTCTGTTTACAGTGCCATTGTTCATTCAAACTCAGGATCACAGGAAGGAGAATATCATCTCAGGAAAGTCCTACTTCTGTTTGCAAAACTCTGTAAGCTTCTCATAACAGATGACACTTCCATTAATTTTGAGCCATTGGACTTTAAGAGTCAAATAACTCTGGGCAGCATCTGACAGCATATTCCAGGCATATGTAGTCATATATGTACATTAATATGCTATTAATGTTGTCTCAAATTAAAGGGTAAGAAAGTAAAATTGATCATAATAATTTAATTAATTCAACATTTAATATTAAAATAACTGATGTGTCAACATAGAAACACTGCATTACTGAGAAAACTTACACAAAGACAAAAAGTAAAGTTCTGACCTATATGATGGGTCATAAACCAGATGCATAGTAGGAGATTCTACACCCTTCCTTTTTCATTTCATAGCACTTCCTTATTTTCTTATTTTCCTGCCCTCTTATTTCAGTGTAGAAAATGCCTGATGCCTTCTCTTACAAAAGAATTTACATTTTAAGAAATGGGAAAAACAGGCCAAACTAAAAAAAGTAATCAGTTTTCTTTTTTGGCAGATTTATTTTCATCCATCATGTTTCCTCATAAAAATGTCCAATTTCTGTCTCCTGCCCACTGCCATGCATTAAATGACTCATGCAATGAATCCGCAGCACAAATTTTGTACTTAAAAATCCTGGCACATTTGAAATTTCACACGGAAATTACGCTGCAGACACATTTGTTAATTATGATTTAGGAACAGAATGAGAGAGAGAACAGAAATTATCTAATTCACTGCAACCTGTTCTCTCATTCAAGATGAGCCTATTTGTGTATTTATGGAGAACAAAGGTAGCTGAATATTCAGAGTCAACATTCACTTGGGAAAACTTACCTCCATTTCTTTGAGAAGCCACGCAGTTGCAAAGGTTGATCAAACAAATACAAAATGACTGAAGGGCCTTTTATATTTCTTTCCAAAAATGATTTTTCAAAAAGCTTTGCTATGCAGGTTCTTAGCTACTTTTGATAAATCTTTCAACTTATAGGTGGACAAATCTTTTGGGAATACATCATTTGACATTCCAGTGTGTATTTATTATTCATTTATTATTTAGGTAGCAGCTTCTTTACTTTCTGATTATGAAATTCCACTTTTGCACATCAAGAGGTTTTGGAAATAATTCCACCACCCATTTAAAATATGTTATAAAGCTGTTGTATACAGACATTTTCAAATATAAAGCTATAAGCACATAACACTGTGTACGTAACACAGCCCACATGCTTAAGTGGACAGAAAGTCTTTTTACTACAAGTAAAAACTGCCCCTTCTAACTGCTCTCACGCAGGAAGGACTCACGGCCCCAGAAATTGCACTTACAGACCTCCCATGTAGCAACAACCTCTCGCCTAGCCTTGTAATTTTTTTTCCAGGTGAACTCTACATTAAGTTATTTCATTTCAATTGCCCTCGGGACTTCTTGCTTACTAACTAATAGGAAGCCTGATGCATCATTACTTTAACATGGCGCTGTGTGATAAAGCTGGACAATTCTCTAGTAAAGAAATTACTGATGCTGGTCTTAATAGACTAATTCTCATAGTATTTAGCCACCCTTTAGCACAGCTTTTATGTTTTAAATTTTCTTTAGGATAAATATTTTACTGGATTTCATTCATCTTTATAAAACAAAGAGTAGCTTCAAACACAGCTTATCTGCCTGCACAGAAAAGCAAACAAACAAGCAAAAAAAACACAGAGACAAGAAGCAGCTGTGAATTTGGCTCATACCAAACAGAATAACTAACTGTATGTTCACAAAAGCCAAGAACAGGTCAGAGGTCTCCAAGAGTATAATTAAACAGAAGCTGCATACTAGACCTTCAGTGGGTACAAATGCTAGGTTTATTAAATTTAAATTTAATTATTTAAATTTAAATTATTCAATAGGTTTATTAAATCCTACATTTATTAAGCCGAGGGTCATTCAAACATCCAGGATTGTGCCTTGTCTTCATGCTACAGAGCCCTGATCAGAACCTACACTATGGCAGGAGATCCATTTTCCAGTCATTTCCACAGAGTGGAGCCCGGTCCTGGGGAGAAGCCTGTGGACTGTATACAAATCTCATTCCGTATCCATTCTCGTTAAATCCCAGACTACACAGTTTCTCTTTACTCTCTATATTCTTTAAGTTCTTAATTATCACATCCAGGGAGAGGCTGACAGCGTTTTCTCCCTTCAACTCTGTATGTTGAGTGAATGGTTTAGGACCTCCCTTAGAAAGCAATTATTTCAGCCATCCACCACACACTTTGATCTATTTGAATTTTACCTAACGCCCACCAGCAATTTTATGATTGACTCTTGTGTATTTCTACATAAGACAGTCTGTCTAAATTTTAACGATTTTAAGTTCCTGAATTGTTTGTATAACGCTAAATGGTTTGGCAGAGCTAACTGTAGGGGGCTTGAACATTTCTATGCTGCCAAACCTTATAACCAACCTACCTCCGGACTACAAGAATGACATAGCATTAACACCATGAGCAAAGTCTCTGAGACTCAGTTTCAGTCCCTTCTTTCTTTATAATTCTTACACCAGTAAGAAAATGGACGTACAGCAAATTCAGAAGCAGAGTCTGTAAAATATTTCTTCCTTCCTGGCAAAAAGGAAGAATGTTGTTGGCATTAGATTTCTTCCCCAAAATACTTTTTCACATTACAATTGCGTTCTTCTGAAAATTTCAGCTATTATCTGTGCCTGGGAAGGAAAAGACCAGCCAGTTTAGTAGTTACCAAGTACATTAGTAACACATTTGATAGCCTGATACCATGCACAACATGCTCAAACTGGAGCCCTCCTATGCAGCGTGGTTCAGTGGACTAGAAATCCAGGCTGGGTGCTGGACCAGTAGCAACTCTTCAGATAAGGCAGCTTCCCTCTCAGGTTCCTTTTACGGACCCTGTAAGACCACCCTTGCAGTGGGCAACAACACTTGTTTAAGTAATTGCATGAAAAAATATGACAGTGTAAGGTAGGCCCACGTGTAAAGGGTCTTATCTTGAGGCAGTGAAACCAATAAAGTTTTTTTACTATGTTTCCGTGGGGGCGGGATTGATCTCCAAGTGCAACAAATGAATTGAATTAGATTAGTAAATTACTGTTCCCACGACTAAGCTAAAAGACAAATGAGTACTTAAGTGAGAGCCTGGTAACAATATCACATCACAGGGTTTCCTGGTTATTTTCTTGTGGAATTCACACAGTGGAATTTCAAAGAAAAATTCTCCCCTCAGTACACACGGAAGTTTCATATAAAGTACATAAATCCTTTACAAATATAAGGGCTGTAAATCTATCTCATACCAAGGAACATAAAAAGCAAAATTAAAGACACCCTGTTTTGAAGGCTGTGTTAAGATGAACTCGTCTTTTCTTGACTAAGAGTTTCATATAGTTCTAGCTCTCTGTATTAGCACATTTAACTATGCAACAATTTACTTTAAATATGCTTGTAAAAATTTAGTCTATATCTTGATTAATACAGCTTATCTTGATTAATGGAGCATTGCAGCAAATCTCTGTGGGAGCTTAGCATGCCAATATGAAGAAGCTTTTAATACAGACCTTTGAGATTTTTCACAATAGATGCTTATATATGTCTTAAGTCCTGTGCGATCCATTTATATGCACAGATTAGAAATAACTGTATATCCTTTTTGTAGGGCTATCTCACGCGTCTGTCCCCAGTGACCGCATGGAACAGTCAAGTAGTTCTCAAAATGAAACACTCTACAGTCAAGATGACCTATAATGTAATAGGTTATGTGCTAAAGAAGACAGTATATAAATATTTTATAATGTAGAATACATGAAAATGTATCTTTTATTTTTATTTGCTTTCTCATGCCATGGACAGAGGCATCTTCCCTGGTAAGGATAATGATTCTGCATTGCTTATATACACACAGATATAGATAAGCATATATAATAATTTATATGGTAAGGGAATGCCATGATTCCTATGTTTATAAAATTTGTCCTATAGTGAACTCATTGGCAAGAAAGCCCTTGGCCAATAAGAGCTCCACAGTGGATAAATTGTTAATGATGGAAAGTAGGCTAACACTTTGAAATTCTGTTTGCATATGACCTTATTTTTTTCTCCCTTTTCCTTAAACTACTATATTACCACTTTTCTTCAAAATGCCTACGTAAACTTGAGTCCCACAGAGAAAAGAAGCCAGTGCAAAGCACTTAAATTCCTAAACAAACAGCCTGGACTCAATGTAAAAATGACCTTCCTGATTCGAGAACTTCTTTGAAAATTCAACATGACACATATAAAATCTTTATTGTCAGCAGCCGAGCAGTTCAGAGCTAGCTCTGTAATCCCAGTGTGGGACCTAAAGTGCACACAGGAAGCTGGATTCAATTTTTCACTTAATTCCAGAAGTTATCCATTATCCCTCTTTACCGAGTAAAAAGGGTTACTTTTCCTTGGCAAGCTTCTTGGTATGCAGAGCTAAAATTGGGTCTCAGTCACAAAAGAGCTGTCAGTAGACATTAAATTATCTGATTACAACTGAACATGTTATTGAACAAGTCATATTTAAACTATGAATGACACAACTCAAAATCCACTCTTAAAATAACTCTAACTGATACACATACCCCAATATAGCTTCATTGTTTTGCTACTGTCTCATACATGCAGTGTCCGGTATGAGTCATAACTGAGACTTGTGAAATAATACATACATAATATTTTACGGCTTCGTAGGAGGTGTGTCTGGAAGCAATGCAAGAAAAATAAATCCACCAAATCAGGATTCATATTTTTTAAAAGACAACAATTTCAGCTCACAGGGTTTTATTCATCAGTAACAACCGCAATGAAATCTGACACAAAAAGTAGATGTTTAATACCAATAACATAAAACGCTACCTTGCTAATGAAGATATATTGCTTTATAGATTAGTTGTGCAAGAACATTTATGTTGTTTTTGTTTCTAGTTGTTGGTATGGATGAGCTGTTTAATTTTGCTCCAGTTGCATGCACAAACACAGAGAGCTGTTGGCTGTAAGGGTGTTCTTACCACTTAGGACTTTTTCCCCCCCCCCAAGCTGGGTTCTGCTACACTTGGAACAAATTCAGCACTGGCAGAACAAAGCTAATGCCCAGCCTACAGAAAGCCAGGTCACTAATGAAATGCGGGCTTAGCAGAGGTAAGATTGCTAACAGCCCCCTCACCACCTCTATGGCTTCTTTAGCTACGCATTCTGGAAAAAAAGAACGTTTTAAATAATAAATAGATCCATGTTATTGTTCATAACAACTTAACAGCAATAAGCCCCAAATGACAATATAAATGTACCCAGTGCTCTGATGAACAGAGAGGTAGTTCAAAAGGCAATTCTTTTTCATTCAAGCAGAAATGTATATGTACACATACACACACGCCCTATATTTATAGGGCAGGCAGGATTTGACCTGCATAGTTCTTTCAAGTCTTTCAATACTTTCTCACTGTGGAACACTCAGAACTATCCCAGAAAAGTCAGTAACCACTGGCCAGTCTCCTCCTGTACTGACTCTCCTCAGTGCATAGAAAAGACAGCAGAATGAACTCAAAATCCACAGACATAGGATGCAAGTAGCCTGTTATTAGAGAGAACACAAAACTGCTCCTCAAAGGGGCTCATTTTCAACAGTGTCCATTTCCCAGCATATAACCTATTCCAACACAAGAACCAGCAGCTCATTATGCCAGTTTTATGATAGTTAAAAATACATATCTAAATATAGATATAGACAGGCTTAACCCAGGTTGCAGTCCTTCCAAACTCTACTGCAGCAGCAGATACCCACAGGGGAGCTGAAGGTGCCCAGGGAATGCAAATCACGACCATCCTTGTGATTAGGACAGCCCTCCGAAGGAGCTGATTCCCAGACACTACCTGTACTCCTTATGACAAAACTACCTCTAATAACCTTGCTTATTCAACTGCTTATTCGACCTCTACTTCTCCAAGAGCAAATTGAAAGAACTTAGGCACTTGGAATCAGGATAACCTTAACAGAACATGAAAAAAGAGTTTTAATAGACACATGGCTTCTAAAATTGGCTTTTTGGTTTTGTTTTGTTTTTTAGATTGGTTTATCGATAAAGCAATCTGGTCCTCATAAGGACCAGATGCAAAGTTCACAGCCTGATCCAACTCTGAACCTCTGAAGTTTCAGAGGTGTGCAGATTCAGGCTTTGGTTTTGTCTAACTCCTAGAAGAAAATACCAGGAGAGTTTTCTTCAATTAAGCACAGCTGTCTCTATTACTACTGATGTCAATGACAAATTAAGAGGTTTGTACCTTTAGAGCTGAAAAAAATTTAAAAACAGTAAAAATCAGCTTTGTTCAAATCTATTTTTAATATTTCTCATTTTGAAATCCACAGAGAAAATTAAAGGAAAAAATGGCTTTTTTAATTATAGCATGTTTTCTTGCATGCAGACTACTTCTAATTTTGCTGCCTGTGGGCTCTCTGAGCACTAGCAGGACAGAATATCTGACATTCCAAGTCAAAACCAAAAAATAACTAGAGTTCAGTGCAAAACTGCATTGCCAAATGAACTTCAGTACCAAATTGCCATGCATAAGTAGAGTTTCCTACTACACCACTGTGTTTGTTTCCTCTGTCTTTATTTAAAAGCACATGCATTGCTCCACAACTATGCACAGAACTGTCCTAGAAAAATATGCTCTGCTCATTGCTCACTGTTTCTCTCTACAGTAGAGCTCTATACTCATCAGGAACATTTTTCTCCATTTTGGCCTTTTCTGGATGAATCCAAAGGTTTTTTCTCTCATTCAATGTGGCAGTCACTCCCTTCCCTCGCTGCCTACCTTCACCCCTTAGCTTCCTAAGCCTTTGGAAACATGCTGCCTCTCCTCTCATTTCCTCCTGTAGGTTAAACACATCTGTCTTTCCATCTTCTTCATGATTACCCTAGTCCTTTCCTCCAGGCTCCTTCAGATTGTCCCGTGTTTTTCTTCACATACAGTGCCCAGAACAGACCTTGCCAGCCCCCTCTCAACCAAATGAATTATCTTATTTGTCTTGAAGGATCCTGCTATCTGCTCAACTCGGTGTCAAAATAACAAAAGCACGAACATCATTTAGGCACAGTTAGCTGCTTTCAACATTTACATGCAAAATATTTTCAGAATGCCACGTGGTATTTCACATCACATCTTAGCACCTGATTCTTCCTACCTAAGTGTAATATCTTTGCACTTACCTATGTATTACTTCTTCTCACTCAGTATCGCTGCTTTCAGATCACTTCAAGTTCACTTTGAAGCCTATCAAGACCTCCAAAGCACATTCTGGAGTACTGCAGTACTTCCTCCAAAGCTTCAAGTCATCTGCGAATTAAGTCAATACTCCATTGAATCATCACAAAACATCATAAATTTGACCTGGGAGCTAAATCAAAACCATTCAAACACAGTATTTTCCTCCTCATTTAAAGTCCAGATACACAATCCAAAGGTGAAAACACTGTAAATAAAACCGTAGACAGGTCGTCGTTTAATTTAGCTGTGAGGCTGCATTGTGCACAAAAAGCAATCTGCTGGCAAGATGAATGCATGTTCACCTCGATAGTGCTACTGCACTTTTCTACTAATGTAGAATGGGCTTTCATAGAGATATGAATAAGACTGATAAAATAATCTGTTTAAAACAAATTTTAGAGGAAATCAATACAGAAAAAGTCATGGTTTCTGAAATATTTGAGTGAACGTGCATCATGCTTAATGCAATGTACAACTTCAGTGTTAGACTAAATTTCAACAAGGATGGAGGCTGAGTGTGGCTCTTCTGTCTGAGTCTACGCAGAAATGTCTGCTTAAAAAAATTTCCCCGAATCCCACTGATGAAGCAGCAGCTGTCAGCCTTAATTGTCCACTCCAGTTATTAGTCTATTAACATGAAGGCAAGACGTTTACATTAATATTTATCTCCTTTTTATTACATGACATGGGAATCCATAATGACTTATTTCAAACATGTCAATAATATATTAACCTAAATCCATAAGTCGGTCTCCAGAAAGACTGTAGAAGCCCTCACAAGATTAGTTACACCATACCAGCTAGTTCTATAGGATCTACTTAAATATCTATGCAGTTTATTAACTGCCACTCTGTCTATACTACGCTATTCTTAAAGTGAAACAGTCGGGACCTTTTCCTCTGAACAAGAAATAGCTGGCTAAAAATATTTAGCATTCCAGAAGAAGGCAATTTTTTAAAATATCATAATATCAAATCATCATGTTCAAAAAATACAATAAATGAACAACTCTTTCAAAAAATGCTTAAAACATTTTCCTCAGAAAATGTTTCAATTTTTTTCCTCAGAAATTTTCTTTGACATAGCTGCAGGTCCAACACATAAAAAAGAGAAAGTTTTGACAGAAACTAAAAGTTCTTTAAAAAAAAAAAATATAGAGACCTATAGTAGAAATATAATTATTGGCTCATTCAGTAGGATGAATAAAAGTTGCAATTGTAATAGTGTTCCTTCGTAAGAATCCCCATCTCCTCTTAGCTCTCACACAGTCCCTCAGAGATCAAGGCATGTACAACTCCACATAGGCAGAATTTCCAAACCAGTAGCCTTTAATTTTTCTCTGAAATCATCTCTAATATAGAAGACAGTCTTACAAAATATATTTCTTAGAAAAATAGCCCAGAAGAATGCAGTATCATTTGCAGATATACTAATAAGCCACTACTATAGTAGAATTAGCACTATAAGAATTGTAATATAAACATTATATTCTTAAAATAAGAACAAAAAAAGTTAACTGGAACACATCGTTCCATGCGCCTTCCATTTTGCAGGTTTTAGGGCCTCATGTTAATTTGTCCTTATCAGCCAGTGTAAATATTCCCTTATCCCTTACTTCCAGAGAGATTCACTACACCTACAATTCACATATTTATCATCTGTTACTTTTTAGCTATCAGTCATACTTTAAGCTCAAAAGACTTACATTTGCAATAGAGATGATACTTAAATAAGAATTAGCAGTGGGAAAACACTTGAAGCTCTGATCTCCTCTCTTTTAAAGATTTCAGAATATTAATTATTTTCCTTGATCAACGGGGCATTAAATCTGTAACTAATTCCATATGTGTGAAAGTGGTAAGGATTGTAAGTGTATAAGATTGTTGTAGAATAAATCAAAACTATAGCAAATTGTGCAAGGTGGCTGAAGTGAGCCACTCTAGGCAATCAGGATATGAAAATTAAATCAATATATGGGAGGACAAACCATGCTCACCCTCTCAATTTTAATTATTTCTAGTATACTGGTATCTGAATCATTCAACCCACCTTGTTCATGAAATTATACACACACACATCCCTATCTATATATATACATATAATAAAGACAGTTCTTGACTCAAAGGACAAATACATTAAGTGAATCCTTTTTTCTTAATTTCTGGAACACCCAAAACCCTGCTTGTAAGGTCAACAATCACTCTACTGAGTACATATCCACTGAGAAGAGGGATTTGTATAGGTATTCCTAACTAAACATTAATGTAATAGGTCCAAATCTAGGGTTATTCAGACAGATCATGTTACTCCTGTCTGATTTGCTCCATAATAAAAGTGAAATAATTAAACCTAAGTAATTGCTAAATAGAGACCCAGAGTGGTTAGCTCACCTTTTATCTCGTTAAAAAGACTGTCATGATATAAGAAACAAAGTAATGGAGAAAATGCTTCAATGTTTAATATATCTCCCTGTTAAAACCTTTTTCTATGATCAGCAGAACTACGTTTGATACCCACTGGCCCCCATCTGACCTTCACTTGCAAAATCTTGAATTCATAATTTAAACTCATTTTGACTAGCTGTTGTCTTTGCAAAGGCAAATAAGGGATATGCGACTGGAAAAACCTGGAATAGTTAATCTTCTGTGTAGTCTACCACACCACTAACAGGGCTGAAGACTGCAAGATCTGCCGGGTCCCTCTCTCCGTGCCCGTGAGTTGTGCCGTCCCTGCGGGCTCTGCGACCGCCGCGCAGCACGCGGAGGTTTCTACCCAACACAGCACAGCCAGCCAGGCCTTCCCTTTGCCCCTCTGGCCTCACTGAACTGGGCACAGGACGGGGTAATTGCACTCTCCGGGATGGGTCCGCAACGGAACGATATCCGTGGAGAAACACGGGGGCAAACACGGACTTTGAGTCCGTGGTGCGGCGAGGCTGGCGGAGCAGACCTCTCCTCAGAGCAGTCTAATTTTGCTGGCTGTCTTCTGGCAGGCTGCTCCTGTCTTCTGTGAATCAAGTAACTGAGGAAGGCTCATAAAAATGAGTAAACAAACATAAAAGGCTGGCCCTAGGCGCTATTGTATTTCAGAGCGGGCTCGGTGCTCTTGTTAAAGGGCTGCTACAGACATATACAAAGAATCATATGAATAATGCTGGAGCCATCTACCTACAGCACAGAAACGTGATCTTTTCTGTTCAAATGTGGTTGAAATTTGTTAGAGCTGGAAAATAGATTATTCTTTCCTTAAAAGGGCATCGTTCTCATGCTCACTGCCTTTTGATTCAATACAGGGCTGGGACAGGAAAAAAAAGCTAAAAACCTATTCAGTCCTTGCTGACTTAATAGCTTTAACATATTCTTTTCTGATGAAGATGAAAAACTTTGACTTGTAAAAACTGATCCCAAAAAGAAAAGAGAAGCTTTAACCAACAAGGGGGAAAGGAAAGTATGGGAGGCAGCTTATTGCCTCCACATCAGTTAGCAATACAAAAATCTGAAGTCTTTAACTCATTAATTTGAAAGGGCTTGGCTCCAGCTCTTTATTTTGGCTTTTCATTTTTGTTTGTTTGTTTTTCCACTCCCAAAGGAAATCTGGACTGTAGATGATTACTTTGAAAACAAAGCAGTATACGGCTCTGGCAGAGAGATTCTCTTCAAAAGAGATCATTTGAGGAATAAAATATGCTTTACATTAGCAATCAGTTGCAACAGTGACAGTCCTCGGGGCTTGGTGACACAGTCCCAACATTAATTATTTGCTAAAGGAACAGGATCGTGTGCATTATAACATGAGGATAAATATTAGGATAAGTAGGTTAAAGAGGTTAGACTAAAAGAAAACTCTCTGACATCAATAGTGGGAAATTTGGCAAGGTTAAACACAAAGTTGAGATTAATACACATATACACACAAAATCCTTTTCTAATTAGTATGAACCTCTGGCTACGGATCTGTTCACAGTAGTGTGGTAGAGATAAGGCATTGTTAATGTCCAAAACTAAATAGGAGTTTTTTAATATATTGAGGATTTGTACATTTGAAGAAGCAACACTAGTTGACTGCTAATTTAGAGCACACTGAGTTGTGCCATGTTTTCCTACAGCTACAAACTAATTTCAAGCTAATCCCCACAGGGACTGGACCTGAACTAGTGAACCGGTGCTGATCAAACAGGATCTTTATAGACCATGAACACTTCATTCAACCAGTTGTAGGTGTCTGATCATTTAGAAAATGTTCAATATGCTGTGAGCTAGAACTATGTTATGTAGGAGGGCTCTCGTGGGACACATCGAATGATCCTGCTGGAGTGCTCTGCTAACAAGGCACACATCAGGTGAGTGAACACAGTGAATTTGGTTCATCACAAGAAGTAGCAGGATTTCAATTCCACTCTGTGATCCAGATGGAGAAATCAGACCATTTTCCCTTTAGTTACCGTATCAGCCTCTGACAACCAAAGCCTTAATTATGTTATCACCTGCTGTAATGTGCCTGGCCAGCCAGAACTGTCTTACATTATGGTTTAGTCTTAATAAATACAGCACAGTTTTACAAGGGGAAAATAGGTTTTTCTGAGATCAGGAGTTCTGCTTTTTCAGCAGAATGGAAATTAGTCTGAGCAGGCTTGCCAGAGGCCTGCTCTTATTGTGCCTCCTGGAAATGCCTCAGCTAGAAAAAGTTCTTTCACTGTTTAAAATACAGTCTCCCATTAAAACCCGCCTTTGTAAATGGCATGAATTTATGTTGAAAAGCAGCTAAAATAATCAATTCTCCTGAGGATTACGAAACAATAACTGCAGAGTGGACTGGGAGGAGACAGAACCTAGGTCACTACCAGCAGCTTGACAAAACTATAAAATCAAAGTGCCAGTAAAGATGCTTCACACTATGTTTTAACTGTTTTGCTTGCTGAGGTCTTCAGTCCCATTCCAGACTTTCTGTCCTTCACTGTCCCAGAGTGAAGCAGCCCTACCTTGCACAAGCTCTGGGCAACTCTAAATCTTGCCCCTGCATTTTGGGAGGCTTAGGTGGTGCCTCAAGCCAAGTTTGCCAGAGAACGGAAACACTAAATGTTTAAAATCTTACCTCAGGAGAAAAAAAACACATCCTAGAAGATTGTCCTTACAACGGACAGGAGATGGAACAAACACCAAACAGCCACAAAGCTTCCTCTTCAATTAGCAGCTGTTCTGGGATATCTCCCGGAAAAGCAGGATGCAGAGACACGTCCGTGTAACCAAACAATTCTGCTCAGAAAAAGGGGAGAGACTATCAGACCCTGACAAGAAAGCTCTGAGTGCAAGAGCTGGGTACCAGGTATCAGAAAGCCTTGCAGAGAGAGGGGATTAAACACATAGCTGTCAAGATCACATATATTTAATGTTTATGATGAACGTTTAGATCAGCAACCAAGCTTCCAGAACCCAATTTGATCTAATGTTCTCAGGCACACATTAGGTGAGATAAGTCTTACACACAATATACAATTCTCTCTAAAAAGTGTTACCTGGGGCCAAAGGCAACTCTGCAGAAAATAACAACAATAATAATAAAGCCCAGTAAAATGTAAGCACCTCTCCCACTGAATTTTTTCTTCTGTCAGACTCAGAAAACATTCAGGAATGTGGGCAAAAATAAACCTTCCATGATTGAAGAGAGGGGATGCTCTGACTTTTATGGATTTTCAGAATTAGCTAATAGGTTCAAGGAAAAATTAATATAGTGTTTCAAACACTCCAGGTGACCTGTGCCAAAAGCAGCAGCTGGTGTTAATAGAGTAAATTACATGATTATATTAAAGATGAATAGCACAGCTTTACAAATAAATTTCTAAAACTGTTTAGAATTAAAATCAGCTATAGCAGGAGTGGACCTAACAGATATGAATGAATGTAGTTTCAAAGTGCAGAAAGGCAAAAATCAGTCTCTATTTACCTGCGCACCATGACCATGGTGCAAAATTGTACTGTGAACCTAGCACAAAGCTGATGACATTTTCTCGGGGCTTTCGAAGAGAACTCCCTACACTGTAATATTTTACGCTCCTACTGACATGTTGTCACCTGGGAAAAGAGTATATTGAGATCAAGACATAGGTATAGTTCATCTCACTGGAAACCATAATTTTGTTCTATAAAAAGACCTTGGTGCTCTTTGCTCTCTGGTAGAGGGAAAATAAAACCTTTCAGTTTGGGGGAGGCGCGTGGAGAGGTGAGCAGGGTTTCTCAGAACTGGCAGTCACAGAGTGCTCACATTTGCCAGGGATAGGTTTTTTCCCTGAAATAATACACCTGAAGCTGTATCTCCTTCTCCCTGTGGGAATGCTTTAATCTGAGCTACTGGCTATTTTGAGCACTGGTCTCTCTTCCACTCCAGAGAATATCTAACCTAGGCCCAAAAGGCCAACACATTTTTTACAAAATATTCAGATGTTGATGGGAGGGGGAAAAAACTTCCTGGCAAAATTTTCAATGAATTCTCATTATGGTTCTGCAACCTTTCCACAATGAAGTATTTGCTTTGACAGTAATAGGATTGCCAGCATCATTAAAGGTTGCAGGAGCTCTCCCTTGGCAGGTGCAGTAAATGAAGAAAATGATTTTCAGAGTATTTGGTTTATAACAGACGGGCTTAATTATAGTTCCAATGAGGCTGAGCTGCAACAGATCACGGTGATCAGCATCAGCTGGCATCAGCTCTAGAAAACATAATGTGGTACATTTGAGAGGTACTCAAAGGAGCACCGTGGGCCACTCGATAACAACACACGGAAGCAGCTTTCACAGACAGCCTTGGGGAGGGGAGAGGAGGCAGCATTTCACCACGTGCAGCCCCAGCCTAAGGGCACCCGGCAGGAAACTGCACTGTGGGGAGCCGTGCGGCGCAGACCAGCGCGGTCTCGCACACAGCATCGCACGGGCCAGCAGCTGTTACTGCCGCGCTAAACCTAAAGCTGTGAGAATCAAAGCCAAAAGCAGGAGAGGCTGCTCACTGGGGTGGACATGGCTGAGAAAGAGAGAAAAGAAATGAGGCTTTCGGCAACAGAAAACATTACCTCTCATTTGTTCTAAATCCAACAGAAGGATGAATTTGGTGTGAATTACTTTTAACCTCTCAGTTTGAAACACTGGTTTTTTTTAAGCCTACAGAATATGTCACTTAACTGAGACAGCCTATTTAATGTCCTGATTCTATGAAGTCTTCCTCTCACTATCAGTCCTATTAAAATCAACAGTTATTCAACTGAGTGATGATGGATGATTCAGAGAATCACAGCTGGACCAAGGCCTTAAAAGAAAGTTTGTCTAAAGCTAGTAACTATCAGAGATTGATCTTTATTTAAGAAAGGATTTGCACTCAAGCATTTGGCCACAGGCCAAACTAATAAATTCAGTCTTGAACATCCTTTTTTTTTGTTGAGCAGGTTGTTTACTCAGGTATGCATTAGATTTGAAACAGCGCCAGTATCTGAAGATGGTTATAAACTCTGTTAAGGCCAGCTGTAAAGCAGAAATAGCGATTAACTGTACTGAATATAAGTCAGCATTTGTACTTGCAAAACTAGGTCAATCTGCCATTGGACTCAGTCGGAAAAGAGCCAGCCCTGCACCGAGTTCTTGCACTGAATTCTCTATTGTTTCAAGGTCTTTCTGTTTGCAGAAGAAAATGCTGAGCCACGGAGACACACGCTGAGGGTCTAAGCAACCTGGTGAGGTACCGATAAGGAACACACTGGGGAAGACTCCTTTCCTTACCCAGCCCACAAAGCAGCTCTGAGCTGATCCACCACAACCCCTGGAGACTAGAATACCCCCCATCCTTCATTCTGAACATCTAACACACAATGATGGTCTTTAGGCCAGGCACTTCCTTCTGTTCCCCCTCGTAAGGTCAGCTAGCAGCTGTGGAGGTGCCTCTCACAGGAGATTTGTCTGGAGGAGAACCCATTCAACAGCGAGGGACGGGGATGCATCCTACCCGTTGCTCACATATTCTCCTTTGAGCTTACCTTTGAAAACATGCCACTTAGCTATTCCTCTACATGGGGTAAGTGCCAAAACAGTATTTCCAGCCCTCTCCCTGCCAGTGCAGCACACAGGCAATGCTGTCAACAGAGCACACACCAAAGTTAGATGAGTTAAAGGAAACCTAAGAGAGGACTTGTGGAAGCAACTAACAATTAATAATAACGTACAGTAATTAAGGCAGCAACGCAGCCCACAGTAACAAACAGAGCATTTTGCATCAGACAGGTAGAATCCAATACACGCTTTAAAAGCTTTAACTATTTTATATTGGGATTCCAATCACTGCCCCACTGGTTGTAGTGTCTGTCCAGGTCAAAGAGACCATACCTGGAGCAGATCTTTCTAATCTAAACCTCTGGCTGAGAAGAAAGGGACTAGGCAAGATTAGACTCCCCTTCTGGTTTCTTTTATTTGTGGTGACCCTTGCAGTTCAGGGGAAGAAACCTCTTGTGGTGCAGTATGCAGTGATTTTCCCATACCTAGATGCAGTCTATTTTCAATTACAGCACCCTGATACTTCTAACAAGCACAATAGCCTGATTCAAAAGTTCTTGAAACCAGAGCTCTAATTTAATTTTAGTGGATCAGCTGATTAAAGGAAATTATTCAGCACAGGCAACATTGGATTAAAAGCAAAACAAGTTTCCTGAAAGTGGCTTTCTCCTCTTTGACCCCCTTCCAGTTTTTACTCCATCTGCTTCTCATGACTTAATTTCTGCCTCTCAAGATCTGGAGAGATTGGTATTCACTGAAAGAATCCACACTAGTTCAAGATTCTAAGACCTAATACTCTGCTACAAAAATATAGACAAATTGAATTCACATTGGTAATGGCAATTACACAATTGAATTGTTTTATATTTATAGACGCAGGCTCCAGAAAGTCCCAGCTGAAGCAATAGTGACAGCAGCCACAACGGCCTTTATAACTCACTGCGAGCTGCCTTGCCCGTGCCAGCTCCGAGGCCGCACTGTCTTCGGGCTAGGACAGCCACCTGTTTCTAAAGGATGCAGAAGAATAAAGCATAATTCCAGATAAACAAGAAATGCATTTATGCAGCTACATTGTTAGTTTTCCTATTTGCAGTACAGATTACCACCATACTAAAATGTCACTAGAAAAACAGTAATATTTAAACATGCTCATAAGAGATTCACTTCTACCTGAGAATTTTGATTGCTAGACACACGCTGTACTCCACAGAACAGCTACGTTTTCAACATGTCTCTCCTACTTCTTCATCTCCACCTCATTTAACCACAGAAAAGTCACGCCATATACTAATAGCCTATTTCTAGTAGCATTGTTGCTATAGCACTTACAGCATAAAAATATCACATGCTACATCTACATCAAGAACCTGGCGGTTCTGCACACACTAACCCCTATAGAAAAGAAACCCAGATCACACTGGTGTCTTAGTACTCTCTCATTAGAGTATTGGACAATCAGGAGAAAAGGATCCTGAATTTACAAGCTGCCATTTACCCTGGATTCTTGTATTTTCTTCCAAGACAAAACAAAAAGATGGAGAATAGGCATTTAACAGCATGCATGTGCATTACCATACAGCAGCTACTGGATGCTCTGTTAAGCATCTTATGATCCCCACCCATAGCCTTGCCTTTAAGAAAATAGGGAAAAGAAAGGAGAAAGTGTCCTTTTGCCTTTGAAGCATATAATTTTCTTACTCAACAGCTATGACTGATTCATGTATCACTCTGTGCATGCCTTTCCAAGCCAGGGCTTAGATGAGCTGTTTCTTTCATAATGTACATAGCAGCAGCCAGATACAAGCAACAGCAAGTGGAAGCAAGTGCACTATTCCTGCTCCTGGCATGCACTTTACGGTTTCTTTAAATTGCACTATGCTGTTCCCATAAGAAACTGCCAAATTCAGTAGTTCTAGATTGTAATATTCCCATGACTTCTGGTCTGGTCTTCCTAACTACATTCAGTGCTCCTGAATCCCATTTAATGAATCATTTTGGACAGGCTTAGCCTTCAGACTTGCATAGATTTCAATGGAAACATAAAGAGCAGGTAAGGCTTCTAGTTCATCATGAGTGTTTTAATGAACTGAGGCTACTTTTCAAACAAAAATCTCTTCACCAAACCTAACTTAATTTGTTTTGCACTGCAATTCCAAAACCATCTCTTGCTTCCAGCACAACTAGTATGCATTACCACTTATCCTGTAAAATCAACACCTCCACCTTATCAAACAGGACTGGTTTTAAAAGAAATGCGACAATCTGTATCTATGTCCAAAGGCAACATTCAAGTGTTTCAGTTAGGTTAATGGATTCATATTTTTCCTTCCCATTTATAAGAGGAAGATCTGAGGCTTCTACACATTTCAGACTGAGGAAAATACCTTTTCCAAGCCTATCTTCAGCATTTTGCCTGTCTGTCTCTTGAAAACAGAATGTAGACCTGTCTGGGTTTCTGTCTCTCTCCATCAATTAGACTGAGGTCTCCAGGAATGTGTGGGATTTTTTTCTTTTCTTAAAAAACCAGGTTACCATTTCTCCAAATAGGAAATGAAACAAAATCTCAGTCCCAATCCTGTATCTACTGTATGATTGCTGGGGACCTGGTCATTCCAGAAAATTTAACAGACCCAGAGGACAGTTAGCATCTTACCAGACTACACTGTCTGACATTGTAAATAATTGTTTAAACTTGAATATGTTTTTAAATTTCCCAAGAGAAACAATAAGATTTTGCTTGTTTGCTTGTTTTACAAACACCAGAAAATAAACCTTATTCTTACTTGCTTTTGAAAGAGGCACTAAAATGGAGTAAGATGAATACATACTGGAATAATTTAACATGGCAATTCAGATGTAATTTCTATAAGGAAGAAAATACAAATAGCTGAACTTTTAGGACAGAAAATTGCCTTGAAGTATAGATAAGAATTTACATTTACATTCTTCCCAGAGTCTAGAGGAATGTATGCTCTTTAGAGCATAATCAGGAGACAAACCAAAAAGCAAATCATTTCTGTATCCAATCGGGAAATTAGAGAGCACACTTTCTTCTTAATCCAAGGGTCATTTTTACTAATTTCTGCCCTCATTCTTCACCAGCCCTAACGAACTATAAGAAAATGGGTAGTTATCTGTTGTCACAAGGTGGGCTGGGATAGAAAAAGAAACCACAACTTTTACCTTTAGTCAGAAATGTATTATTTTAAAAGGACTGTTTATTTCCTGTGTTCTCTGCCTTCAAAGACAGTAGTATATAGGTAAGGGGACATAGCTTAGAGAATCACTGTATTTTAGCCACTGGTTTCCAGGAGAGTTTATTCATTTAAACCTTTTTATTATTTTATTATTATTAAATTTAAAAATAATAATGATTTTAATAGGTTGGAGCATTTAAATAGCATTTAGGTCTATCTCACTTCAATTAAATTTTCATGTTTAATTGAGGAGAAATTAATAGGTAACTGAGAATACACCAGGATGCATTTTCCAAAAGTGAGTGGGTAGTAGCTACTATGATCTCTATTAAAAAGTAAGCATTAACGAAGGAGAAAGGTGCTAGACAGAGAGCAATGAAAGACACCACCTCGTAATTATTTTTCCTCTATCACAACCAATATAAACAGCATGGGTATGAATCATCATGCTAAAGTCCCAGAGGAGTTTTATTCTGCATATCAGCTTGGCTTTGAGCATGAAACATTTAAGTTTCATGTTCATTCAAATCTTTCTCCTGACACAATGGAAAACAGTATCAACCAGATACGCTACCATCTCAGGGAGCTCACGAGATCTTATTCCACAACAGACTTCCTGCAGGAGTACAGGAAAGCATTTCAGGCCAAAACTGTTAAGGCTCCATCACTGGAAATTAGTCATCTGTCTAGTTTTGAAGATGTGAGCCTTTGTCCTTTTGCTTCGTAATAATATTTACCTAAGCCTTGGGGTTTAACAGCATTAAAACCATGAAAAGCCCGGGCAATATGTTAACATAGGCATAGAAGAATATGAGATTCCAGAGCTTTGACTGTAAATCCTGTCTCATGAAGATCAGCAGGGATCTTACTGCTGCAATGAGCTGGCTGTTGTGTCCTATCATGAGGGCTCGTGAGGGCAAAAGGGATTTACCACGGAGCCTCGGAAATTGGGCAAGGATTAAGCCACGGGACCTTTATCCTGCTTCTAGGCAGAAACTTGAGCTTCTGTTTGGCAATGAGAATTTGATGTTGACCAGAGGCTGGGAACAACTGAGAGTCTGGGGGAGCGCGGGGAGTCACGGGCTGGGAACATTCCGCATGGACCAGTGTGCGGGCTCCTGTTCTTCCCGTGGCAGCCCCACAGGAAAGAGCCGCTCCCAGCCCTGGGGGCCTCAGACGCCCCATTCGCAAAGCGCACGTGGCTGCTTGGGGTCCCGCGGTAGGTCACAGGTGCTGAATAATACAAAACAAGATCACCTCCCCTAAACACAAAACAGGGTACAACAACACAAAGTGACCACAGATGACTAATATTATTTGGTCTATGTACACCGGCTCGGCCAAATCATGCAAAGGTTATGTATATGGGGGAAAATAATGATATGTAAACCAAGAGGATAAATTCTCCTTGGAAAATGTTATTAATCTTGAGAAGTTTTCCTTTCCTCTACTAATAATGCTTATTTGAAAGTCAGGGGTGGGCAGGATGAAGTACTGCTTATTCACATAAAATGTTATAACTCAATATAATTAAGCATTTCAAAACTCCACCCTAAACACCAGGCAAAGAAAAGTTATTGTTTCTGTGGCAATCATGCTTTAACAAATTCTGCTTACATTGTATTTGAGTCTAGCACAGTTTCATATGGATTTTTTTTTTTTTTCCCCCAAACTCTCAGCTGGTTTTCAATCAAACAGTGAAAAAGAGAATTTCTCAGAAGGTAGAGTTGATCAGAAAAAGGTTTTGCACTGGCAAGAAACTCTAATATTTCAGAAATATCCCATTTCATCCTACCTTGGTATAAAAATGAAACGATTCAAAGATATTCCTGGCAACACTTTCCTGAGTACCAAGTGATTTGGTATTCATAAGAGCAAGTGCTGAATCCTGTTTGAATACCTATATCTCTAATAAGCTCCACAACTAACTGGTTATAGAATTAGCTTCTCTAATTATTTCCATAAATTGAAAAAGCTCCAGCAAAAAAAAGACTGTCCCTCCTCCAATAATCTACTGGCCAGCAGATTCACCTCACATATAGGATGTCAAGGGTCTCATTTTCTAGACTAAAGAGAGATGTGAAAGCACATCTTGTACAATAGCATCTGGAAGAACAGACTTAGCTATTCTTATTCTAGAGCAGTCCCATTGATTTTTACTCTTTTCTCATTAATTTTGGACCTGGGAAATGTCTTTTACAAAGCATTTCATCCCACCAAGAGCATTCCTCTATAAACTTGCAGTTTCTGTTAACTCTGTATCTTTTAAAGAAAAAACTTATGGGGAAGAAAACAGATTAAATTCATGAATGTCCTTAGAATCTGTTTGTAATATGCATACATGCCTTTTCTTTGCTCTTCTAGAAGTCATTAACAGAAGTATCATTTCTGCAGTGCTTAGGGAACAGCTCTTATTCATGTGAATGGGCATTGAGGCATGAACACTATTCATATAGTCTATGCATCCACTCCAGAGAGCAAGTCTGAAAACATTTCATTATATATTACACATGCAATTAGTTGGTGAGAATATGATAAGACAAAATTGAACGTAGCCAGCCATAAATCTTAGTTTCTCTGAGTCAGAAAGAAAAATAGTTATTAAAATCTGAGATGTACAAACCGCACAGTTAAGCGTTTTGCTTTGGACCGTTAATGACAACATAATCCTTTTAGTCCCCCAATTAACATGTCTCTCATTCTGTCTCCTCATCTCCCCCATAATTCTTCTGAGCCATTCAAAGTCCCCAGTTGTAATCTCCTCTTCAAATCCTGCAGAAGGCAGAAACCCCATCATTTTATTCCAGTGCCTTTTTTCTAGTAACTAGCAAATTACCCCACCAATCAACTCTAGAGTTCAAGGCAACAGTAGTTAGAAAGTGTGATGACACATTGTGAACATTGACAATTTCTAATGGCAGATGTAAAAATTACTATTTCACTTGTAGATGAGAAAACAAAAGAAGCAGCTCTGACATTCTGACCATTTCTGATTATCAGCAACGGCCTTTCAGCTTTATCACTGCCTTCCATTCTTCCCAGGACTTCTTCCTTTCCACCTGTATCTTTGCACGATGCAATGGAAGAGTTCCAAGAAACTCAGGATGTAAAAGTGACAGCAAAGCCCCCTATCACTACAAACACACAGTCTGACTTATGTCAGCAGAACTTTCCTACTGAAGAAGCACAAGTATTTTAAAGAGTGGTTTAAAAGGAGGAACTTCCTTGAACTGCCTTGTAAATACATTTTAATGTAGACTGTAGCTCCCTCAGGCTGGTGAATCCACTTCTAGAGGCCCTGTGCTTTGCTAACACAGGGCCTTGACCAAAGAGATAGAAGAAAGCTTCATGTAATTGATTTCACAGGGGTTTGGATCAGATCACTGCAAGCCCAACTTTGCAACAGCTCTTAAAAAGGAACTGAAATAGTCTGTCTTACCCCACTGTATCAAAAACAATTGGGATGTCACCAAAAAAAAAAAGTGGAAGGATCCATGGTAGTCAAAAAAACAAGAGAGAAATGAATAACCTGTCCTTCCAGAAAATGCAGTTTACAGGGAGAACAAGGATGTTGAGCCTTAATTTCATCTCCCTGCTGACTGCAGTGCCACATGCACCCTCAGAAAATTGTATCTGATTTACTCATTTTTTGAAGAAAATGAGAAGAGATTAGATTTCTGTCTCCAACACCTGCTCAAATGGGATTATAAGGGGAGACAGAAAACACACTCACATGCAGCATCTGCATTTGGCTTGGTTTGGTCCCACTACATAAGCCTGGTTTCCCCCACACGCTTCCCGTGAGGCTCAGGGATTCACATGCTTTCTCTTGGAAGCTTTTTCCAACGCCTCCATTTGCAAGAAGCTGGGGACCTTCACATAGTGGGAGAACCCGGCTCCGCTGCTGAACCTGGGGAGACGAGAGTCAGGGCTCTCCTGCCGGCCCCACTTCCCATCCCAGAAAGGCAGGGGAGTGAGCAGCAAACGGAGAGCAGATGGCAGGTCTGCAGCGTTGCCTTGCCGCCCCGGTGGCGGGAGGCTCAGCTGGTGGTTGGCATTAGAGGATGTGCTATGAAACCCAAGCTACACTTCGGGACTTCGCCTTGCAGAGACCCGGGAAACCAGAGGAGCTGACTAGGGAAGCCCCATTCCCATTTATGTCAAAAAATGATCTCTTCAGTTCTCTTTAAAAACAGTATTTCCTTAAACCTATGATACCTGAAACCTTGCTACTTTTTACCAATATCCACCAACACTCATTTTTGACGTTCAATCTCTCCAATCTCTGAGACAGCAAAGACAAAATAACCTGCATTGCTCTGGGGATAAAAGTTCAAGATCAGCTTTGAGTGTCTGCTTTGCTTTTGCAAGTTTATATCAGACCCCTAACACTACTAACTTGTATTTATTGGTCTGGTAAACAGAAAAGTCCCTTGCAGAAAACATGGCACATGGTAGTGATTTAAATTGTGTCATTAGCACATGGCAGGAGGGAGGGCTTTACTTGTATAGTTCACACATACCATACAAATTCTTTAAACAAATACAGGGCTGGGGTGGGGAAGGGAGGAAGGGCAAGAAGGAAGGAGACGAAACCTGAACAAAACACAAATTTTCCATTCTCTGACACTCTTGTTCGGGGGGTTGCCTCCTTCTTTTGCCCAGTGGAGCGCCTTGCTTTACCCAGCCCGTGCGAAAGGCCCCTGTCACCGCACGCTGCGGTGGCACTTGGCCTGCAGACAGAAGGGCTTGGCAAGGCACGAGCAGCTCTACAGCACGCACTGCATGCAGAGAACATTATCTCAGACACTTTCTAATAGAGGCAGTCACCATCTCAACCATAGTATATTAACTCTTTGCGCCTAATAATTCTTGACGGAAGGTGCTATAACGAACACAGATGTGTCCTAGGGAGAAGCAGGGAGCACAAACACCTCCGAGGGTGGACAACGTGTTCCCATGCCCTTTTCAATGATGTCGCAACATTTTTGCCCATGTTGCAGGAGTAGGAGGGACATATAGGAGGTCAGTTTTATTTTCCTTAATAAGACATGAGGCAGTTCTGGATTAACCCTAATTTGATCATCAGTTTTTAACCTGGTGCCTGTCTACAAAACACATTCCATATGGATTAAAATCAGCAATACTTCATACGTATTATTTAGTTGTGGTTTTCCAACAATCTTGGAGATACGTAAATAAAATTCTCTCTCTTTTAGTTGCAGGGAATCTAAGGCAAAGATATTAAGGATCAAATTTACTTACCAAATGACATAAATAATACTTCAGTAAGCTTTTCAACATCCCCCAGATGTCCAAGTTCGACTGATTTCGGTAATAAATCGGGTATCTTCAGTCACTAAATAGCTCTGAAATCACAGGTGATGACTTCAGTCAGGACAACCAAACCTGCACTGAAAATGAGATTAAAACGTAGGAATCTGAGAAGGCCAAATGTGCCCAGAGATAAACAGAGCAAGGGTGATCTGAAACATTTCGAGATTTTTGCTCTTACCCATTCACTTTGAAATCTTTGCTGAGCAGACAGCAGCAAACCCTGGATAACAGGAGAAGAGGACAAACCTATAAAATGTGGGGCAGGCTCAGCAGAATATCTAGAGTATCTAGCAGGAAGAATTATTCTCTCAGACAGGGAACGGAAGCAGAAAGACAATGTGGTTTTCTTACAATCCCACAGGAAATACACTTTATTTAATTAGACCACTGCACAACCTGCAGTTTCCAGGTAAATTTGAATGATTAGCAATCTGGCAACTCTCAAATGTGCTTTCAGCAGCAGCACGAACCCTGCTCTCCAGGACGGAAACCCAACCGCCGGGCAGCGGCAGCCTAAGACGTGATGGTGTTTTGCTTTCTGGTAGCTACGAGAGAATGACAGGAGACCCTAACGCTGAGCGTAAGGGAGGTGAGAGAATTTTTCACAGACAAAAGCCATGGGAACTTGCCAAAGGCCACCAAAGTGAACACCAAGGAAGTTTTTTTCTGAAGTCGCCCCAGTACACTGAAAACATCAGTTTAAGGAACTGAAGTACAAAAGGGCTAGAAGGGTTTCGAGCGTGGCAGGTATGGTGTAGAAGAGGGGAAATTACTGCTTTCTCAGGATATGTCATGCCTGGCGGATTTCTGGAACCATATTTTAATCCAGATACATCTCTACCCAGGATTTATACCATCTTGCACAGATAGACACGTAACAAGTAGGCATCCCTTCAGGATTAAGTGCAAAAATGTAAAAAGACATGTACAGCTTTCCCTTCCCAGTCCCATTTCTATCCTGTACTTCCAGCTTGCTTCACATTGACAAGACTTACACATTTTTAGCAAACACCAACTGAACAACTGTGGAAGGAGAGGAGTCAGGGAGCAGAAGGCAGCTCCAGGGAGAGGATGCAGAACACAGCGGTGCATTTTAACAAACCGCTGCTTCTTGCGATCCCCTAGTGCCACCCTGGGCTGAAGCTCCCTGAGTATGAAAGAGCTTGAGCCATTCCTCAGAGAAATCATGTTTAACATATTTGCTATCTCCTCCCTCAGGGTTGGAGTGTTGTGCTAGATGTGCCACTGTTCTAAACCGAAAATCAAACACAGAGTTCCCCTACTACGACTGAGCTAGTGTCTCCCTTCGTCCATACCGTGATTTTGCCCCCTAAAATGTTAGCTGTAAGGTGCCCACCTGGTTTTCATGATTCCTAAGCATTCGCCTGCATCAAGAGAGGCAAATGCCAGGACCTTGCTCTAAGAGGTTCATGCACTAGTACCTTTAAAAAATGAAGTGAAAGGCCTGGAAAAACCTTTCTATTGTTTCAGGTAAAATATGTGTCCTGTGGATTTCTATGTATTTTAGTACATCTTAATAGCTACAAGCCTTTTGGGCCAAGCCCTGAGAGCAAACAAAATGCTTCAGGAAAGTTGATCTAAACAACTCTAGCAGAGTTTTGGCAATTTGCTGTAGCCAAGAATTAGGCCCAGGAGCATAAGACAGACAGTTATTCAAATCTATTAATAAGTAGTGTACTTCAACCACCTCAGTAATTCAGTGGTGACTGACTAAAAGCCATTTCAAACATGTATGTAGGTCTATTTCATGATGCATAAAACAGAAGCAAATGATTTGAAAAAAAATTTACATTAATGCACCCATATACATAAAAAAAACACGTGTATGTTTATGCATATTGGCAAATATGCACAATGGCATAAATATCTGGATACAGGCACACAGATGTAAGCACAAGTCGCACAAAAGCTTTAGCAATGCTTCAACAGGATATATTATAAAAAGTTACCTTGTAAAGTAGGCCAAAAGCTTTTTAATACACAAAAGCCTACCTTTGAAATACCAAGTAAAACTGCCATAAGAAGCTCATGGACTGCCAGCAGCTCTTTTAAAGCTTCGAGTTGCCAGTTGCTGTAAGAGGTCCCTCGGGCTTCCTTCCGTGCTGAGAGGCTGGCAAACTTCACTTCCAGCGAGCCTCAGAAGTCCTCAAGGCGCTCTGCTGCAGCGGCGCCGTTGCACTGCCGAAACAAATGGCTTCACTTCACGGCTACTGCAATTAGGTATTTAGAGAGGGGACTTGCTTCTGTAAAATTATCCACTCGCCGTTGTCAGAAACCGATTCGCGGTTTCTGCCGGAATGACCGTTCCGCGCTGCAGGGTTTTCAGGCAGGGTTAAAGAGTCAACCAGCAGCTCCTCACCTTTCTTCCTCTTATCCTCATGCTAGCAATTTTAAATCTATTCATGGTGGGGAAGAGGGAACAGAGCAGGAAAACCAGCATTTTTTTTTTTTTTTACTACTAATATACGGCAGAATGAAATTTGCAGATTATCTGCAAATCAGTAAAAATACGGATAATGCTAGTTCAGGTGTGTATTTGGGTGTCCTGAGAAAAGCATCGCTGTAACCATTTTATCATCTGACAACTTCTTTCTCCACCCCTGACCCTTGTCATTTGCCTTTTCTTGAGGCAGAAATGATCACTGGGTGCCTCACACAGCTGCCAGTCACTCACTTTCATCTGTTTTCATGCTGTCCCTGCACTACTGCAAAAATGTAGCCTATAGCAGCCTAAGGCTATTTTACTGTGTGCTCTAGGAATGATGTTCCCTTACATGAGCAGCTGAGAAAGGTGAGAGGTTGACTCTAGTCCATTCCATGTGGGTCCAGTTTTAATGTTAATTATCTTTCACTAAAAATTCCACTTTCAGGCCAGAGCCTTCTTTGAATTTGATCTTAAGATGACAAATTTCAAAGAACGAAAGTCATTTCTCATGTTCACAGACAGCTCACGGAGACACCTCGGTTAGGATCCTGATCAGCTGAGAAAACAGCCTATCTGTGTCTCTGCAGTGACTGTGAGTAGGGCTCAGCTACGAACCTAAAGCCAGTTCAGGTAGATCTAGGCCTTAATTTCTACATCACATTTGCAGAGAGAAGAACCTCACTCAGAACCAGACACCTCCTTGGATGTCTGGGGTGCGATGAGGGCACGACTGATGTCATGCTCTGGTTTCAGGAGCTGTTGCAGGGCAAGGTGCGTGTCCTTCGCCTCGTCATCCTCACATCACCATTACTGGGGCACGTGAGGAAGCTACAGGGAAGCCCTGTAGTGCCGTTCGAGCACTTGAATTCATGGCAAGGTACATGCCATAAATTACTTGATTTCTCCTTCAGTCACAGGCACCCTGCTCTAAGCCACTCTGCATTGACTGCAAATTGCAATTGTGGTTAATTACTGCAGAGGGGCTGAAAGGAACTACAGCCATCCCCTAGGGAAGGGTTTAGTCTTTGGGGTTTTTTTGTTTGTTTGAAAAGGTAATGTTATTTCTGTAGCTTTGTTAATGATTCTTGGGTTCTGTTTAGTATTAAACTGGCTAGGTGCCGCTGCTAGATCCCATAATACGAAACACAAGGCTAGGGGAAGGAACAAACTAAAAACAGTTTATAGTAATTGATGCTTCCAGACAATAATCTTGGCATCTCTTTTAATTCATTTATAATTGTTTGCTACCTGTTCCTGAATACGAATAGGCTACTTCACCCATGAAGGGTGAGTGCTAAGCTCCTTTGCTGCTTATGAAAGATCCATAACTCAAAAGGGCTGCAGGTTGGAGTGTGTGGCAATGATCTGTCTTATTTCTTTAAAGCAAGTCGAAGAACCATAATCACCCTTCATGGATGAGATAGCCTATTTGTTCTTTATGGATACGGTTGTCTTTCTTTTAAATTAGGCTTTTTTAAAGGGACTGAACCCTGGTAGCAGACGGTAAGCAGAAGGTTGGTGATGGATCAACTCTGGGGCTTGCTGACTACGGCAAAGATCACCCCCCAGAAAAAGAACTATTTGGAATTTTGTTTTGTGGTTATTTTTGCCAAAGCAAATAGCAAAAGTAATGTTTAAAAAAAAAAAAAAAAAAAAAAAAAAAAAAAAAAAAAAAAAAAAAAAAAAAAAAAAAAAAAAGGTTTTGGCAGATGAGACAGGAAATACTTTAATTTGATGATACGTTTTATATTTTTTTTTTTAAGCTGAATTTCAATCCAGTATATTATTTCAATGGCTGAACTATTAAAAAAGCTCCAATGAACCTTAGTCTAAAAGGAAGATAACAAGAAATGAAACAAAGCCTTGAAAGCACATGTAAGTGAATATTAAACAACATGCGAAAACTGGCACGATCCTGGAAAGAGAGGCCAGCAAAGATGCAGAAGCAGAAAGGGCTGAACAGGCAGAAGCACAGGAGCACAGAACAGGCTGCACACACAGTGTGAGGCTCTTCCTCCGACCCCAGCTCCTTGGAACCACTGGAGCAGCCCACGCAAGGAAACCAGAGCACCCCACAGACCCCCTGGGCTTCCCCCGGGAGCAGCGGCCTCACAGCACAAATACCCGTCCAGGTGCTGGTGCCTCCCGCTCCCTGCAAGGTCCCAGGTCTCTCCTGAAAGCTAAACATGGAAGTGCTCTCCCCACAACGAAACTCGGAGACATGGAATGATTTGTGCTTACCAGGCACCTTGGACTTTGTATTCTACCTATTAATCCATTCCTGCCAGGAGTACTTTAAACACGAGCTGCAGGAAGCTAATTTTTATTTTGTCATCTAGGAAAGACAGGTTTCCTCCTCCTCGCCAATATCCTGTCACAGCATTTCCCTCCCCAAATTACACTGGCCCAAAATGCTGGGCCAACAAGATTGAGCACAAGCTCAATCAGGCTTATTAAGAACCAACACCATGCCAGCCTGCAGAACTAGAAATGGGAGCTTTTTCCTCTACTAATTAAATATTGCCAGGCTTCAGAGGAGTTGTTTCTAGCCCTGAAGGTCCCAAGATTTTATAGCTGTGAAATTTTAACTATCCCTACAGGAAATACATATTTATCATGTGTTTAGGTTTTAAAACCTCAGGGAGCATATCCTGAAATGAAATGCATAGATTTTACAGCACAACAAACTGGTTACTGTTAATTGTACTATTAGCTGTATGCAGTCAACTGGGCCACCTCTTTACTTCATGTGACATAGCACGGCTGTAAAAGAGGAGTGCTTCAGCACTCAGCACTTTACAGACATCGCTGTAGAAGAGAGCGTTCCAATAAAGTGTTAATTTATTTGTAAAAGAGTTTTTTTTCCCCAAACGATCTAATAGGTGTAGCACGAATGGAATGCAAAGTCCCTAGCCACTAATAATATTAAAAAGAGCATTAGTGAATATATAATCTAAATTTCTCCGCATTTCCTTCACATTCAGCCGCTACGCTTTTGTTAGTACCTTCCAAAAGCTTTCCCACTTCAGGTGAAGTATTTTGGTCCACTTTTTGCTTGGAGTGGTTTTGAAATTAAAAAAAAAATGAATAAATAAATAAAAATAAAAAATAAAAAGAGAGAAAACATATTAAAAAATTACTAATAATAGAAAATACGCAAAATCTTACTGCCTTTTACACACACCAGACAGCTGAACATTGGTAACAGGATAAAATGACTGACCACCCAGCACAGAGTTTTTCAATGTGCAGCAGAGCTAGCAAAAGCTTTTTTTTAAATAGGTTTCTGTTCTTTACTGCTACCAAAATATAAATTGGCTGAATTCTGACATCTCCTTATAATAATTTGGGTTTCTTTCTTCTAGCTTGCTACCAGTTTTAAAATTCTAAACACTACTGCAGTTAAGTCTAATTGAAACAAGCAGGTTCCAAAATAAATCCAAATATTTTGCTTTAAAACTCTTTCATCTGCCTGCACCTTCCAAGGACTTCTAGGTTCTGGGCTCCTACGTCAGTTCCCAAAAGAGACTGGGATCCATAGCTGCCCTTCATTCCCTTTGATGCATTATACTAAATCTCAGGTTGCTCTGAGCAAATATATTACAGATTATGCAGGAGTTGTCAGGTTAGGCAATAAGCCAAGCCTGCCCTTTTACGTTGCATATCAAGCCAAAATGACAACATTCAAACTTGGAAGTAAGCTATGGAAACACTTAAAAATTCTTGAATTTAAGCCATCTTACTACCTCTCCCCATTGATACGTATTTTTAATTTTCATTTCAACTAGATATTAAGAACGGCTGAGTTCTTCTATATTTATTCACTCACTCTGATTGTTACTAAGAGCTCATTTTGCATGTAGATTCATACTTCCCAAAGCTTTCAGAACTGGATATAGTCAGAGAACTCAAATATACCTTGCAAAACATCTTGGAAGTTTTCCCAGTCAAGCAAGGATTCCTCAAGATAAATCTTCGGTACTTTCAAACAGAACAAACAGCAGATTTGTATGGATGTATCACATACAGAGAGAGGATTTCTGAATGCCTGCACTAACTTTAATTCACATGCTGGCAAATAACTCCTGAAAACAAAAGATCTGTTTCATGATTTCTGTATTTATTTTCTTTGCATTAATTATTATTAATTTAGAATTATAGAACTTTTGTATTTATGAAAGACTTTCATACTCCAGTAAAAAATGTCACTCACTGCCAAAGCTTCTTGCTTGCGATATCTCAGTGGACTGACATGGAAACAAACACAGAACGAAGGTCATTATTATTCTTTTCTTGGGACGAGCAGCAGGTTATCCCCTAGGAAATGAAAATTTGGTTAGTATATTCACCAGTAACAAAACAAAAGGTGTTAAAGAAGGGATGTGAAACACAGCATCAAACATTTGCATTCCTCCTTCCTGCATATAAAACTGTTTTTCCCTACCTACTCCTTAGTAAAAAACTGTTTAAAAACCTGTTACTCCCTAGTAAAACTGTTTTTCAAACCTACACCAGATATTATTGATCTCTGATTCAGGCCCTACAGGTGTAGGCAACTCTCCTATTTACAGGAAGATCTATATATGGTGTGGAGAATTAGGGTCTCAACTCATTTCAGGGCCGGCTTGCCAGATTTCTCACAGCTGGGGCATAATGCTTTTCAGCTGACACATTTTAAGCAGCAGAATAGTTTGTGGGCTTGAAGAAACATATACCTCGGGCAAACATGCACATAAAGCGGAGCACAACATCTCGTCTGATTAGGGGATTACATCAGTGACTCCAATCACGTCTTCCTTCTGTCACGCTCCTTAAAATAAATATCCAACTTACAGACATAATGAGCTGAACGATTCCTAAATGTGACTTTGCTCAAATCGAAGATGGTCTGCACAGGAGTTCAGGCTACTAGCATTATTTTTATGAGAATGTTTCATTCTTCAAGAGGCATATGACATATGAATTTCATCAACAGATCACAGCAGAACAGTATTTGTTAGTATATAAATACAATAATTAGGAGTTAACTATGCCTAATCTTGTTCTAAGCATTTCCAGCTAGGTTTACTGAAAAGAGAGTAGAAATCTAAACGTGAAAAAAATCATGTCAGAACTCAACATTTCGAATTTTCTCCTTACTGTTTATGAACGGAATTACATCTGTAAGATAACACTGACATGTTTTACACTGAACTTCGAAATCCTCTGGACTGAATTTTCACAGGCATCCTACAAAGCTTTGCTTAACACCACAGTGTTACACTGACAGCCCTAGCATCACCAGCTTCACGTATAATGGCACAGAGCAGACACCTGACCTCTTTGGCTGGGCCCTTGTTTCTAATGGGACCCCCTTTTTCTCCGATAGCCCCATATCTAGTAGTATCACGAGAGGGCTGAGGTTAGGGATTCATCACATCACACACACACAAACAGTGACCCGTGTGGCCCCCTGTGTCACTGAGCTGCTCCACCTACGCGCTCCAGTGGTACAAACCAATTCCATTTCAACAGTATCAAACAAACCCATTTTCACTGCCTTCGCACAGAGCGATGAAGGTATCAGTTAACGTAACATGTATTTCTGACTATCTCAGTTGATACTTTATCTGTATTGCTTTGTTAAAAGGTACTCGTCGGAGTTGTATCTACCCATTACCCATCGCGCAAGGCATAGCTTTACTTTTGATCTACATTCGTGTGATCGTTGTTATGATTTTATGTTCACATAGAGGCATAAATGCCTTTTGCAGCATAAACTACACCATTAAATGTTATATTTGTTACATCAAAACCTTCATAATTGTCACACTAAGCATTAGGGATTTGAATTTTCCTTTCCTCCTCCTCAGAAAATACATAAATACACATACAAATACAATATTGCTAATGTTTTTAAATAAATACTGTATAACATAAAATACTTGCTGCTGGCATCAGATGCAAGGATGAAGTCATTTTAGTTGTTTATATTGTTAAAGCTTGGTTTTAGCAACAGAACAAGTTTTAAAAGAATTAACCAATTTCCCAAAGGTCAATTCCATGAAATAGTACTATGCAAGCCTTGAGAATGTTAAACTCAAGACATTCTAAAAGGATTTAATGCGAAAGACAGCTTTATTACTGAAAAATAAGCCCTGCTATTCTTGTGATCTTCCCTCTGTACGTGCCACACGTGTACACAAACACATCCACCCGCAGCGCTCATACACCACACTGAAACAGATCTCATCTAACCCCACCAGCCTCCTCGGGGCATTTCTGCATTGGAGACAGGCATTTTTCTCCTCCCCATGCCTGAGTTGCAGCATAAGGATTTCTGCCACCTGAGGAAAAAGCATTCCCATTCCCAATCCCGCCTGCAGGGAAGCTGAGGACTGGAAAGTTCAGGCGCACCATTCATCACAGGCGGAGGGAACCTGCTCAGGAGAGGCACAGCTTAAGGCAAATGTACTACGTTGCCGCCAGTTGAAAGTCTTTTTCTCTTTTCTTTTAAACATAATGCCTTAATATTCTATTGCTCCTGCGTCCTAAAGGTACTAAGTAAATTAAAGATTTAACACTGCAACTCAACTCCCCAGTCTTGCACCAATTCCTTGTTTTGAACCCCAAAATTTTGATTCTGGCCTCTACCAACAAAACGATAGGCCAGATAGGCTGCATTTCATAGAGGAATGCAAACCATTATTTCAGCCTTTTGTGAGGCTAGAAGAGCTCTTTACAGTGGCAAATGCTAGACATTCAAACCATCAATAAACCCTCCCTTGTTATTCAGATCGCAGCAGCAGCTACCAGCTCCAGGGACAAGATCCTGTGGTCGCCCTTCTAGCAGCACACATCCAGATGTTTCATTTTGAGAACTGTACAGGTTTGCCACATTCATCTTGCTATAAAAACAAACTGCTGGTGATTTCCCAGCCATTCACCACTATCGAAGTCCAACTAAAACCAAAGGTTTTAACGATCCATACAATCAGTAAAACAGATCTCTTGGCTGGTACTACAAAATTTGTGTTACCCTTGACTAGGCATTGTTTTCCTAGCTCACACCTAGATGTATTCTTTTTCGGTCTCCTTTAGAGCAAAGCTGTGCTTCAACAGAGTTTTCCTGGCAGTTAATACATTCAGGGAGGCCTCCAGGAAAAGAAAAGGAATTGAAAGTCTGTAGAGATTGTGTTAGGTCTAAAGCCAAAGGTGAGATTTCCATATAACTGTCTCTTTCAGGTTATTGCTACTTATTAAAAATAAGGTTGAATCCCAGTTTCTTATTTTTGGCAGTCTCCTTACAGCTGATATTATGATAAATATTACAACAAATGTTCTTTCCTGAACCACAGTAGCTGCGCGAACAGAGGCTTCCGAAGAAATAAGATATATGTACCTGAGAAGGCATTAAGGACCTTCTTTCTGTGAAATGAGTGTCATGGTTATGATCCACTGCCATCAGTCAAGTATCTTTGTATTCCTACTAGGATTTGGCTTAGGTTTCAGAAAAGTCAACATATACGACTATAAAAAAAGACATTAATGAAATACTCCCCTTACTTACTTAGATACCTAGCAGAACCAAAGCTGACCGGTATCTCCTTTCTTTTGGTATCCTCTAAATTCTGTTTTGTTTTTTTTTTTCTTTCTTTCTTTTTCCCCCCCTCTCTCTCTTTTCTCCTGCAATTGCAAGAACACAAAGAAGTTAATTTAATTCTGAATTGTAACTGGGTGATCACAACAAGAAGCATTTCTAGACACAAACACTGGGGAAGTCTTTTTATGCCTAATGCTGTTATTATTAGCATTTACTAGCATATTACCTACTGTGTGCAAGTGTTCAGTAACCTGTCACACTACGCATGTACAATGGTTACACTACACCAAAATCTGGGTGATTTACATATGAGTCAAGTACTTCTTTTATAAATTCTTCACTGCATATTCTTTGTAAATCACATGCTATACCTTATCAAAGAATGATGAATAGTTGCCAGAGGTGGTAGCTATCATTAAGAATTGCTGTTTATTCAGTGCAAAAAACCCATGTGGCTTTTCCAAGTAACCAGTAAGAGAATAACCAGAAAATGTTAGCTTATAAAGATTAATTTTAAAGCATAAGGAAGCTGAGAAAAAGATGGAAAAGTTACATAAGATTTATAGTGTACATAAAGTTTATTTTCTAAACTACTCTTCATTTTAAGTTAACGCTGCCATAAATCAAGTTAATACATTTAAAGTGCCCACATATGCTCCTTATGCAGACTTCAAAACAAGCGTTCCGAAAATCTACATGCTGAGTCAAATCTGTAAATTGGTCCCACTACTCTAAAGACGAGAGGTTAGTGTCAATATGGGTGCAGTCTAGTTTGTCTACTAGACCTAATAGCAGTGCTGCAGACAAACTAAATAATGTGCACGCCGTGCACATTTCAATTAAAACCTTCACAAATACAAACCAGGATTTGTATCTGCAGATCTCGCATCACCCTTTGAGTCCTCTCGAGTTGAAGGTTAATGTACAGATGCTTCTCTGGAATACATTTAGCTATTACCCTCTGGAATATTTTGAGGAGTGAGGGGCAGCAATCAGCAAACAAACAATTATGCGGTCAGCAGGCCTAGTATCTAACATATCTAAGCACCCAATTCTGAACTGTGAAATTATTCTGGTTATGCAGGATAAAATTTTCTGGTCGGGCATCCCAGTCATTCTAAATCATTTTAAAAGTTTCCATCTCAAGATGCAGAGGTCCAGCCATTAACATTCTTTTATTTCAAGGACAGCCTCTGTGCTTCTTTTCTGAACATTCCCCTTTGAAAGGAGAGAGAATATGCTGTCTGAGAGACATATAACAATCAATGTCCTAATTAGTTAGGATTCCTTCACTGAAAATGATTTTTCATTTTAGAAATGCCATTTCTTTAAAAATCAAAGACTCTCTGCAGAAATGCATTAGTTTCAAATAATTAAGGTCTGGCATGAATTAACTCAGGGTCTGTGATTAGCTGAGACACTAATGATTAAGGCACTTCCTGAGGATATAGAAGATCCAGGTTCAAATCTGGTCCATCTGGTTCAGACCAGGAATTTAAACTCCAGTCTCCCACATCCCCATCAAATTCTTCACCTTTTGGTCCTGGAATCCAGCTCTTCCTCTATCAGTATTTATTTATACAGAGCAGAACATTCCCAAAAGCAAATATTTAGAAAGAGTCACCCTAGAAGACACTACCATATGTACTGACCAGTGTATCTATATGGCATACAGAAGGCTAAGACAGGATTCAGTTGTCCAAAGATGGGAATCTAATGCCATTTCATACAAGCTGGGATCCAAGACATGCTTGCAGGAAGTCCTGCATTGTCTTCTCTGCAGATGGGACACAGAGACTTGCGGGCAGAGTTTAATGCATCTCCAACGGCCCTAGTTACCTACGCTCAGTCAGCCCAGTCTCACTCTGACTCCCTAGTGCAGCTCTGACTCGAGCAGCCCAGAAGGTTGAGGATGTACCACTCATGTCCGCTATGAATAAAATGAATTACCTAGATAGTAGCTGTTCTGATTTAACTTTCCCTAAATATACAGTAGTTCTTACTTAAATCTCAATTTAAAAAATATATATTTTGAAATCTCCGAAACTTTCATGCTGTGAGAAAACTATCTGTCTGCAAGTTAAGTAATTTTGGTGATAGGTCCACTTAGAGTGGTGTCTTAGTATGGAGCAGAAGGGAAGTTATTGGCATTGCTCTGTTTCAGCATAAGCTATTAAATATTATTAGAGGAGTTTAAGGAGAAGTGTATGTTTTCCATTCTACCCAAAAGCAAAATACATCTGGTTTACTAGGTTATGGCTGCATGTATGCACTAATAATAACTGTGTTTCACTGCCTGAGTGGCATCTCCATTCTTCTTTCTTCAGGACAAAATTATCCGAAACACTGTGTCCTTGAGGAAAGAGCTGCTGAGAGTTCTCTATGGGAATCCCATGGTATGGTTTACTACCATTTGTGTCATTCTATTTAATTTGCTATTTTTTCTTTACAACATGTGGGTAATAATCACAGCAAATTGATTCCCCTGAGCTCCTTGGACAATTAAAGCTATTTGGTTATTGCCACCTGCCTGCTGTTTCCATTAATGCAGTTTTCAAGATTTTTTTTTTTTCCCCTTCCTGCTTCTCACCCTGTTAAATTTCTTTACCCATTCTTCACACATTGCTATGTAGCAATTAGTGTTAAAATAAGGTGGAGGGCATCTTTCCCTATGTCTGATCCTTCCCACTGCCAAAGACTGCTTTACAAATTTAGTTTTTTGAGTTGGTGACATTTAGCTTTTTTTAATATATGGCTTAAGGGGTGTTTAACAATACATGATACCATTTGTAATCAGGATCTCAATAGTTTTGCTATTATTTAAATTTTCCTGTAACCATTTGATTCTGATTATCTCTGTGATATTTACTAAGCCATTTGCTATATCTTAACCTCTCTGTTAAATACACGTATGGGAGAGGAAAACAATCCTGTTTCTTTTTTGTGTTACTGCTGTCTTAACTGGACTTTAACCTTTTCTTTTGGGGAATAGTTTTCCTTTGCTCACCTATTTCTCTATTTGACTAGCAGATTTTTTTCTGATCTGCATTCTCAACGAAGCAGGATCAAACAGACCTCTTAGGATATATTTCTCTTTAAAAAATCAAACTGGCCACTGATTTTCAGGCAGAAGAAGAAGAAAAAAGCAAGATAAGATCATGGACCAGAGAGCAGCAAAGGTTAAAAGGGCAAGAATGAAATGAAAAGACCCAATCCAAGTTCTGTTACGGAAAATGAAAGTTTTGCTCTAAACAGCAGCTGTACCAAGATGGGATCTGAAACTATGATTTCATCTTTAAAAATGCAGTCAAACTAAAACTAGTTTTAGTCATTAACCACCTTTAACTGCTGTACCCGTTATGGTTATACTACACATAGCTCTGCACTGAACTACCAAGACCATGAGGTTGCAGCAGGATAAATGCATTGCAAGAATCTGACTGCATCATTCTGTCGGTTACAAATAGCTGATTAACTCACTAATTCTGATGAACTCACCAACTTGTGTCTGCACAACTGTGAGCTGACAGTGTTCTTCGCATTGTAGGTGGCACTGAATAAACACAAAGCTATGAAAGTCGCCTTGGTTTTATTCATCGCTATTACTCATCTATCAAGCAGGCAAGGCCAGTTTGAACATAAAGAAAATTCAGACCCACAGCATAAACACAACTGTGGATCCAAGTGTCCCGCACCCTGAATGTGGGTGTAGACCACATCATTAGGACAGAACAAGCTGTCCAAAATGTAAAAAATCCCCCACTTGTACGAATATGGGCTCATATTTTGGAAGAACCAATTGCACCTGCAACAGAGAGAACAGACATCGGCCCAATTCCAGACCTGTTCTTCAACAACCATAGCAGAAAAATGATGGATAAAAGAAGCCGCAGGAGTCACCAAAAAAAACCCCATAATTTAGGAACAAAGCTTAGCCCATCTCTATTTTTTTTTTTTTTTTTTGGCTTTCATTATCTAACATGCCAGTGGATTTTAAACACCAGGGCAGAATTTCCAGACTTTGCAGATCATTTAAAAGCTTAAAGGATTATCAAACCAGTCATTTAAAATGACATTTTCACTGTGCAAATATTTGTCTATTAAATAGGCTATATGGCACAGGACCTGATCAGCCTTGGCAGTATTACAGGTTCTTCATACACTGCAAACCCCTCTGTTTCCTCGTAAAGCTGTCAAGTCTCAGTTTAATGAAACATACATAAACTCAATGATGTTAGCCATGTCTCGGCAAGCTAATTCATTTTGTTTTTTTCCTGTTGAGTTCCCCCTATTAGGGCTCTTATCAATTTATCCTTTTAGGAACCCTCCAGCAGGTCTGCTGATAGCACTGGGATACAACATCTACGAACGTGTTTGCTTTTCTAACAACGAAAATATTTTCATATACAAAAGTATCCTTCTTTTGACCATGATGACGTTAACTTACACAGGATGGACAATTAGGGACTTCCAGTAAGAAAAGTCTGTTAAAATTAGAAGATGCCTAGAAATGCTCCTTCTTACTATTCTCCCATAAATTTTTCCAGGGTCAGTGCAACTGCTGCCCAAGATAATTCCCTATCACTTCTCTTTGGTTGTAATTACAGCTAAGGCACTTTTACCATACATAGCATCAGACTCTGAGTACGAAGAATCCTGGAGACTTTTCGTAGTTTAGACTGATTACAGTAATGAGCTTCAGCCCTCAAGAAATTAAGACTATCATGCCAGTTGTGTGGTGCCAGCTCTGAAGACGCATCACCATCATCTCTATTCATTTCAGCAGATATAGAACATTTCTACTGTATTTCTGAAGTATTGGAAAAAGTGGTGAAGGAAAATAAGTGAATAAACAGTCAGTCGAGAACTGTGTTACCAGCACCCAATACAAGCAGCTTGCCTTTTCTAAAAATTTCAACAGTTCTACTGAAAACTTGTGTTATTCCAGACTATATTCCTACTGCTTTTGAAGAGACACAAATCATGAACCAGGGGCCTCTATGCAGTATCTCTGCAAATGCACAAAATATGCTGATTTCTCCTATTAGCTAATTATATAGACAAAAAAAAAAAAAAAAAGAGCACACAAAACAGATCAACAAATAACACTGCCAACATTTGCCAATTTAGATTTTTTTCTGCCCAGAAACTCTATGTTTCTATACATTCAACAAAAGCCTGAAATTTTCTGCACTGATTTTATGACAAATGCATTAAATGACTTTCCTGAAGATTCTGAACAGACACTTAAATAGATGAGGAAAATAATCAGTCTATCCCCAGAGCCTGTTGTAAAAGAAGAAAAAAAATCCCCAAATAATGTAATACATTAACTCTGACAAGTGACTTCGCGAGTTCCATTTATGATTCTCCTCAAGTTTAACTGTGTCTGTAAAAGTTTTAAACTGAAGGGAGTTTGGTCAAAAAGCAGAAGTTTGCCCGACACTGCTTCACAGAGAGCAGAAAAGCCAAAGCTACGCGCTGAGGATAAAGACCGGGAAGGCGCCCGCTCCAGCACTACGGAGAGCGAGGCAGGAAGGAGCGCACCAGCACCGAGGTTCGGAGGGGCGGCTGCTGGAGCCGATCGAGCTCTTCTGCCAGCAGCTCGATTCTTCAGCACCGAAATTGAAAGGAAAAAATAAAAGAGAGAAAAAAAAGAATAGAGCTGGTAATAACGCTTCCCTCGTCTCCTTTGCTCTTCGGGAGATGGATGGGATTAGACAGCGCCCTGCAGGAGGCTCTTCAGTCCTTGCTAAGGCTTTTCCCAGCGCGCTGGGCGGAAGACGGCTCCGGTTTGGTGCCGTCGGCAGCCCGGCCGCCCATCCCGGGCGCAGAGGGCAGGGCGCTCGCTGGGCTGCCGAGGGCCAGCGGCGCGTCACGGCACGGCCCCCGGCAAGGGCCGCCGCGGCCCCGCGCAGCTGGCGCTCGCCTGGGGAGCCGTGGCCGGTGACAGTGCCTCCTCCAAGCGACTGGGGTGGTTTGACTGGATTTTTAGATTGTATTCCAGAACCATCAGTTAAATCTTTTCCCCTTTGGGCCTGTGGTTATGATAAGCGCTAGGGCATCTGCACCCAAAGGACAATTCTTGCCCTAACATTGAGACAAGAGAGGATTTCTTCTTATTCGCTGTGTCTGTAACTATGCGGGCTGCAGGCACCCCCATAATGTAGTCGTTATAATGCACTGCTTCATTAAAGGCTGGCAGGCCCTTTCTAAAGCCCCGTCGCCTCCTATTCGAAACAAGGGGACCCTCGTGCGCAGAGCGCGCCAGTGATTCGCCCCGTGGCTGCAGAGGCAGAAGCCGGGGCTCCAGCTCCCTCCCCGCTGCATCGCAGCGCTTGGGCTGAGCCTGCGTCTTCCCTTCCCGTCTGCCCCACGGCTTTTCCCGGGCAGAGCCCACTGCGTTTTGTCCCCCGGCTTGGTCCCTGTTTGCTCCCTGGCGAGGGGGCCACTCCAGCAGAGCGGGTCTCTCGCAGGCTGCCACCACAGGATGAGCCTTGGCCTCTTTGCCGCCTGCACTTCCCTTCGCACTTCCAAAAATGACAGAGCGCTGATCAAGCCTGAGCCGCTTTTATCCCTTACCAGGGCTTCAGAAACCTGACACTTAAGCTTCGTCTTCCTATTTCTCTCCCCTTACTCAAGCTTTGTATTAGCTGTAGCGCTCCTCCAAAGCTGTGCTTTACGTCTGCCCTACGCGCGTGTGCAGGAGCGGCTCCCGCCTGCAAAAGGCCCATCCCGCTGGCACCGCCAGCGCGGGGCTCTACGTGAGCACCCCGTAACGAAGGCGTCTCCGCGGGGCGCCCGGGAGCCCAGCCGAGGCCTTGGGCGCTCCAGGGCGACGCACGCAGCTGAGGGCGCAGGACGAGCCCGCACGGCGCCCACGCACCGGTGTCGGGAGCTCATCTGAGCACAGTCCTCTCATCGGCAGCAGCGCCCGCAGCTCCCTCGCCAAGAAAAGTCCGGGTCCCGACGGAGCTCAGGAGCAGGCCGGCCCTTCCTTTGGGGAGTTTATTCGATTTAGGTTGTTAGCAGACAGGCTTTCACGTATCTGCCGGCTCCTGCTCACCATAGCAATATCTCTTTCAGTGGCTGTGATTCAACAGTTCTTTGATCCACAGTGATCTAAATGTTAAGTGGCATTAAAAGTTTCAGTCAGAAACATTGGTTTTCAGAGACTTTGTGACCAGCCACTCTCAGATGTCTCATATAATTTTCAGCAGAGGAATTTTAGTTCATGGTTTCATCTTTCTGCTTGTTCTGATCAACTTATACAAAAGCAAGACGTGACTTAGCATGTAGGCACAAAGGTTCCTATGATCAGCCAGATCCATTTAACTGATCACTCCCCTCCTGCCTTTCACGTGAGCCTGGGAAATAAAGGCATTTTGTGATGAGACAGGTATTAGCACCATTATTTATATTAATGCAGAGAAAATGTTACACGAAAGCCCAGGGACCCCCCATGGTTACACACTGATTTCACACACATTTTCTGCACATTTCTATTGGCTCTGCTTGAGACCACATATTAAAACCCACCAATCTTCCCAGCACAGACTGATGAAAGCCTCAGCAGAAACAGCTGCATTTCACATGTGGTTTAAGTTAATGTCTCATCCTGAATGTTTAACTCTAGCTGGCCATGCTGCTTTTTAATATGCACAGACCTCTTTGCTTTACATTAGGAACAAGACACCCCCCCACACACACAGGAGAAAACAGCAAGGCTAGCAGCACTTCATTTCTGGAATGTCCAAAATCATGCCTTTTTTTTTTTTTTAATTGCATATAACATGAAGCGCAGTCCATGTTTGATATCCTGTGAGCACATAAAACGGTTGCATAGCACTGTTAAACAAAATAAACAAACACTGATCTGTCCACACAGTAATATTTCCTTTCAATAAAACTGAAGCATTACCAGCAGTAAGTAGCACAGCATAGTTTTCAGCTGAAGTCTATTATTGAAAAAAATAAAATAAGTTACATAAAATGCATCTTTTTCTACTCTCTCTCTTCCTTACAGGACAAGCCAAAAAAAAACACAAGTATTTACTAGGGGCTGGAACATGCCTAATAAACAATAGCATAATTCAGACAGTCCCCTAGGTGGCATGGACTAGTGTAGAAGCCTCTCGGTTTTTTCCCTAGAAACCTAGAATTAGGCCTGGATTTAGGCTAAGGATATTAATCAGTAAAAATATAGTCCTACACAAAGCCTACACGTACAGTCTCTGCCGCAAGCATGACCGTCAAGGACATAGACATGGGTGTTACTAATTTTTCTGGCTGACACTGCAAGGGACCTCACTGCAATTTGTGATATTGTCCCAAGGATAGAGAGGTAACAACATAAAGTAATGACATGATTTATGTGCATGGCAATACATGGCAGACTGGTTTGATGGACATACTGAGTAAATTAATAAGATTTCAGGTAAAAACTTGTATAGGATCTTCTTGAACACACCAGTTTTTAAGGTTCCTACAGTGGTGCTGCACTCGCTCTGGGCGGAATCCATCCTCCTGCACTGAAGGCACTGGCGAGAGTCGCAGAGCCAGCTTCTTCAGCCTTAAGAAAAGAATAACTCCACTGCGCAGCAGAAGGACCTCTTACTCTATTTGCTTGCAAGACCGAAAACAAGAACCATCAAATACCTTTCATGATTTTAGCTATTTTCTTTTCAATCTTAAATGACAAGTCTCATCACCTGAGAGAAGCTCATTTTTCAGCAAGCACTACATACCCATTACACCTAATGCGTAAGAGCCTTTCATTCTGAGAGCAGCTACACAACCCTAATCTTACCAACAATATGCAGTGAAACAGAAATGCCAAGCCCACGTATGGATGAGAAGAGTGTAGAAGCAGAGGACATGGAAGCACTTTCCAACTTTACCAAGCCACTAGAACACAGTGGCAGCAGCCCACACTGTAAAATGTTCCCCAGAGCGGGACTCAGCTCAGACTATTAGCAAAACCATGTTTCATTGCACATTACCCTGTGGCAAATATAAGACAGGCACTCATTATTACTAGAGCTCTCCTATCCGAGTATTTGTGGAGAGCCAACCCTCTTAAACAAACGCTTTGCAATCAGATGGGGTTCCCTATTCAGGTACCCACAAGCCGTTTCTCATCCCATTCCTTCAGCTTTCTCCTGCCTCCCACCGTGCCACACACGGCGGCCGCTCCAGCCTCAGCGGTTGCCCATCTTGGAGAGCCCCCGGGCGCAGGAAGCCCGGGAAGTGCAGCAGAGCCGGGCAAAGAGCCACAGCGCTTCCCACGATTCTCCGGGAGCATCTGCAGTTGCAGCCCGGACATTTTTTTTTGACAAAGCTGCTAACTGTCTGCGATAGCTTCAAAGTTTTAATTTCATTAATTTATCTAATTGTGTTTGAATATATTGTTATCAACTAAGTGAATGGACAACAGAGTCACAGCTGAAAACTACTTGACGGGCAAAAGAAAAAAAAAAAAAAAAAAGATCAGCAAAAACTGATTTTTCTCTCCTTGCTTACTCCCCAAGTGGAAGAATGGATTAAGTCAGGCTCGTTGCATCTTCCCCTTTTCTCGTCCTGTTAAGGTGTGTAATAACTAAAAGCAGTCAACCTTAAAGCCCAGGAAAACAGCGTGTCTGATTCTCAACTCATGCATACTTATGCATACTAAAACTAACTCTGTTATGCGCAGTGGAATTATACTAGGAGTAAACCCGCAGAGCCCCAAGGTCAGGGTTGCCAGCTATTACCACCACACTATGAAACCCATTTCCCTGGAAACCAAGAACAGGACAGGTCATTCCCTAAGCTGTCAAAATCTACTTTATTGCTGTTTTTACAGCCAAAACAAAAAAGTGGGAGAGAACAAAGGCAGAAAGGAAGGAGTGATGTGACTAACCTTCCCAATGGACCTTCGCAAGCAAAAGAAGAAAGACACAAGGAGTAAGAGGTCATAGAAGCACATGTAATTAGCATAATCAGTGCAGGAGAGGAGTCAGCAAATTAGACAAAGAGAGTCCCTATCACCCAGAATATGGGCCTAGGGCAATGCTGGGAAGAGCAATGAGATAGGGGATGTCTGCACTCTGGCGTAAAGAAGATGAGGCGATAGGACCACTAAGGAATGCGCACGTACCACGTGTCAAGAAATCCTGTAATTGGATTTCAATCGTTAATAATCACCCTTAGTATTTCGCATACATTTATGGCGTGCAAAGATAAATTCTAACAAAATTAAATTTCTCTCCTCTGCCACCTTCCTTGCACACTCCCTTCTCCAGGGACAATAGGCCCTTCCCATGGGAATAAGTCTTTCAGGGATCTCTTGAAAGACAGTGATTAAATTCCCACTTCTTCAGTGGGTGCAGGACTGGAATCTCCTTAAACCTCAAACATTCAGTGAAGTTTTGGGATGGAACACAATCCCAGGCATTAAAACAAGGCAAACTATTTACCAGCACACAGAACCACCATAGACATAGACATGTGAGGTGCTTTGTAATACTCAAATGGCAATGTTTGGAAGCAATCAGAGGTTCACTGATATATTGTCCTGCCTTTCCCATTTACTTCTATACACCCACTCCTGAGCTATCTGTGGAATACCGTATTATATATATTTTTTTCTTTTTCAATGCCACAGTAGCATTTACTTTGTAAACCAAAGTTATTGGAATGATAAAGTTTTGTTAATTATTACATCCACTCATTACAATATATTATACTGCAAAACATGTTTTCTTTAAAAAAAAAAAAAAGAATTTTTCAAGAACTCTTAACCTCTGCAGAAATCTCTTGCAAATAAAAATTCTTCATACTGTGAAAAATCCTGATTTCTGGTGCTACCTTTGCTGTTGGCTTGGTTTGCCATATTCAAAATAAATCGAAATCATTAGCAGCTCAGGAAGATGGTCCATAAATTGTAGTTGTTCTGCCATCTTTGTCATCAGGGACTCGAGGAGAGCCTGCTGAGGACGCGCCGCTTCTGCCCTCCTCGCTGAGTGTCCTTCTGCTCCCACGGAGTGTGGGAGATGTTCCCATGCCGGGCGGAGGCACCGCTTCCGTCTGCCCACCCTGCTCCCCAGGGAGGGCAGAACAAGCTCTCCCTGTTCTTTCAATCTGCCAGAAACGTAGAACTTCGCCTCTGCATTTTCATCTCATTCCTATTCAAAATACATTAAAAATAGTTCCGTGGCCAAAATATAGCACCTTGTAGGCAGTAATGCTCTGCATAGGTATTATTTTTACCTGAAAAGTCAGCTTTTCCCCTCAGTCAGAGGGCACAACTTCTCTCAGCCACCCAGAAGCTTTTGATTCAGCCCTGCCAGACCTCCCTAATCTCTTAGCAAGGTGCAGAAACCAAAACCAAACATACGACCTTGAACCACAACAACCTTTCAGATTCTCCAAGTCCACCAAGGCTGGAAAACAAACGGGTCCTCTTTAGGGTCACGTCAGAGGCCAAGTACAAGAGAGTGAAGGATTAGAAGAGAGACAAGTTTCTTGATTGGCACAACTCCTAAACCAAAGCGAAGGTCTCCGGGAAGGGCAGGTACGGGGGGCGAGGAGGCACCTGCGCGCCGAGGCCGCCCGCCGCCGAGGCCGCGCTCTCCTCCTCCTCCCGCGCCACCACAAAGACAACAAACACTCCCTCCCGCTCTGCGTATTGCAATCTACTGTTTCAAACGGAGTCCTTTGCTTTTTATCCCAAAGTGGCACTTGTTAAAGGAGCTGTGACCACTCAGGCTATTTCCTTTGAGGATGATAACGCCGCTGCAGAAGCTTCATTATTATGCTAATCGAGCACAGTCTGAGCAGCTTTCATAACTGCCACATTAAATCATCTACCAAGGGGAGGCCTCAAGAGCCATTTACATTGCACCACATGCATATTAATGAAGGCAGGAGCTGCGGAGTTATTTTTGAAGGAATAGTCAGGTAAAAGAGAGAGAGGGGAAAAAGAAAAAAAAAAAGAAAAAAAAAAACACACATTATCTTGAGTGTCAGAAAAACTAGAGATGGTTAAACTTCATGAACGTTTTGCGAGGTCAGTTCTGAGGGCTGGTTCTGTTGTCTGCAATTAGGGCCGAATACGACAACAGAGGAGAAAACTGCAGCAGCTGCAGTTCTGACAGAGGTGTCCGTGGCAGGGTGCAATGGCTTCAGACTATCTGTGTGCTCCAGCACACGCTCTCTGTGCTCAAGCAAAGGAATGAGAGAGTCCTGCTTTCCTCCTGAGGTCCTCCTCCTGCCCTGGCCCCAACACACACCCTTGTGATGCTCCAGAAGTAGGCGATGCTCTAATGAAATGAGATAAGATCAGATTGCCTTCTGAATAAACCAAACACAACCACCAAGAGCAAAAGAATAAAAGCAAACAAGTGACATTTAGAACGATCTTAGGCTGACAGTTGAATACAGACACACTTTCTTAACCAACAAACCACCTGGAAGCCACCACAGATGAGGGTTGATACAGACAGACAGGTTCAGCTGAGGAAATAGCGGGGGCAATACTCACACGACAGCAGCTCACCTCCCAGGCAATGTCACATTGCTTTTGTTCCACCTATGTTGTAGAAAAAACGCTTCCTGAAGAGGCATTTTAAGGAGAGAACAGTGACTTTACTGATAGGAGCTGAGACCCTTCTACAGTCATATTAGAAAACTGCATAAAGGAGAGCACTCTATGGAAAACTAGGAGGATGAGGTTGGCATTGTTAATTAAAGCGAAGTCAGGACCTTTTTATCAGATCATAGGTTTGTTTAGACAGCTAGGCATATTTTTAATTGATTTATAGGTGCATATGTGCACTGGGGGAAAAGCACACACTTTAGAAACCTGGCATTCCAGGAAATGTTTTGTTTTATGATTCAAGCCATGCACTCTCTTCCATCACCATGGTCTGTAATATCAACAACCCACTTCCCTATCTTCCCCCTGCTACTCCTCCTCGGACACCAATGACACTTGACTGCAATCCTTCACGGCCACAGCACAGCACGTTCCGCGCTCCCTCCTTCCCCTCTCCCCTTTATTCCAGAGTGGATTCGATAAGAGAAAGTCAATGTTTACATGAGCAAGAATTCACCTGGGCCCAATAAAAAACATCTTTTCTATATGAAACATTTATCTACCTTATCAGTTGAAACCTAAGAATATATCAACATCAGGATATTTATTTTCATAATGAAAAAAGAGATTTTTTTTTTCATGCTATTGGTACAAAGACCATGTAAGCCTTACATGTTGTGTATGTGATAAAAGGATGATAAAATTAAGTTGTGCAGACCTCCAGCAACCCCTTACACACCTGGACTTGCCAAGAAAAGACTAAAACTAAAAAAAATGAAAGTCTTCAGTACCTGAAAAATAAAGAAAGACTTGAGATGGAATGGGCCTTTGGCATCATTGACAATGATACTAGCCAACAGAGAGCTCTGTACCAATTTACTATAACACTGAAGAAAATGAGATTCTCTGGTGTTGAAAGGCTTATTCTCTCTCCCCCACTCAATAAAAAAAAAAAAATCTGTACTCCAGTCTAATTAATTGTTGAAGATCCGTAAATATTCTTTCCCAGTCCTATTTTCCAGTTGTTTAAAAATGTTTCCTCCCCAATTTATTTTTGTGATAATACATCACTCAACAGCTAATACTCATTTTCTCGTAACACCTTCTCTCTCCACTGGAAGTTAGAAAGTTTCCGCTTTCCATTTTTCTGTCAAATGCTGCTTTTGTTATCTCAGTTCTGTCGGCAGCACTGAACGATGCCATATCATTATGTACAACCTGGACATATCTAAGTTTAAGTGGACTTTCTTGAATATTTCAACGCTGTTTTTGATTTCAGGTCTGGCTATTTTAAACTAAATCATAGGCTTTAATCCTAAATTGGAATAATTTGAGGTTCACCAGCAGCAATCTGCTATAGATGTTTTTCTAAGCTAATTAGGCAGATAAGCGGGCACATATGGATATTATAATATCCTTCATTCACGACTCACTTGAGGTATTTCAAAATACAAACCTCTAAAGGGAATCTAGTATATAACACCCGTCAAAAGGAAAGAAAATATTTACAAGTACCTTATAATTCCACAAGCAATATTCATCTGATAGTACTATGCTGTGATAGAACAATATAATGTCATTACATAAATGCTCCTATAAAACCAATGAAAATATAACCTTGACTGTGAAATATAAGAATTTCCATATACAAATATATTTTAGTACTCCTAAAAAGCGCCAGCAAAACATAAGAAATGTTTTGAGCGACTGCCAAAATTAAGAGCTTACTTTTAGCAAATGGATAAAATGCGTAACAGTTCAAGCATCTCATTTCAAATCATGTGGCCACGTTTTATTTTGTTTGCTTTTTGCATACCTTACGCCCATTTTTGTCCAATTAGCTGTTCAGTTTTAAGACCTCTGGGGTACAGACTGAATCCTCCTCTATATTTATATAGTATCTCTACATAATACAATGGGGCCAACTCCTAAGTGAGGTCTTTGGATGCTACTACGCTGTTGTTATAGCTACTATTAATGATCATGCGTATCATTTGCATGCAGTGATACAAGAGGCACATGGTAACAGTGGATACATGAATACCTTGCATGCATTATGAATGCTAATTTCACAGGCTAATTTTCTTTCATTACATAAGCAAGGCAAGTATGCATTGCAAATGTATTTGCTTAGCAATTCTAAAAATGGGATTGTTTTGTGTTGTAAGCAAATTAATGAATCCTAACCTTTGAAATATGAACAGATGGCAGAAGAGCCAGAAATTCCATTAGCTAATATGATTTAAAAAAAAAAAAAGTGTTCTCAACAAGCGAAAGTTCATATTCAAGAATGCGGTTTTGTACATACACACAGTGCTCAACAGATATCCAGAGAGCTCTGCCTGACTTCAGTTTGTATAAAAGTCCTGCAACTCTTCACTGCTAATCTCTAAAAGCCTGACAATAAAATAAGCCTATATGTGTTTTTCCTGGGGGGTGGGATGGTAGTAATATATATTTGCTAAGATATTATCAACAGAGGGGACATTTCTCACTGTTGATGCTCAAGGATTAAACTTCATTGCTAGCCTGTGAATCACAAACCCCCAAACCACAGTCTGTTTCATTCTGAGCACTGTTTTATCCAAATCATTTAATGTCTATTAGATCACGGCAACATGCTGGTTATGCCCTGTGCAATTTCTGATGCCTGTTTTAGACCTAATTTATTCTCTTTCCCTTCCCTAGAGCTGCTCTGTACCCTATTACTGTGTCTTCCTGAAAGGATTATGTTGCAAGGTCAAGTTATGACAGATTTCAGGGTTGTCACTGCAAAGTAGCTCCCTCGCGGAGGACAGCCACTCTCCCAGCAGAGCTGGGCTTAATTCATCTGACTGGACTTTAGTCAGGACGGGCCTGGGGGAGCTTTCATAAATCCATCTGAGAATGAAAAAAGCACAGCAAGGTATGTGTTGGGGGTGTCTCTGCGTGACTGATGCTGCAACTAGAGCACCCAGACTGGACAGTGCAGGGCTGGAACAGCATCTGGGCCTGCCGGCCTGGCTCAACCCCTGCTCTGCCCTGCTTTCCTTCATGAAACCCTACAGGGACAGCGGGACCAACTTCTGATTCTCAGACTCATCGCTCAGTGGTCAAGAAACAGAAAAGGAAATCTATCCTTCAGAGAAAAGCAGTCAAATCTTTCCAACACTGTAGGTAACAGTTTGGAAGCCTCAAATTCCATAAGAGTTTATGTTTTAGAGACAGCTCTTTATTTCTGCCTAGCAGGCAATGAATGGTGAGAGAGGGAGGATAAACCTTCCCGTTTAGGCTGGGGACACAATGCAGCAGAGGCAGCGGCTACAGACCCTACGGCTGAAAACCTGCACAGCTGGGGATGCTGCAGGCAGACACCTGAACGGACAAAGTTGCTCCCCTCCCTTCTGATCTTCTGTAGTTCAAGACTATGAGCTAGACACGTTGGGAAGAATATATAGGTTTACACCTTAAAATACAATGCTTCTTGTGGCTCTGTGGTTTGAAACTTCCACGTAGCATGTTTATTTTAATTATGTAATTCAAATTGACTACGTTTCCTAGTGTCGCTAATTACTCATCAGGGCAAATCAGTTGGCACCTAGACTTCTTCAATATCATGGGGAAGCTGAGCTAACAAACTGACAATGTTCAGAGCAAAATCTATATTAATAGAGAAAACCAAATACCCAGGTTAGAGGAATACATACGTGCGTTAACACCACTTCCCAATTTTGAAAAGTGAGTTGTTTCTCTGCCGGGACAGCTCAATACAATAGAGTGCCTAGACCTGGACCCTCGCCAGCACCTGTCTGTTTAGGAATTTCATCCACTTTAATAAGCTGCTGGTCTCTGGATCTCAATTAACCAGACAAGCTGGTGCAATTGTAGATAACTCAAAAATACGAGAGAGAAGATTTCACAGATTCTCCATCTGTAGGCCTTCTGTAAGCATGACACATACAAATAGAATTTAATATTGTAGGTGACATCCTTAAAATTATGACTTACAGTCAGGCAATGAGGAGCTAGTAGAGGAACATCAGCATGAGGTCTCAGAACAAATGGTATTTTTCATGACTTGCTTCAATCTTTGTCATCAGAAGTCAGTATCTATAACGAGCACCTTATTGATACAACAGCTCTAGTGGAAGGGGAGACCTGCCAGAACTGCTGGCTGCTCCGTGACTTAACCCGAGCTCCAAACAGGCAGAAGGGTTCACCAGCATGGATCCAATTACAGCATTGGGGCGCACTTTTATACAATGACAATTTAACAAGCAGAATATAGATACATCAAAAGGCTTGAATAACACAGTAAATCATGAAAATGTAATTTTCACTTTTATAAGAGTCTCACGGGAATTACACGAAATGGAACCAGTAGGCTTCCAAAGAGATTGCAGTAAATCCTACAATGTTTGCTAGGTAATTGCAGTTTTTCCATATATTTTTTCACCATATTTTACAAACCCAGAACAGGAATACAATTTTTCAGTAAATTATTTTGGCTCACAAATGTGTCTCAGATTCTAAATGTCACTAGACTGCCCACATGCACTTTTTCCCCACGCCCCAGTGACATAAAATGCTACAGCCTGGCCCTTAAAGCAGCTTGCCATTTGCCAGCCTCATTACCTGTCTAGTCAACTCAGATTAGATGCTCTTCATGTGGCATCTTTCAGTGTCTGTTAGCAGCACTCTTAACACACTGAAGTTAACTAAGTTATTTAAATATGATCGTAATAACACAAGTTTTTGCCTTTCTTTATAGGCTAGACAGCCATCATCAGAAACAGATACAGTCAAACTGCTAGCAAAATTAATATAATAATTCATACATTTTGCAGCTGGTAATGGAAAAGAAAGATTATTTTAAAGCAGGCTATATGACTGTCAGAAGTACATGTGTTAAGACATCTGAGAGATGGTATGCTGGAACGTGGATTAAAAATAAGTGGAAATCAGTTTGTTATAAACCTCCATTTATGGAAGCAAGTTTCTGCAAATATGAAGTACAACATGGCTGGTGATTTACACTACTCATAAAACAATTTATTTCATCTCTCCACTATGCCATCCTCCCCATCACTTTCCAAAGTACTTAGAAGATTACTGAAGATGTTATAACCAGGCGCACATTTACTAGTAACAAGATCATAAATGGAAACTTGGACCTGTTGCTGCAGTCAGTGGTACCTAATCGACTCCTGCTGATTCCTTTGGGTATTATCCATAAGCAATCACAAATCATAAAAGGCACTTGAGTATTATTATATCAATGTAGAAAGCAAGTGAACATTAAGGTTTAACTGGCATATAACAAGCCAGCCACCCAACAGAAAATGGTAAGGTAAAATAGCTGCAGATTCCAGAGCCCAGTGCTCAGTATGTCTTGTTTTTATCTTTACTATTTAATTCAGATATTTCTCTGTTTGTGCTATCTATTACAACCTGGGATAAAGGGCATAAGAGATATTACATAGAACACAGATTTTTTTTCATTTACAAAGCACTATAAATTACTTTCTAAGACCTAGACCAGTGCAGATCTTTGCTCAGATTTCCTATTTGTATTCTAAGGAGCTGAGCATAAAGGCTTTTTTTTTTTTTTCCCTCTATCATTTACAGTGAGTCAAAGAGGTTTTTTTTTTTTTTTCCATGAAAATTTAGTCTGAGGAGGGAATTAAGCATGAACATTAAGTCAAAACCAAGAAAAGTCGAGCAACTGATAGAGTCCCTTGACCATAACCACAGGCAGTGCATCCTCTCCCCCGTAATAGCACAGTTTTTAAGATACAAAAAAAGACAAGGAGCAGAAGCCTTTAAACAGAGGTGAACGGCCTGAAAGAAGAATACCATACTAATTATCTCTCTTATAGTTTCTTTCACTGTTCTCAACAGACACACATACAGGCACACAAATCCAAATTTCTTTGGATTTTTTTCTCTTTAAAAGCAATAGAGCACTAGCAATTCATCTCTCCTGCTAGTGTAGTAATAACTCTAAAAAAGATGATCATGGGCTTCACAAACCTCCACTTGAGATGGCTCTCTGGACTGTTTCACATTAAATAAACCACTGTCAACATTAGTACAGCACGGCTCTATAATCCTTATGCTCATCCCAACGGAGGCATGCCACAGTAGATCATCATACCCCACCCCATGACATAACCTGATTCACACTGTAGATCATCACTGCTAGACCAAGGTCAGGGTACAATAAATTGCATCAGTATTATTTGTGTGATCAGTTGATTGCAAGGTCTCATATGGCTTAAGTCCAAGTGAATATGTGAATGCTCCAGATAATGCATTTCAAAGAAATGCACTGACTGCTTGAAAGGTTTGATAACTGGAGGCTTTGGGCCATTAACACCAGCTGGTCATTAAGCCCACACAAATTGTTATAGCTTTTATAACCTTTTCTTATCTAAAGAAAACAATTAAGCATTTTAATTACATTACAGGGATGACAGAAGATAATTGGAGTCATCAGGAAATTATGTAGTCCTATTAATGTGAGTTACTGTGTCATTCCCATTGTTTACCAATGTACTTGCCATCTAGGCAGAGTAAAAGTAACTCCTCAATTAGGCATACATTCAAACCACAAAGAATGGAAGAATACAAAATAAGTAACAGATTAAACTAGCATTGTAAATATCTTTAAGCATATTTCTGGATAGAGGGCATTATGAGGTAGCCCAAGCTTAAAAAGTGCAGGTACTACCTGTGAAACCTAATCACTTTTCATCTTTATCTTAAAATTGTCCGTAGAAGCACGTGGCACTTTTATGTTTGTGTTGCTTCTGTGAACTATCCTGTAACATCTACTTCAAAATTGTAATACCAGCAGAGGAAAATGCACTAAAAGGATGCTGTTCATATAATTTAACAAAGTATTGACTTCTTCAGATCTTAGGATTTTTGTCTTGTATTTCAGTGCTCTTCATTAATTCTTCACTGGGATCAGACTAGTACAGAGCGTAAAGGATTATGTCTGGTCTAAACAGGTGGGGGTTTTTTTGTTGTTTGTTTTGTTTTGTTTTTTTACAGTGTGATTTCTGCCAGTTTGGAACACAAAGACGAGTGTGTAGAAATTTACCCTGTTTTTTTGCTACCATTCTTCCCTTGCATAAATTGCTGAGGCTGAACAGTAAGTATAAGCGCAGTTTCATTAATTTCCAGGGAATTCGTGGTCATGACATGCCAGCTTATTGGACATGAAGATTTACTGTTTTGCACTTAGGGGAAACGTATAAAAAAATATTTACAAGTGCTCATTAAGGCTAAATTGTATCCTTATTCCATGCAGGTGTACAGGGAATTAAGCGCATTCTGTAACAAAAATGGATGCAAGGTGCTACACTTAGGCAGAAATAGTCAGCTAGACTATTTCAGAAGGATCACAATATACCAGACCCAGAAAAACTGCCGTGATACAAAGTGGAATATGAGTCACCCTTATCGTGGTCTTGTGGAAACAGGACAGCTGCAGACTGGGTTATATGAACACGAATGTATCCTGCTGGCTTGACTTACTTGCTGTGAGTGTGCTGCCCTTTGCACAAGGTCCCTAACAGTCATTGCAGGAACCTATTCATTAGGGACTAAGTTTTCTCTTTACCCAAGTAGCAACATCCAAATAAGAAAGGTGAACACCAAAGACATCAGTGCTAAGCATGGTGAATTAGCACCTGTGCAAGTCTACAAGGTTGGGTCTTGCAAGAAAAACAGTCTTTGTGACTCTTCGCTTACATGTTGAACGTATGAGCTTAGATAGGTCAGGACATAAATAACAGTGTACAAACCGTGCCAGAAGAATTTGGCACATTCGAACTTTAAGACAGCATTGGGATGGATTCAAATTAAAGTCTGTAAGTTTCATTTCCAGGTGTTCTCATTGCAGCTACTTTATTTTGATATAGTTTGGTTTCTCGATCTAAATCATTCTCGAAGTGTACACTTTTCCTGTGTACATAGGGAAAATGCGTAGTTCATTTTAGAAGATGTGTTCCCATACACACAACATTAGTTTTTTACATTTTTCCAAATTATCCACTTATTCATCCCTATTTTTTCCCCCACAAAGTTTAGCCTTTCACACAGAGCGTACATGGCTTTGTTTCCATTGACTTCAGAAGAATTACTTCCGATTTGCACTGATATAGTCCCACTCAGAATTCCACCCAAAAAGCTTCATCTGTTATTTTAATGAATTCAGTAGATTTCCTGTAAATATAACAGCTCCATCTATTATAGCAAAGTAATTTTAATTGTCCTGATGTCCCAAATTTTCCTACCGGAATGGCAAACAATCAGCTAGTAGTAACATTGCATTCTATGAAAAGCCAGAACAGAAAGTCTGAAATCCATGTCCCTTTTGCTCCCTGTAGCAATAGTCACAGAACTGTAATCCCAGAATTAATACTTTGCTCGATACCTTTAAGAAGTTTGGTTAGAGCTATGCAGGGTCTCAGATGGTTGCGTGCAAAAATAGGCACAAGCTGTTCATGAGGCAAATGCTAAGAAATTTGCAGAGTAAAGCTGCTACTGTAGAAAAAAATCTCACTATCTATCTGACAGTTCTAAATTTACCATAATATTCCAACCTTTCATAACAAGTGTTGCCTGCATCCCTTGACCCTGATAATCTGCTCACTTGTTTTTTTCAATACTTTTCCTCTGAGATGCACCAGCTGTACAAGTCTCCAATGTTTTCTCACTAGGGCTCTTGGCAAATGTGGCCTTGGGGAACAATCTACCAACAGCAAACAGTTCTCCTGATGTACGTGACAAGCTATACTGGACAAAGTGGCACTAAAAGGGAAGAATTATCTGAATGTGAAAACGGTTATAGCTCACTAGGGAAAGCAGGGAAGCAGACAGTGACCACAGCATTGCTGATGTTATTGAGAAAGTGGAACTGTACTACTAGGCCATTGAGCCTATCACATCTAGATGCTTAAATAGAAAATAATAGAAAATATAATTTCCAGATTCTTTTTGTTACACTTTTTTTTTTTTTTTTTTTTTTGGCTTTCCTGTCTATGTTCTGCCTTTTGCGAGAGTTTACATATTGGCTTACACTACTATTGAGCTTTGCAAAAGATGGGACATTCAAAAAGACTTAGTGCACTTTATCCTACTGGACCAAATCTGCATTTTCTGTTTAATTTAATGAAGAAACTCAAATCACACATTTACTGCATATTTTTTGAAAATAACTGTGCCATACATTGGAAGGTCAAGTTTGATATATATAAAAAGTCCATAACAGTGCAGGCTGAAAACTGTGTCTCGATTTAAACATTTTTTTTCTACTTGCATCTATGGAGAAAATTACTTAAATTTGTCACTGCGGTGAAAAACTTTTAGCCACTAATATAACAGTGAAATAGGGCTGTCAACAGGGCAGCAATAGTCATGGCAAAATGTGAATCAACAGTTCTTGCCATTTTAAAGACTACTTTAAAAAAAAAAAAAAAAAAAAAAACAGCTTTCACCCATTTTTGTTTTTATGATACATACAAGGGAAATATGTGCTCTGTATGAATTCATGGTTATTAGACCAGTGCTGCAACATTTTAGTTGGTGTCAGCATTTTCATGGCAAACCTCTTAGTACCCAGATCTATAACTTATGCATAAAAATTTGCTTGAGGCAAGAACCTGACACAAAAGCTAACCTAGGTACATTCCTCATAGCTGGAGAGGATTAACCATTCTAACCTTAGACAAATATAAAAAAATTAATGATAACTGGGTTCAGTCACCTTCTTAAACCATATTAAATATATAACATAGCACTGAATAAGTCAACTACTCATAATATCAACATGCTATTCTAATACTTTGATGTTTTCAGACATCCTCATGATTTAAATAGGGGCTTTGCATTATTTTAAAAAGGTATTTCTTTAGTTCTTGTTACATCATTAGCTAGTGGCTTCGTAAGTACGCACCCAGAAGGCACACGTTTGCAGCAGAGATATTACTGTCTTCATTTTATAGGAGAGACTTAGAGCCAAGGGACTTGCCTAGGGTCAGGAAGTCTGTCAGACGAAAGAATCAACCCTGTACCCTAAATCCTTAGTCTACAAGTCAATCATAAAGACACCAACATTCTGATCTCTTTATCAGAGTGAATTTTCACCCAACAACTTATTTCTTTTATTACGTTCTGTCAGTTTTAAGTCTCTTGGCAATAGGAATTATCACCTCTGTAAAAACTAAACTAGAAGCCAACTCAAATAAAAACATTCTGAGCCTGATTCCATATCATTACTAGAAAATTAGTTCACTTCTGCATTCCATAGCATATGGCTTTGAGAAGTATGATCACCTAAGAAATTTTCCAAACACACGTAACTAAAATTTGAAAAAAAGTTGAGGTTATTCTACTAATGAAGAGGTACAAGCACAATATAAGATTACGGGGGGGGGAAGACAGCAACAGCACAAAAAGCCATTCCATTAATCTCAATAAAAGTAGAAAACCCTTGGGATTTATCAAGCCATAACCCTGGAGCCAACTCCAACATTAGCAAAGGGCTCTAGAATCATTAATTGCAGAATACAGTAACTCAGTTACTCTTGAAGTTTAAATGTGTGCAGACTAGAGGCTGCAGTACTATTTTAATACAGGGCATTATTATAATGCTAATAAAATAAAATATTTTAAGAGTACCTTATCTGTGATAACAATGTTAATATAGAATTGTACATATTTTAGAACATGTACTAGCAGATGAAATACATTGTTTAAAAAAATTCTGAGAAGAGACGACTATTTGGGATCTAAAAGGCTAATTCCCTAGAGCTGCGTTCTAAGATGACAGCCTCAACATCCAGTTCACCATCCTGTCTTAACAACAGTTTTTGCTGGCTTTATGTATTAAAATATCACTTTAGTATAATAATTACATCATATTCAATATCTACAATGCAGAAGTAAAAATATCTGTTATTATTAATTACCTTTAAAAGGAGAAAAATATTCCTAAATGCCTTCTGTCAACAGAACAGGAAAAATTTCACATTTAAAATCACTGCATTCAAGTGGTATTAACAGTCTGACAGCAAAAGACATGAAACTCCCTCCCCACACCTCTGCTCCTCTTTTATTTTTCCAACATTGCAGTAAAACCACTACGCACTGTCATATAAGGGAAGAACATACACATATTCTTACTACACACAATCATTAAATTCAGATTCTATTCTTCTTGATCCATTACTTAAGCAGTAATGTGTATTTACAGCATATGAGACTAGAACAGACTTCTAAAAGGAAATACTTTGTAGCTCAGAAACAGTTGGTGAAACCATAGGACCTAGAGAAGGAAGATTAGGTGCATTGTGCTGACCAAGTAACATCAAAGGGACACTTCATACACCTGGGAAGCGCTCAGATCCCATGGTGCTGCATGCTTTAGGGCCTAAAAATAATGAGATGCGTGCATGCAGTCAGATTTGTCATTTAATTATTATACATATCAAATATTTTTGTCACACTTTACATTTTGAGTTTTACTTTAAATCTGTGTAAAGGCTTTTACTGAAAGACTAAACGCTCATTTACCAAGACCTTTATGGTGATGCTTCCTAAGGAATATCCTGGGATCTATTACCATGATACCCAATTCAGGAGAATCAGAAAGTGAATCTACCTTTTAGGGCACACTTTTGAATGCAGTTCACAAACTCTGCTGCCAGTTTCTGTTCAGTCATAAAGCATCTATATTTGGTAACCAAACATTGTTTTTCAGGGCTTTCTACTCCAGGCCCTCTCTACACAAGGCAGCAGGAGTAAGAGCCTTGCCTTTGATCATTAATAGAGATCAGCTCTGATGGATGCCTTCAGGCTCACAGCTTTCTCATCACTCTTGCCCCAGTACTACTTGACAGATTCTCTCTTGTTAAATCACCCCAATTTGCAATAGGATATTTATCTTCCTTGTTTTGAGACCTCGTGTGCATCAAACCCCAATAAACATTGCAACAGCCCCAATGCCAAAGAAACATCAAATTCTGATGAGCTCAGTAACTACCACCAATGAGTGAGAGAACTATTCCTGCAGCCTCATTTTCTCGAGTTCTATGTCCCTTCAGCTCTACAGCAGCCAGGTACATAATGTGGTGCTGGTTTGGTGCAGTTCGTTATTTATGGCTCATTTAGGGCTATTCGCTATATGATTGGTAATAGTCTACTTTACAACATCATAGGTTCCAAATAAAGTACAACATGAAGGCCAGAGATCAAGCAGTCAATGATCCTTTGCATAGCTGGTCAAGTGAGAACGCTTTAGATAAAAACATCCCAAGACGCAGGGGGAATTTTCCTTTATCTTGCCAAACTAACTGTTGCAGTATTCAAGTGGGGATGAAGAAAATACGTAAGAGGTAAATGTCCTGAAATACAACCATGATTCTTTGTCAGAGTCTATAACTCATGTGAAACGGGGGGGGGGGGGAAGCCTTCCTGTAGCCTCAGAAGATATAACAAATGGGAACAAGTCTCCAGAGAATTTTATCTGTACTGAACCATACATTCCATCAGCCAGGCCCTCCCCTGGGTACACAAGATCAGAAATTTTGTACAAATTGATCTCATAAATCAATTCTTAAAAACAGTAATTCCCTAAGTTGCTTGGTTCACTGAGATTTGGAAATTCATATGTCTATCCAGATAACCTGTTTTGACAGAAACAGCATTAGTATACTTTAACATTTGGGATTTCAAAATGCATTTCTTAAACAATGATCATTCAACCTATTATTTCCACATACATTCCCTCTCAAACGTGAGCTCTTAGTGATACATACTGAGAAGTGTTTACACTGCTTTTATAAAGCTGAAAACGGACCTGAAGGTGCACTGTGACCAATCATACTAAAAAGAACGCACTATCCAAAAAGCAGCTAAAGCAAATTTTTCAAATTATCTGTTGGTTCAGAATTGCCTCCATAAAAGTCATTCAAATTTGTTCATATAAATATACCATGACTGTAAACAAACTGACTGAAAGCAAATTGTTGGCAGATCACCCTTAGTGGAAGTTTATTACAACAATCTATTTATCTATCTGGAAGATCACTGCAACCAACACAGATTTCCAAAACACCCAAGAACACCCAGAGTTTTTAACATCTGCCTATTGGCCAACTAGACATCTCTGAGGTACTATGTCTTGAGATGGTTTTACTCAAAGAATGTGCAATATTGAAGCAATTCTAACTTAAGGGGTTTGCAAGACAATTTTGGAATGCTAATGTGTGACCGTGTAGAAGAAAATAAAAGCACTAAATCAGATGCACTGAAGAGAAAATAACACCTAGGATGCTGCAGAAAACAGCTCAGCTGGCCAGAGAAATGAAGCTTTAGGACTCTATCTGCCAGTGTAAGACCTGGATTTAATATTACATCCCTGTTGGACAAAACACTTCAGCACAGGCTTAACGCTAAGCCTACGCTTAAGTTCCACTGAAGACAAGATAGATTTCTTAAGCTGTCAATCACTGGTGAAGCTGAAGGCTGTGAGTTCAAACACCGTAATTCTCACCTGCAAAGAGCAGGAATCTTAGCAGAGAGAACAATTTTCTGTAGAATACTTCAGTATTGAAAGAAAACAATTACTACAATTTCCAAATTTTGAAGTTAGGTATTTAAATTCCAAGCTAAGTAAATAAATAGTAAGTTTGCCCAATTTTCAGAAATGCTGCGTTCCCGCTGATTTTAATGAGCGCAGTAGATGTTCAGATCCTCTTGAGAGCAAGATTGTTTAGCTATCCAAACATGAATGAAGATGCTTGACTTTGAGAAGAAAACTGTCTTCAGAACTTACAAGAGCCAGGTGGACCTTTTTTTATTTCACGTTACACATCGCTGATCAGGGATTCTGGCTCTGAATGATTATCGAGCAGCACGTTACACAGGACAAGCAGTGCTTTGTTTACAGCGCGATGGTACTTGTGTGATGCTCTCTACAAGAGGTAGCAGTAGACTGCCATCTGACTACTTCTGGTAAAGTCAAAAAAAAAAAAGGCAATTTTTTTCCCTTATTAATAGATCTATGCATGCCTGGATTTCTTAATAACAATCAAAGGGAGCCATGATACCACATGGAAAGCTGCCTTCTCTGCAAATTCCAAATCCTGAGACTTTCCACACTTGACAGAAGACATGTTTCATTCTTTTCAATTCACCACGGGTCTTTTAGTACAGGACTGAACCTCCAAAAAGCTTATTACTATGGTTTCTCCATTACAAGAAATGCAAGGGCCTGAAATCTGGCAATAGATGAGCTATTATTGACTTTGGTCAGACTTTATTATTGACTTTTGGTCCAGAGTGTCATTGCCATTTGACCCTTCAGGTTCTACTCCCAACACGGTGGGGAGAAGAGAAACATTGCTTCTACAAATCCTGTTCCTATCAACTTTTTGAGGTTTGACAGACACAGGGCTCTAGCTATTACGTACTAATCCATACAACGTCGATTGCTAACTCCGGTACCTTCTCGTGTCAATATTTTCAGTGGTGAAAGCACAATACTGAGCTGCACTTTGGAACAGATCCTTTTGCAAGCGCCTGGGACACAACTGAGATAGCTGCTCATTGGCTCTCACTCTGTTCATTATAACAATATGGGTAGCAAAATTATCATTCATGTTAAACATTAAGCAGTCTCTAAGATCAAATACCAATTACAAGCTGACAAACTAAATTTTTTGCCTATAGTAGTAATTGGCAGTCCAGTGAAATTACAGTGTGCTGGTAAGGGAGTAATTTCAGCACCTCTTTCTGGTGTTGAATTTCACTACACTTATTCTCCCTGACCACCCTAGAATAAGACGATGAAAATCTAATTATCTGAGAACACCCATTGAAAAACTTGCGGGGGGGGGGGGAATTACCACAGGATTTTTCAATATTCTTTCCAGATTTGCTACCTTACAAGATCATCACATTTCTCAGTGCTGTATGACATTTATCAGTGTAAGTAACATGATGGGTAAGATCACACTGGCAAAAATCATCAGGCAAGGAAACAATTCATATTTTGGGGAGAGTTTGGAACCCTGGTCATCACTTTCAGGACAAGCAAAATGCTCATAGAGACACAGCTTTTTCAAGAAATTGCTTATTTAACTGCTTAATGGAAATTCTTGTCATGCCAGGTCAAGAAAAGTCACATCAAAGCCTTTGAAACATCATGTGATGCCATTTTATATTTTAATAAATTTGGCACGCATCCTGTTATATCATGATGCATTATTAAGTGTCATTCTGTGATATGAGATAATCCATCAAAAAATCCTTTGGGATCAAAGGGAACTGAATAACTTTCATTCCTGCATGAACAAAAGTGTAGGGAGGAGTGAAAAAAAAGAACTTGCCATTTGTGGAACTAACAGTTCAAAGAAGCTTAACGATTTCTCCTTTCCTTTATCTCCTCATAAAGATTCCTAATAGTGTCATATTTAGGTCTCAAATTAAAGGCCCTTCCTCTGTTCACTGCCTGAATTTGCCACCATCTACACTGCAGTTCCTGGAAAGCCATAAAACAGAGAGATACTTGGTGTTAAGAAGCCAATCACACTGGTCAGACCTTTTGGCCTCAAGTCTTGCATTCATTATATTCAGCTGCGAAAGTTTGTACCAGAGAGGACTATGGAAATTCTTCAGATACTTCACTACTCCAGTCCCCTCTCCCTGAAGCCAAGAGGATCCATGGATTAGGCCAGGTATGATCCCCAATCAGTCTGTGTGCATTTAAACAAAGACAGACTGAAGCAATATGTTTTGGTGACTGAAAACCTCCCTTGAAAAACAAGTGAAAGCAAAAATAGATTGATGCTGAAACAGTACAAACTTATTCTGATAGATATAAATAACCACCAGAAAATTACTTTTGTGACTCAGTATATCAAAATCAGCATTTCTGATTGGCATAAACTCGGGAACTTTAAGTTAAGAAACAGCCTAGATTAGAAGAAGTACATCCTTGTCACACACACAATGACTCTACGGTGAAATAATTTACGAATATCAAGAGGGCTACATTCCGCAGATGAGGTTCTGGAAAAGGCATATTAAAATATATTTTATGACTTCTTTAATTTTATTTCTTTTGCCTTGTATGCCTCCCTTTGGTCGTTTTTCACGGATTTTACAAGCTCGCACATCTAAACCCTGGGCAAAATATCCACATCAAAGAGGCAACTCCTGAACAGGAAATGAAGCCCAAGCAGCCCATCTACACTTCTCCCTGATAGGTCACATGAAAAGAAAACAAAACAAAAACGGTCCTGTGAACTTATGTTAAAAAACATCACCAACACAGAAGAACATTTCTCCCGAACATCTCCTGGCTCACATTTCAGAAAACAGATTGTCTGAAGTGGTTGGGTTAAAGACCACATTTTAATAGGCAGTGTTTAATTCATTACTGTGTTAGCAGTGACATGACCTTCCTCACACGGACAGGAATGGGATTTTGAAACCAACTATCCTTAATTACCTTCAGTTTACTAAGCACATAGAGTGCGGGAGGATTTTTAAAGCTGCCAAAATTAACAGTTCTCCTTTAACTAATTTTCAACTACCTAATCAGCTAAGGAGGTAACCTTAGAAGCACACAAATGAATCAGACTTATAAACACCACTAGTGTTAGTAGGATGTCCATTCCTAGTTCACGTAGGAGCTTCTTGTAGGAGCCTCTGAAAAATATGGTCTCAGATGTGGCTTTTACAAGCTAAGCCAGCCAAGGGCGCGGTAGAAGGGGCTGGGAATGAATGAGAAGCCAGGCAGTGGCAGGAGTAAACGCGCTGCACAGCGCAGTTAGCGCTTCTGCAGGGAGACCCTGCGCCTGCAGAGTCCTGCTCGTAACTACACAGCATCCGTACGCTTGTTATACGGTCTCTAAACTTGGTATTTTCCATGGGGAAAGAGACAGTATCCTTACATTTCTTAATGCAGGGCCTAACATATTCAGGTTGGGCATTACACAAAGGTTTGCTTTTTACATTTTCTCTTCACAACACACTTGTGGGGGAAAATCAGAGGACTTGTTTCCCACCAGTGGATGACTGCTAGTCAAACACAGGCATTAGGCTTGTCAGTTATGTCTTGCATGCAGGGGAATAATTTCTAAAGGTACACGAAGGTGTGTGTTCACAATTGTGTGCTATCCAATGTATATATTTATCAGAATGTACACATAGCAAGATATTAATACAATGCCATCCTAAGGACTCACTTTGAGCTATGGGAATATCTCAAGCCAAACCCAGGAGTCCTTCCCTGCTGGTATACCCAGCCTGCATCCACATTCCTTCCAGCTTCCATCAGCAATTTGGCTAAGGAGGGAAGGCAGAAACAGTCCCGGTCACAACTCCCGCTGAGGAGCACAGACAGGGAGAGCACTTGTGAGTAATGAGCAGCCCCTGCCTGGGGCAATGAGCTGCCTCTTGCTCACACACACCTTGAGGAATTCACAGTTTCTAATAAGGTCTTATTTTCCCTCTTCCAAAGAGCTACCACTTGCTTGAAGAGCCAGAGTGACAGTGATTCGAGGAGAGCTCTTAAGCAGTGCTCACGCTGTATAACCTGTCTGCAGGTTTACTAGGGCGGTTCAAAGGGCACAGAGAGGAGCCTGACTCTTTGAAGTGCAGCTCCCCACGGCTTTTCTTCCCATAAAAAGCAAAACATATGCCATAAAAGTTTATGCTCAAACTTACAGGAATCTGGCTGAGGGCCTGGAAGTGCAAGGAAACTAATTAGTTCAAACCAACCCCTGGTTCCCCTGTTACCTCCCATCCAAACAGTAGCAAATCTAGCAGAAGTTAAAAGGCTTTAATGAAAGTACAGCCAGACCACAGGACACCTGTTTTTCCTCACCTAGTCCTGAAAACAAAACAAAACAAAAAAGAACAAAACAAGGCCCTAGCCAAATTGCAAATCTATCCATTGTACAAGAATTCACATGGATAGGAAAGGAACAGATTCCTGTTCCCTTCAGTTATCAAGAACATGGTATTTTTATAAATGTTTGTATGTACTGTTAGATTAAGTGCCGTACTTCAGCGGCGCTTTCCAGGGTACTCTGCAACATTACATCCACTTAAACAAAAAAGAAAAAAAGGTCAGAGCAGCAGCACCACACCACCTAGCCAAGGGCAAAATGCGAGACCTTCTGCTTAAAGCAATTGAGCCAGACATTTCTGCGAGCACGGAAAGGATACTGTGGGCAGATATTGCAAAAATAATTCATTCTAAGAAGAGATGTTACAGCAACACTATGCTGTAAAATGCTTCGCTGAGGAGATTATGCAACTGATGAAGGCAGGCACGAATCCAACAACGTGACTGCCAAACAGTGATATTAAGTTATGATAATGCTGACATTTCCACGGACTAAAGAAACAAGGAGTTAAGGAGATTGACTCCATTCCCTCACCTGAGTACGTAGCTATTCCATTCTCTGTCAGCACAGACAGAGGATACTCTGGTTGCAGCACAGACACTACAGCCCAGGCATGCAGTAGAACTTGGCTTTTCCAGTAAATGAGGCTCAAGTATACATCAAATTTCATTACTTATTATTTGGGGGGAGAAAAAAAAAAAAAAAAAAAAAAAAAAAAGAGAAGTTTCACCAAACATCTCTTTCTCTTTTTTTTCCCCCCTTATCTTGTATTTTACCAAGTCTAACGCCTTTTCTTTACCTTGTGAGTGAGGTGGTGGAGCCATGTTGGCACCTTCAGGAACATTTCGCAAACTGAGATCCGGGTAAATTAGCTCCTGTCTCACTTGCTGACACCTTGACTCATTTTCCAGCACAGTGCCCTGGGACTTCTCCTATGCTGGGGTCTCCCTGCTGCCAGAAGCAGATGGCTAATTACATCTGTGCCTCATGGATTTTTAGAGCAGAAGACAGACCATGCCCTGTGCCATAACTGGGGCGCGACACCCACACCTGGCTCTGCACTGATCCGCCCAACTGCAGACCCCAGGGCACTGATCTGCACCAAGAGGGAACTAATGAGAAGCTGTGTTTGATCAGTATCTAGCACTGTCAAGCCTTGCCCTGGCTAGCTGCTTCTAGTAGACAGTTACTCTAATAAAAGGGTGAGGAAATGGTGACAACAGTTGTTGAAGGATCTATGGAACAGCTGTACCCTGAAAACTGCTCAGCTGGCTCTCCGTTTCCTCTGGACAGTTCCATCAAAGATGGGCTGCACAGTCCAGTCCTAAAAAAAAAGCCCTGTGCATGACCTCACAATCATAAGTGATCATCATGATCATGAATAATCATCACGAAATCTCGCAAGATGCTGTGAACTTCCTAAGAACTGAAATGAAGTGGGGCTAGGTGTCACCTACCATATCACGATTAGCCCTCTTCAGAGATGAGGGATTTTGAGAATACTTCGAATAGAGACCAGAAAGTAGACCCCAGGATTAATTAGAAAACTGAGGCTTGACTGTGCAAATCCATATCCTTGCACCATATTCAGTTTTACACATGACCAGCGCCACAGAAACCCATGTGACTAATTAGCCCGGTTTATTGACATAAATGTTTGTGGGATCAAGACCTGAGAGCACAAACATCTACGTCCTGTCGTAGAGTCATTTCATTTTTTTGTAATGCTTGGGGGAGGGGGAAGAGCAATTTGCAAAGTAAAACACTTATTGCACTGTGATTTGAATTTGCATAATAAAAGCATTGGCTTTTTAAAGCCTATATTAATCCTTAGAAGGGAGAGAAAGTGAATGTTCTAATATAATTCAAGATAGCTAGACACAGTTCCATTATTTTAATTTACATTTTATCGGGTTTTTGCTTTGGTAACAAAACTAATCACAGTTCTAATTACTGCCCGATTCTATCTTTTATTACTGCTAAAATTTCTATTAAGGGAATGAAAGAAACTAATAGGATCATTAGAAGATCAATAGGAAATACTGCTTACATAGAAGTTGCATTGTATAAACTTCAACTCAAAAGCTAGGATCAGAAGAATTCCTTGGAAAGAGAGAATAATGCATTCATTCACTTAGGAAAGAACATGAACGGATTTACAGGCTATCTGCAAGAAGAATTCTTTTTTGACTTCTTTTTTTTCAATTTCATTCCTCTGTGAGCAATAGGGAAACTAAAAACACAAGAAAAAAAAAATTGTCTTTCCAGCTCTACCTCTAATATTCTTTGCATGAAGTCCAAATATCTTTAAGACGTATCATTACACAACATTCCTAAATATAAGCAACATGACAACATGACTCACATCAGATGGTAGCCTCTTTTTCATTCCTGAAATTTTGCTTTGGTATATCCCAATAACTCTCCAGAACATCTAACTTCTAAATCCATCTTTTTAACTTTGTTTTGGCAGCACAATAATTATTTCACTTAACAACACCTCTGCCTGAAGCAGTTAAACCAGCATGAATGTGACATATATAGTCATCCATAGGGCTCAGAGGGAATACCTAGTTTCACGCACCTTTTTGTCACGGCTGTCCAGAGCGACAGGTACAGGTCTATTACACCTGATGGACATAAAATGATCGAATTAAACAAGTTCCATTGCTGTTCCATTTGTGTTTAATAATACTTTTAAACAATTAATTACTTTTTTAAACTCCGCACTAGTTACAAATCTAAATGCAAAATTCTACAAGAAACTGGTCCAGGTCCAGGCTACCAGTGGACAGCAGCAGCAGCTCAACAAAACCGCTTCCCAGAAAGTGTGGAAAGGTGCATCTCAAAGGACACTTCACGAAGATGCAGCACATGCCCACGACACAAAGGACAACATGAGTTTAGACTCAGCACCGGCATCTCAGTGGATATAAGAGACTCTTGGGCCAGTGCCAAAAATCATTATAACCAAGAAACTTCTGGACTTGTTCAGGTTGTTCCTCATCTAAAAATAACTGTCCTTCTCTTCTCTGGTTCTCCAGTGAACCCTGTCAGAGATGGAAAATGAAGGGATTCCAAATAAACCCAAATGTTCAAAATCAAACTTCAGTCTCTGAAAGCCAACCCTTCCCTCCCGATCACTTGCTCTTCCACAGGCCAAAATCTCAAATTCTTGCTACCCTCCCACACTTCAATTCCGTAATAAAACCTTATAAAGGAAATGTATTTAGGAGCTGTGACACCACCCAAATTCATCTTTCTCAACATGTTTAACCTGTCCAAAGTTAAAGTTTTCAAAGCACCTAATGAGTCAGACTTCAAAGCCTTGGTTATGAAAAAAACATGAATTACAGCTCTCCACATTTCAGCACGGCATGTTAAAAGATATTTTATAGCTTTCTGTCTAGGCACCTTTCACCAGCTCAGTCAAGTTGGGAATCAGTGGAGAGCTGACCCGGCTGTATGCGAGTCACAGATACACACTGTCTACACAGAGAGCCAGCTCAGCTCCAAACAGGGTTCTCAGGCTAAAACAGGGCCACCTGATCGTACTTCTTCCACCTAAGTCACCTTAAGTTAAAAGGTGCCAGCACAGACACAGTAGCGCTGTGTAAAGCCAACCTACACCGTCTCCTTGGAAGTCAGGGTATTGGTAACCATAGTGTAGAAACACATAATTATGCCAAAAATTACTGGAGTCACTCTGAGAATATAATGCCTGATCCATCTGCAGTGGCATCTGCATTCATGAACACTCTTATGAGCTGGACTATTGGGAAAAAAATGAAAAGCAGGAACTCTAGTGGCCCTCCAGGAGCCGAAGTAGATGCAGGAGGGTCTGAGCTGGATTTAAGAATTCTTTATTCCAGGCAGGGTTGTGTAGGCAACTGCGAAGTGCTCTCCCTAGAGCCTCCTAGGATGTCTTTCATTCAGGCTTTCTCACTATCTATTGTTTTCTAGTCCCAATTACCCAATACAATGGAAACTTGACAACACAGACCTTAAAGGAAAAAAAGCAATGAGTGAGACAATCAAGATAAATACACAGAGACGCTTCAGATGCTACTCAATATACATACTAGCAGATTTACAAAATTCAATACTTTACAATAAAAGGACTGAGATAGAAACTCACTGCCAGCAAATAGAAACAGAAGCCTTTTTTTTTTTGCCCCTGAGCGTACTAGCATTTTCTGCTATTTTTAAAGACAGACAGGATTAAAGAGATGTGCAAGGTAGCTCTCATAGATGACATAATACAACCAAATAGGAGTGATAATCAACAGAAACCTTGATTTTAAGTAGGTAAAGACTGATGTGTGACCACAATGAATTGTCTCTAATAGAATGTTTTAACCCTGGCAACTTTCAATTTTGCACAAGAAGTTATTAAAATAGAGGTCTTCGAGCTCAAACCAGGACTGTTATTTAAAGCCAAAGGTGTCCACTGCTCTCAAAAATAGCAAGCAAGTAATAATGAAGATTTTAGGCAAGAAAGTCACATACATGCAGAAGTGCCACACAGAAGACAAGTCCTAAATCACCACATCCTCAAAAGCAGGTAACAAAATAAAATTCATAAGACCCTACAAATATGAAGTAAGATATTCAAAGCATAAATCTATCAGACTATAGACAGACAGTGAGTGAAAAGAGAAAGATTCGGGGTTTTTTGCGTCTTCTTTAAAAGCAGATAGAAAGATTTCAAAGTGCACGGTGTATGCAGCATTGGTATACTTTGAATTGTGTTCTTCACTTTAAAAATTTGCCTACATGAATAGTGTAATGATAGGGATGATTTTGTCTATATTGAGAGTATTGCTTCTTTAAAAGACTCATTGTGAATGCATACTGAATTTCAGGTGAATTTCTATTTGAATTACCAGCAGAATTGTTGCCTTCTGTCCTGAACAGTTGCTGTTTCTTGCATGGTACGCAACAGACAAGCTACAAGGCAATTCTTAAAACTATACTCTGCAGTAAGCAGAGGGCAAAGGGATAGTTTTCACATAACTCTGATTGAAATCATCCTTTATACGGTCTCTTCTTTACCTTATTGCCTTTCTTCTTGAATTTTCTTGTATCATATTTAAAACAAACACTGTTCTCCCATTGCATATTACCAAGTAGACAACATACAGAATCATTAAGTGGAAACCAGTAAAGTTCATCAGAAAAAAAGGAGAGAGAGAGAGAGAACGCGACAACTTTGACCGTGTTTCAGAGCATCTCCCAAACATGGACTCCACACCTGAACAGGGACACAAAATCTTAACATTTAAGAATAATGCTTGCTCCACCTCTGCTCCAAAGGGACATTATATGACTAAAAACACACATTGGGGATACACAGTGGGATGTTGTTTATAGCTATTTCACAGAACTTTTCATCAAATGAAAATAAGGTTGTTGAAAGTACGATCCACGCTTGGCAACAGCAGGTGTGACTGCAACTCAGCAAAGCTGCCCTGAAACCATTTGTTACTGTTGTTTATGTTTACTGCTTCCATACAGAATCTATTTCTCCTGACACTGCCCCATGTTTATAAGAACAGAGTAAATTATTGGCTTCTGTAGGCAAGTCCGAGACATCTGTTTTCTTCTTTTGTCGCTACATGTTTTTCTTTTCAGGATTCATGTGCCTGGATCTAAGACAATACCTGATATTAATAAAATTACTGCTGGATTAACTTTCTGCATTTATAATTTCTATTTCTCCATTTTTAAGTTTTTTGGCGGAGGGAGTCGATCCAATGTCATGAAGCATTTCAGACAATACCCTGCTCTACTGGCAGAGTGATCTTCAGCTGCTAACATTTCACATTTGTCTAAACAGCATTCTAAATCCTTGGTTTTCTAGCAGCAGAGTGTTTTAAACATGTCAAATGAACTGCTAAAATTTTGACTAGGACTGCAGTGCCGCCTCTCTGTATTTCCCCTTTGTCCTGGAGCTTGCAGAATCACTTTGTCAATCTCTAGCCACAAGAAATACTGAAGGTACTACTTTATGATCAGAAGTTAAAGGTTTGTCAACCATTTGATTTTAGCCTCTGTGCCTTTAGTTGTTACCTCCTATTTTCTGCTTCATATCTGGATTATTACAGACTTTCCCTGCAGCACTGGTTTTCTTCCATTGGCATTTATTCTCCGCCGCTTCCTGATCCTGCTATATGCCTTGTCCAGGAAGAAATATCCACAGGTACAAATATGGCACCAAATATGCCATAAACTACAAAAAGGACAATACAGGAAGATGTTAGATACTGTGTTAGATATTGAGATTAAAATTGGGCATGACACTTTCCAAAGTTCATCTGCACTAATGTAAGTAAAAAAAGAGCTTTCATTTCTGGGGGCTACTCATGTCTGGGTAGGTATTTTTACATTTCCCTATATGTGGGTTACAGGGACAATATTTTTACAAGGAAATATTTCACTATGGTGGATAATGTATTTTCACTACATAAATTTTACATGCAGAGCCTGTGTGTTTTACATGGTTTCAATGATCCACAGTACAACAGCTTAAACAAAAGACGATCACATGGGCTTAATAAAGTCAGTGGTAATAAAAAAGAAAAGCTTTACTTAAAGAGGAAAATATTTATACTGGAAACAATAATTATATAGCATTTTTCATCCCCCAGAAGTGCTTTTTAAGTGTCATCTCGTGGTTTGCTCAAAAGACCAAGAGTCAGAATTGAATTTCTTCTCCCCACTGCCACCTACTTGCTGTGTGGCCTTGAACCAATCACTTACTGACGGATTTTCAGCAGTGCCAGCTACCTATCCCAGTACTGCTAAAAAAAAAAAAAAAATCAGGCCATTAATCTCCTTTGGCCTTATTTTCTCCACCTGTAAAACAGTAGTTACTTACTTTGCAGGGCTGTTAGGAGTCTTAATCGGTATTTGTAGGACATCTGGAGATCCTCAGATAAGAAGGCTTAACTTGGTTTTATTTAAAGCAATGTAAGATACTTCCCATAACAAAGAACTGGATTTGCTCCCTGAGGTGGGAGACACTCTTAAAGTGCAAGAAATAGGAAGCAGGATAAAAGCAAAGGAATTATGATTCCCTGTTCTTATTAGCCCTCCTACTAGTTACACTGCAAATAGTTCCTGAGAGCCAGCGCGGGGAGCAGAAAGCGCAACCCTTAGCTCACCAGCTTCAGCCTCCATCGCTCCCCAGAACGGCAGCAGTGAGCCAGGCAGCAGCTGTCCTGCCACAATTCATTATTCTTAATCAAAACCACCCCTACTGTTCCCATATTTGGTGTTCCTCAAGCGAGCCCACAAAGCCACCATTTCTTTGTCTATACCATTCGTCTGTGACTGCTTTGGAACCTGGATTATCCCTTTACACTGTGAATATGAAGCACCTTGCAGCACCCCTGCTGCAGGATACTGGTTTGTAGCCTCCAGATGTTATATTATGAAATTCAGTAGGCAAAGTCCTCTGTTCAGCTGGGCAAGCTCCTATGCTTTGCAGGAGGAGCTTAGGCTCTCCTCAAGCACAGTAGTAGCTAATTCCTGTCCAGACACCAACCCCCAGAAATGAGGAGAGGCCTTCTTCATTCCACTAAAGAAACAGCACAGCAAGGACACCAATATACCATAGCAGAGAGGACACAGAGCAAAGCCAGTATGTGCCAGTGCATTATATATCTGACAGAAAGGAGATTATCTGATGAGAAATGCTGTATACTGCAGCTGCATCTTGGGCGTTTATTCGGGACCTCACAAAACCGCACATTTTTCTAGAAGGGGGGAAAAAGTAAATTTTAAAACAGCAGCATAACCCAGGGGGCAGGAAAGGGGCCGGAGCTGGCTCTCCAGCATGGAGTCCTCGAAGAGTCCCTACCCCACAGATCAGGCGAATTAGAAAGAGGACAACGCAAGGAAGGTAGATGTAACTAGTTAAGAAGCTGCTCACCCACAAGGGCTGCTAGAATGCACTGGATCAATTTTTGTTGCCGTCGCTATAGCAGAGCTAGAGAACTTCTAATTTTTTTCACCAGATTCTCCAAGATATTTTAGAACATGGTTTCAAAACCACCTTTTCTAAATACTCTATCCTCCCAAAAGAATTTTATGTCCAGTTTTGGACTCTGCATGAGCAAGCCCTCATTCAGTGTGAAAGCTGTTCTACTAAAGCCTCTTCTACTGTTTTTCCTCCAGGAATAGAAAAGTATCTGATTTGTTTAGGCTATTTAATCTACTTCCAACCACGAACTTTTCCCAAGATCTGACACTCCCGTCTGCTCTCCTCTAATTATCAAACTCTTTAACTCCCATTTTAAGTTATTGATAACTATCTGAGTTAACTTGCTTCTTGTTCTTAACAGCTGATAAATCCTCTCCCACCCAACCTCTCACCTTGCAGCCTGTTCATTTTACCAGAGAATAAAACCCAGAAAACCTTCCGAGTTTAGCTTCAGATCTATATTTCTAGTGAAGTTTGGAGTGGAGAATCAGTCTTTACAGAAGTTACCGGGGATAGTCAGTAACCTGTTTCATGACGGTTTAATAGGCAATATTCTGGTATCTCTGAGCTCAGGATTCCTCCAAAGGAATTAACATGTCAAATATCCCAATTTTTTTTAGCACAAGCTCTTTTGTATTTGAAACCATGGAGACTTGAAATGACTCTAATAAAAGGGATACTTGAGACTTACATGTTTTTGATTTTCATTTTTAGTAAGGCCCTTACTATACTCCAAAGAATAATAATAAGTGGAATATAAATGCGCCTTAGGCTCAATTTAAAGGGCCCTTATACAAATGAGAGGGTAGTCACTCTGGTAAAAAGAGAAGTTAAACGGCTTACCACATTATGATACAGCAGAAGGGTGGTCTTTTCTTCAGCAAAGGTTTATGAAGGTCTATTATGCTGCTTTACCAACAAATCCCAGCAAATCAGTCGAATTGCAATAGACATGAAGTAAAGCACATCTTTGAGCATATAGCATCACATATACGTCACCATCAGCAGTCATTTGTCTTATAAGCTCTTGAGCTGTTTTTCCCCCGCAGAGTTTTATATGACTCTCCTTTACAGAAACTAAACTTGAAGAAATGTTTTTGACGGTACTCTGGGAGATTTCCAGCATTTTGTTATTTGCTGTTATACTTGCTGTTTCAGTTTGATGGACACTGTTGATATACCCAGAAATATCAACAGCAAAGGAGTCAGCGTGACAGACATAATCAGCAAAAGCTTTAAGATGTATTTTCTCTGGAAGACTGGGCCTAAGTAAAAAAGCTGGGTTTGCATGAACAGAATTCCTGACTGGGATGTATATGCTGGAGTTTCACATATACAAAGGTGCGGATGGGTAAAACACAGGCTTATCATACCTTCCAATGTATCATTAATACATATGACTGCCACCATGATGAACAGATTGCCCATGGGTCACACTTATGGCTATAGGCAGACACTGCACCGCACCATGAGTTCTCTAAATAAGGAGTGTACAAATGGAGTGATATTATCTATATTAAACATATGGTTAATCATTTTCCATTATGCATTCATACATGCAGAAATAAAATTAATTCACCACTGATATAAAGAGCTGCAGCTTTTTTCATTCCACACAATCCATGTGACGGATTACACAGATATGTATAGGAAAATGAAATTGCTCATTTTAACTTATTCCTGTTGTCACTGAAAACATAGGAGCTGTTTCAAGATGATTTGGCCTGAACCTGATTGTAATTGTTCCTCCCTTTTTTAAAAGAATGAATTGAGTCACCTATAAAAAGGAGAAAAAAAAAGGGGAGGGGGGGAAGAAGAAAAAAATCCCACCATGGAAAGCCATGCTGTGAATCTGCTGTCAGTGTGCAGCGGAGATGTAGCCTCTGTTGAAGCAACCAGTTTGAATTTTAAGTACGACAATTTTTAAGTACCTGGGGAAAAAAGAACAGACAGCACTAATACAATGTTGAAGGGCTTGCTCTGAATTCACTAGGCTTCTTTTGAGTTCAGCAACCTTTGCACTGTGTCTCAAGACCACAAGTTTACTACAAAATAAAGACAGAAACTAATCAAGTAATTGTGCTTTAGATCCTCTCCATTTCTGGATAATGAAGCCCCAAGTGCCACATTCCTTTTTTTTTTTTTTTTTCCTCCTCCCTCTTCTTGCAATATTAAAGGAAATCTGAGCCTGATACAGTGCTGCTAAAAACATAAGGATGTAAAGATGTAATCTCTTATGCTACTTCTGTTGACTCGCTTAAATAGTTCCTTTACTTTTCATGACTTTGGTCAGACAAATTGATTTCCTCTGCAAGGCCCCAAAGACAAGCAGTTCGTGAGGCCATGTCTCTCCATGGTACCACTCTGTGATACTCATAGGTATTCACACTGTGTTTGTGCTGGGCCATCAGAAAATTAAAGAGAATTGGTATCAAGTTAAAAGCTACATTTTGATTTATCTAGACATATCTAGACTTACAATGAAACAGGGTTTGCTTGTAACAGAGTCACTTGAAGAAAAATTCATTTCCTCATTGGTATGTCATTTATCTTCTCCAAACTAGAAGCATATCATGCATACTACGGATATATTTTATCTACAAAATTTACTGAAAGACATTCACACTTTACTGACAGTAAAAAGAACATACTGAATTTCATTATCTGTGTTCTTTGCCACCCAGAAATACCAGCGGCCACAGCAAGGCAATATAAAACCTTCCTGTCTTCAAATCTCCATTTCTACATCTCCATTTCCTCTTCTATTCCTCCACTAGCCTGTATTTTCATTGAGCACAGAAGCATTCTCATCCTACATATACACCCCTCTGGTACTGTGAGCTCAGCTGCAGATCTAAAAGTGCTAATAGATTAAAATAATGCTGCTCTGTGTTGCTGATTCACATCTGATTCAATTTATAAACATAAGATCCAATTTATCACCTCCCAAAAATACCTCAGTGAAGTTTCTGTGGTTTAATTTTATTTTTTAACAGCATCTATATCCACATTACAAATTTAAAAGTGATGGACATTCATCTACCATAGTGATGGGCTCTGTGTAAACAATTACTTGGAGCAGAAGAGAGCAGAAAAGGAATTACCTTCAGTCATTCACCAGACATGCAGTAGTGGACCTTTACCAAAATGTCCTTGTAGTTTACATAGGTTAAGAATTATCAAAACCAGTTTTTCCTATATAACTCTCTCAAATATGATGATGCTGTATGTTTTAATATAGAAGAAATCCTATATAAAAAGACACACTCTATATTGAAAACAGTTTTAGTTATAATTCCCCTTTGCAAACAGAAGGGAAAATCTTGCTGGCACAAGAAAAGGCTCCCCCCCACACCCAGTATAATAATAGTGCAGTTACATCCCCAAGATCAATTTCTATTACAGGAAGAGTGTGACACAGAGGTCATGCAAAAACTCCATTTTGGTTATTTCTGCAGCACTACTCCGGATCCACCCAATGGCAGATGTCCAAGCACCTCAGCCTCTGCTTGAGCTTCTGGCACATCATTCTGACAGTTAGAAGCAATATTAACCACTTGCAAAATAAACTTCGAAACAGGGTCACCGTTTTTAAAACTATGGAAGATAAGAGATTTGTGGGTTTTTTTGTTTTTTGTTTTTTTTTTTTTTTTTTTAAGTAAAAAAGGGATTTCTTACACATACTGACAGTAGACTCATGCTAAAGAACCCTAAATTAAGGAAAAGTACAGAAATTAGCTGTGTATTCATCTATTTATACATTTAGCAGACTTTTTATACTATTAGCAGACTTTTCTATAAGTCGTTACTTGAATTTTACTAACAGATATGATAAGTAAAAATAAATAAATAAATACTTGGAGAAATACTGCTCTGCATCACTGGCACATAATACAGTGATAAGATAGATCGCTGTCTTTTGCACCCATTGCAAGATTTTACATTGGTAGAGTAATATAGTCACTCAGTACATTTCATGTATCAAAATTTGATGAGTTAACCAATGCTAATCTATAAATCCCATCAAAATTTCCCCTTCCTGAAGCAAAGTTTGTTCTTTATGTATTTTTTCATGGATTTGAAACAAAACATTATGAACTTTCATCTCCAAATAATGTGTTAACCGTCCAGGGGTTTCTCTGGCAGCACTGCAAGATCACAAGAGCAAAGCGTGCAGTCCAGCTGAACTTGGCAAGCATTCTCTTGTGCCTAGAGACTGAAACAAGTGCAAATATTAATGTAGTTCACGAGCCCTTAAAGAACATGCAAGCAAAAGTTCATCTACATCAGTGAATCAGTCCTTAAACCCTGACCTGTGAAGTCAGAAGCTGCAACCAGCTCCTTACAGATCCATGAAGAATCATGTTGTTTTTTCCCCTCTCTCAGCTTCGTATAAAAGAGGGATTTTGTTCTATATTATTCTGTAGGAGAAAAACAAAATGTAAGGCTATGTGTTCGTTCCCTTTATACTGACCAGCTCTGCGAGGTCCCTGCCGAGCTATGGTGATGTGTGCCCCATAGGGCACTCGCCTTGTTTTATCCATTTGTTAAACACCGGGAAAAAGAACGAAGCCACGTTCAAATACATCTAAGATAGACGAGACGACAGCACAACAGACCTTTCACATGAGCATTGCTGTGAGATGTTCTTAGGCCACAGATGAGTGACATGAAATCAGGCAAAGATCATCGTCTCCTGGACTAGTGTTTGCTGTTGTAGAGTTTTGACAATATTTAGCTCATCAGGAACTGACAAAAGCCTTAACCAAGCCTTCATTTCTCCATTTTAACATCAATGATCAAGAAAACAACATCTCAATTTCTACACTATATAACCTATAACAGATTCCTGACCTAAAACAACAGTCAAATCCACTCCTGTTTAATCCCAATAGGCTTTGCAACAGTGCTGTGAAATCTGCTGAGGTCTGTGTCAAAATTTCTCATGAAATTGGTCAAAATGAACCTCTCAAAGAGCTAAAGCAATGCTAAATTTCATAAGATATCTGCACAGGTATATTTATTTACCCTTAAAGACCAGAAAAATATTTATGCTGACTCCCACATCCTTTAAATTCATTTTAACTCTAGCCTACTGACCTCATTGATTATAGGATTTGAGGTAACACAGCACTGACTTTTTGTGGGACTAACTGTACTGTGCATTTGAGGACACAGGGCAGGACTTAGAAGCATAACAGGCTCTGATCATTGGGGAAGAAAGAATTAATCAACCTTAAAATGGAATACGGTAACTTTCCTAGCTAAATTCTGTAAAGCTGAATTTTAGGAAGGTTCTATCAAGGTCTATAGTTTGATCATAGTTATGTAAAAATATTAAGTCTTGAAAGCCTAATATTTAAAAGCAAGTTATTCTCCTGTATTTTTTAACTCTTGGTTAAATGATGACCATCAGCAAGAATCCATGGGAATTTTAAGACATCTTTATTAGTTGCTATTAATATATATATATACACACACACACACACACACACTTTTATCGATTTTCTCCCTCATCACTCTCCCGTGAGTGTTAGTTTTTGACCACTTTCTCATATGAAATGATATGTAGACAACAGAAAAGGGAAAGAGGGCATTAAGCATGCACATTTCAGGTGGGAAGACAGGGTGGGGACTGGCAGCAAACCAAAACCACTCACTAGTAAATCTAGGCTTAATATTCTAGCAAGTTTTTACTAGCATCATTTAATTTAAAATGGAATCCCTTTAATTACAGGAAATAATTCTTAAGGAATTAATGTCCTTAAGACTTCCTACCCAGCCCTATTTTTAGAGGGAGCACAAGCCATTCTGGCAAATGCCTTTTCATTCTTGAAGTGCTATCATGAGGATGCACCTATCTCCAAGATATGAATTACAATCCAGATGGCAGGTTGGGGAAATCCAGCTGTTAAATTTGAGTATCCAAAGGCTCCGCTCCCTCCTTCCCATAATGCCCTCGTGAGCTGAACAACCAACCTTGTTCCCCTAATCCCAAACCAAGCTGCTAATCAAGCAAAAAGAAATGAGTATCATTTACCTTTGCTTTTGTCTTTAATTAAACGTATTCCACTCTGGTGCTGGCACTCACTCCGAGCCTTTTGCTATGCAAATTTCAAGGCTAACCTTTATTCAGAGAACAAGTGTACACTTGAGAGTGAGTTGGCATCTTTTCAGTGCTCCTTGTGTTTAAGTGCACTCTCAGGTGTTTTTGTTATCCTTCACAACAGCCTCTTCCCTTTCCAATTAGAATAATTAGAGGCCTGCCAGGAAGAAAAATGCTTTGTTTCCTTTTATCCACAATGGAACATATAAGGCTTCAGTTCATTCTTAAAATTAAAGACCCTAATTTCCTGCCACAGGCAGCCTCAGCACAGGGATTAGTCGGGTCTCTGCTCAGGAGACATTCCCAATGCAGCAATGGGCTCCAGTCCATTCACTTGCAGAGGATCAACAAACCTGCTGGTGCAGGTCTGTACAACAGGGCACTTCAGGAACTGGATTTTGATGTCTCTGAATAAAAGAGGTGCTTGTTATTGTTACAGATGGCCCAAAATTAGCGCTCAAGAATGAGAATCCTCTGTGCTTGTGCCAGATATTGGGCTCAGTTCTAACTCAGCCTGAAGGGCTTTAGGCTGCCTCTGAACCACCAAAGGAAAGACAATCGCTCCCTCACGTTCAGCACGGTACCTGCCCTGTCACAGGCCTCTGCTCCATCACTCTGGCACGATTATGGGGGCAACTTTGATCTGCTAGTACCAGCCAGAATAGAGTGTAAGGGGTTTTCCTTGAAAAGACTTCATTTCTTCCCAGGGAGGGGAAAGGTAAGGAACACAATGACTTTGCCAGCTGCACAGTAAGTTCAGCAGAGAGAAGTCTCCATTTAGGTGGGAGCTATTGGGAGGAAGAATGACAGAAGATTTGACAGTGGGGATAAAAGCATGCAACTGTAAACAAGAGTAAGGACTAAACTGTTGAATCAGCTCTAATAATTTGAATTGCTTTCTCTAATCATCACTTATACACAGGGGCTTCCTGTTGTGAAAGATACTCACCTGTTAGAAATCATAACCAGCTGTTTATGTGTGTGCAGCAGTTTCTTCCAGTCCAGCCAACCATGTCCAATTTTGATCCAATGCCTCATTGCTATTGCAATATTGCTATTGTTTGCATTCCCCAGACTATTTCCTGTTTTGTAGTGCATGCAAATCCCCATCTTTAAGAAGAATACATCTCTAGAGTTTGTACTATGAGCAAAGAAAAAAAACTGTAACCAAGTATTCAAATATACGAATGTTTGGTAAGTGAGGTTTTCCTGGAAAGTAGAGCAGACAAAATACAAAATAGAAAAGGGTCTTTTTTTCTCCCCAAGACTGCTGAAAAATGCCATCCTAATTACCCACAGATTCACACGGGATTTTCATTAGAGATTCTGATAGGAAAAATAAGGGCAATAAAGAACTAGATTTACATCACTGTCAGAAGAGAAAGCAGAATCATGCATTTTGCCTAATAGGTTGCTATTCATCCAAATTTAGCTTCTTTACCCACATAAACAAGATTCGAAAAAAGCTTCTCACCTCTCAGAGAGAGAGGAGGCTGAGCCTTGGCTTTCCATATCCCATGTTCTTGACATAGAACTAGAAACGAAAAGGCACCACCTGTTCTACCATAGCCCTCCAGCTTACTCCCAAAGGGGTTCAACGATGCTTCCCCAAGTCTTAATTTCACTGCAGATTGTGCTATATTCCAAAGAGAACCCAAAAGCGCCTGTGTAGGAAGATCCGGTTTGCAGCAGGTCTGAAGTTACATGTGCACACACAGCACGCAAGATCAGTCAGTACAATTCAAGGGATTACTGAATCAGACTGATCCACACCAAAAAACACCAGGTCCAAGCACAAATTTACCAGCCATCTCCATAGCACTTGATTGTCATTCCCTGTGGCAGCGTTTCTACTTTCCCAGCAGTTGACAGTCCTAACGCATGGCCCTGTGAAGAGCCAAGTAGAAAGTGTTTCACCCCATTTATGCTTCATGCCTTTTCCACAGTGCAACGTGGGCACGTCTTTAGTTAGTTTAGCACAGATTCACGTCCCTATAAAGTGATATGACACGAGCTGCAGAGGCCTGACCGTCCCCGCTGCCGTCAGGACTGAGGTAAGGATTTATAGTATAATACCACGAGTGTTCAAAGAAATGAAACTGAGACCCTGCGAGGTAATGAAACTCAGAAAAACTCTCAGCACATAAAAATTGTTTTCACAAACATCTATGAACACTAAATAAAATAAAAAGCCAAAATGAAACTGCAGACTCTGGAATGACCTTGAGAGCTGCAATCTTCAATTCTGCCAGGTAGGCAGAGCAGCAAATCCCCAAACACCCTCTGTATACAGAAACTGCAGACAAAGACTGTCAGTCAGAGGGTCCCCAAAAGAGGCAACATGAGGCTTTTTCCGGCAAAATCTTGGATTATTCTTACATGAGAGCTAGAAGTCACAGGATACCACGCAATAGACTACAAGAAAGAAATACTGCTACGGGGACTTTCAGAGATGATGGACCTTCCAAGAGCATAGTACAGCATCATTACAGTGGTATCAAAGCTGGCTTGTCCTCACGCCTCAGCTCTGTCACCTGCACAAGTTGTGAAGTCTGTTTACAAACCCCACGGCAAAGGAGAAACCAGCCCTCTGAGTTTTCACTACAGTGAACACTGCGATGGTAGATACAATGGGTTTGATTTTCCTCATGAGGAGGAAAGTCATGGCTGAATTTCATTTCAGAATTAAAGTACACTAAGATTAGAAAAACTCATTCCATCACCATTATATGTCCCAACGGTCCCAGAACATATAGAGTATGGGCCTGATTCTGGTCTCATTTACACCAGCCATAACAGGTAGGCTACAGGCTGCTTCACTTAGGACTGTTTTGATGTTCTGCCAGTAAACTCCAGAGGTACACCACTGATTCATGTACGATTACCAGGAATACACTCTTTTAATCAGATGAGACTAAGCCCTAGTAAATTCATAAAAATAATTTCATCTTGCGTACGCACAATTCTGCACACAAGTCCATAGCATTCACCGTAACAGTTCTAAACAGTACGTACGTGCTTTTAAAAGTGGTATACCTTGCATACTACGGTTTTATAATATGAAACTGCTTTGCTTGCTTTTGGGGTATTATTCTTAATATACACACATGCACAAATGGTAACAGTTTCATATATCAGATGATGAATGAACATTATCTCAAGTGTATCTTGATGAATTGCGCTATGGATTTATAGAATGGGCGTGTGAATTATAGAGTCCTAATGCTGAATGTAAAAAAATCTCTTGCAGAGTAAAGTTACTCCTACACATTTACAGTAGCTGCTTTACTAATGTAATTCCATCACTTTCAAGAAGATTTTGAAATAAGCAGATGTAGTTCCTGGCACTAGCAGTTTTTATGGCACCAATTACCTAAAATTCTCAAGTGATCAAAACTTTTACCTTCTATTACATTCATTTCAGAAAGTTCTGTACATAACAATATCCCCATCCACAGACTGGTTTCCAGATTTCAACCTATTAACAGCATTGCTACCTCATAAGAGTCAAAAAAACTTTCCCGCTGTTTCAGACAAGGCCCATCTGGACCACACAGGTGTCCCCATAACAGATTATCAGGGGAAAGTACAAGATTAATACACACGGAGAATATATTCTCCCCGTTTTGGTAGCCAATCCTTGAGGGATTTTCTAGGACTGAGATCACCTCGCTTGTTTCAACGACCAACAACATACTTATCGTTTAGTTACACATTACAGTTTTAGTATTATCATCATCATCAGGAGTTTTCTTTGAATCATGACCTGGAGTCAAGAAATTACGTAGGAATCTAGGCTGTCATCAAACTAATTAGATGTACTATTCACACAGCCTATTTAGTGTAACAAAATAAGTTTCCATTGTCTCTCATGAAAACAGAAGAGTACCTGGAGAGGCAGACTTGGAGTGACAAGTTCAGCTGCTTTTCCAGGTCCTACTGTGGAATTGGCCTTTGTAGATATCGTGGAGATGTGTATGAATGGTGTGCCAGAACCCGGGCTTAAGGACCCTCTTTTCCACCACTCTGTCTCCCAAAAGAAACACAAGAGAACAGCCCTTGTTTTAAGAAGCCAACTTCCTGATTTTCAATTTTACAGGGTTGACAATACAAGATCTCCTTATTTATTCTGTTTGTACACAATCTATCTCAGTCTTTACTTTCCCTCATTCTGATTTTTCTTGTTGCTGAGAATGACAAACAAAACAAAGATGTGCAGCAGTTGGCCATAAATAAAATGCATCATTTTACTGGCCCACTATAATATACTCTGGGGAACAGGACTGTATCATTCCAGGCCAGAGAACTTTATAACAAATGCTCCCAGAGCTTGAAACTACTGATTTACAGGCAACAGAACACTCCCTAAACATAAAGTAATGAGTAATGTAGCACGTTATTCCAATATATTTAGGAGTATGTCTTTTTCTTTAGGTGACATGCATGCACTGTTGAACCACAGCTTTAAATGTAAGTCAGAAGGCTCACGAGTCCTATAGAAGGCTTATGTAAAGTCGTCCCATTTTCTAATGAAAAAGCTAGGAAATCCCTCCCCTCCAAAAAATCTCAAGAAAATCCTGGAACTGAATTTTTTTCTTTTTTTTTTTTTCTTTTGTGTGTGTGTGTGTGTGTGTGAAATGCTAACTTTCAGAAAATTTTAAAGAGTTTCAAGGAGGCCTTTTTTATTCCCTCCCTTATCTCAAAGGCACACTACATATATAAAGACATTAGAGTACCCTGTTGGGAAGTCTAGCCTGTCAAACTCTTATAAGCTGTGCAGTAGTTTCCTGACATAACTCACTTAACATCTTTAACAGCTGGGGAAAAAAAAAAAAAAATACAATGCAGAATTTCAGCCACTGGAGGGGGGGAACCCACTCTCTCAAACTAGGGAGAGGAAGGAGGAGAGAGTAACAAAAGAAATCACTGTGAACAAGTTTTCTGGTGGGTGCCGGGCCTGGTAGCAAAAGGAGATGGTGAGCACACCATCACAGCATAGACACGTCTAGAACTGGCAGACTTGGCTCTTCCTCTTAGCTGGGTACCGGGAAGTTCCACAGAAGGTCACACGTCTTCTCAAGAGACCGCGGACGAGCCTTTTCGTAACGGCTTTGCAAGCCAAGGCTTGGAGGACTACGTGGTGGGAGCTGAGGGCCGCTGCCTGCAAGCTGCCTTAAGACTGGCACTGCAGTCAGGTAAAGAAGCAGTACCCATCATCAGTAAAATATTCTCCTATCCTGATTTTTTCAGGCCGGCAACAGGAGGATTTCAAACCAGTAGGGAAACACATTCTGTTTTTCTAAAGGGTGTACCCCATCAGCCTACGGACGGTTACAAAATGCCATGCCAAGCGCTGAAAGATCATAAATCACAACTCTGATATTCTCACCATCACATTTGCACCGAGATAGTCCATGCTCAAGAGCAGATGTCATAGAACAAACACTTCTCATGCTACTGTTAATCTGAAGCATCTGAAACGTGTTCACTGCAGTCATCCCAGATTGACGCTCTTACCAGCATGGCTGCTTTACTCTAGAATTAAAACAGAGCCATCTTATTAAAAAAGAATGTTTGTGCTACGCAAGTACAAATTATATCACTAAAGTGCCAGAGAAGTGAGACCAACGGGGACATTCCTGAGAAATATTCTATCCTAAGCCAACTTCCAGCTTGATCTCTGAAGGAAGACCAACTTCACCTACTAGTTTATGACAATTCACATGTTACCTAGTTCAGTAGTTATGTTATATATGAAATGGGACCTTTGTGCATTTTCAACACTCTTACTCGAGAAAGCATGAAGAATGAACTTCTGCATTAAATTCTATAAGCCCCCAGCACTTTATCTTTGGCACAGGATTCACAGGAAACAGAGAATAAAATGTGCAAATAGATAAACTTCTCAGCTATTTAACTGTCAAGTATTTGATGTCCCAAGGCAAACTTATAACTACACAGGCTTCTTTTCCCCCAAAACTACACGTCTCTGGAATGTTCGTGCGTGATAAAATATGTATGCAGATGCAAACTCCACTGGTAAACCTCAGTGGGAACGTCAATGGAAAGGTGATACCACAACTGTAACACTAACTTCTTAGTTTTTAACAAATTCTTGGTGATTCTCGCTTCTTCACCTTTGATTTCTCAGTACATAGTAATGTGCACATAAGCAACTCCATGTTCTAATAATGCCTGGACTTCCGTCCCAGAAAACCAAGAAGTGGCTCGTGTTTGCAGGACTACATTGAGCTGGAGAAGCAGCTCCTTCCTGCAAACAACTGTCACTCAGACAAGATTATGCACATACAAAAACACGAATTGTGAAGACAAGTAAGGCCCTCTCTGCCACAGATGAGAGCTCGGAAAGCAGAAGGCCACGTGAAACATTCATAGTTCGTTGTTTTCTCCCATCTTAAAAATATACTCCGTTTGCTTTCGGTTTACAACAGCGCATTCACCTAAGCTGTTCTGTGCAAAGGCAGTTGCTGGAGTTTCTTTCTTCTCTACCCTTAATTTTGCATCATATATAGGAATGTTCAATATTATCAAAGGTAACAGCTTTACCTTCATAAATGGTAGGCATCCTCTCTGGGCTATGGATAGAGAACAGTATCACCAAAATTATATAAAATCTTGATGTAACAGGGTACAACTATGCTGCATACACAAACCAGTAAAAGAGAAATCATGAGCAGCAAGGTGATCTTAAAATTTTCACATATGTTGATACAACAGTGTACACGCTGAACACAAGTCCAAGAGTCCTAGCGTACAGCTAGGAGGGTAGAAATCATTTGACGTCAATAATATTGAACTTCAACAAATTCGGAAAAACATCCCAGGTTTAACTGTGAAGGGTAAGATTTTAACATTTATGAATTTTTGAATGATTAGTAGAACATGCTTTCCTCTCCCTCCCTAATTTTCCTGTATTGACTTAAGCATTCTCTCAAAGATTCTGCTTATTAGATTATATAATAATAAATGGCATGCAATAACAGCACAGCAATCAAATTTCATCAGAACTTGGCCAACGAGACTAAAAATATCTAAACAAAGGAAACATCAAGGGGCAGATCCTAAGCAGAAGTTACTTGATAAAATGATCGAAAACAATAGTTTTCGACTACTAATTTATACCACGTGAGAATCCACAGGGAAGGAGAAATAATGGTGGGAATAAAAACACTATGGAGAAACTAGCAACAAAATTGATTTAAGATTTTGGGTATTCTCATAGAATCCTTCAGAAAAAAGTGCAGAGGTGCTAATCTTTCTGTCTCAACTGACCACATGTCATCTCAGATTTAGGGCTTGGGCGAGTTAGGCATTTAAGTTAGGCATCAGCATACTACCATTTTAGATACAGATACGTTTTTTTAAGACATGACAGTGCTGGGTCTTTATTCAGTAAAACACAAAGTACTGATACCAACAACATATAAGATTCCACAAAAATCCACTGAAATTGTTTCATATTTATACCAACAGCAAAAGCGCTCTCAAGCTGCATGCGCTAATAGTATTTTCAGCAGCCAATACAATTCATAATTTATCTCAGTCGCTTTCAGGTATCTATTGGAAACATAATGCAGTAAGTGAGTACGAAAGTCTTCTGTAACTATTTATATGGGTAAGATTAAAATTCAGTTTTGCACAGGTCTCCCAGGAACATTGCTTTCTTTGTTCGTGTCCTTTGGTAATCCTCAGGAATTCTTGCGTGTGTTTCACTGATCGACAGAACCTTCTACAGGCTCTTCTTCCAGCAGGGAGATGGTTTTAACAGCCCCTTCTGTCTTAAGATTTTCTGTGACTTAAGATTTCATTTGGGACTGAAGAGCTTAACTATTTTATAGAAAGTAGTCATTTGTGAACCCCATATCTATAGACTGAGATTTATGAAAGCACCAAACCACACCTGTAAAAGACCTATTTAAGAAACTACATGCAAGGACTTTTTGTGCTCTTCCAGAGAAACACATGTTAAAAATAAAAATAAAATCTTAGAACAGATTTTTTAGTAGTTATGGAGTACAAGAAATAAAACTAAGAGATCCTAGCTAGAGTCTGAGATACACAAAATGGACTCATTTGTGTTTTATTAATGGAAAGATTGCACACTCTAGCATTGCATAACCAAATTTTAATTGTCTGTGGATAATTTTCCAGAATATAAAATATTTAAACAAAATGGAAGCAAAAAAAAAAAAAACAAAAAAAAACTGCTCACAAGGTTTCAAGATTCTGATGACACGAGGATCTTTCTACATTATGATAATAGGCCCAAGCTTGTTGAACACTCTCAGACCCTTCACATTCATAGGATTTGTGCTCTTCTTACAAGGAGAGGCTTTTAAAATAAGCCAGATGAGAGTAACTGCCCAAAAAGTCTAGAATAGAATGTGATCGAAAGTTTTACACTTTTAAGGCTTATGCAATATATAATTCTCCTTTAATTCCCCAGAATATCTTAATTTCTCAATTCTGCAGTCACGACTATCAGTGGGACAGGCAATTTTCTTTACAAACATGAATGTATACTTTTCTAAACACAGGTACTTCTTTCTATACTGGCAACACCATCAAGATGGTATAATTATCTGTATCAAGCTAAGATGCATAACCAGAGCCCTAACCTCAAATAAAAGGTCTTATATGTTCTATTTATAATTTCACAACTGCTTGACTTGTTAAGGACTGTAGAAATATCTTGTTAGCAATCTACCCAGAGTTTGCACTTAAAAACCTAAATCTCCTGATACTTGTAGACAAGAGATATCTACATCCCATTGTGGTGCTTTAATATCCCTGTACCTCAATTTCTATGTACAAATATGAGAGCAATACAAACCTTACAGGTGCTTTGTAAAGGGCAATCATTGAAGGTTGAGAGACACTCACATATTGCTAGGAAAATGATATAAATATTGAGAAAAGTGGTGTTTACTTAAATCTTTCATGTTGAAAGGCAATTACAAAGCCATCCAGTAGTGCACGCACTTTAGCTAACAGTGAAGCGCTAGTACAGGTAATAAACCTGGAGGAGATACAAACATTTTGAAAAGAAAAATCCATTCATTTGTTTTTCAATGTAAATATTTTGATTACCCTTTATTAAGCTTTTCCCATTTCCTGACAAGTATCAGGATTGCATTACTTTCTCTATTGCTTGTTCAGTTGCCACAAAAACGTCCTCATCCCTTTAATCAGTTTGACCATAGTTAACTCAGACTTTTGCCACTGCTCATTGAGCATTAAGCGTGTTAATTTTTATACGAGCAGATTTCTGTAAAGCAGTGCAATGGGACACTATCTTTTGTGAATCACTATGGTGAACATAACTTACAGAAACCTAGCCCTTAATATGGAAAGCTATTATCATTTTGGTAAACTCATTCCCAAAAGCTGGAGCAAAACTCACTTTCAAAATCTGAACAATAGTTCAGATGAACAAGTCATCTTAATAAGAACATAAGATCACTCTTGACTTCCTCCTTCAAATACAGTTTATTTTAAGCTTAGTTAAAGGAACTGACACATGCACGCTACCAAAAAGCGTCCCCAAAGCTCCTCTTCCTTCACAGCAATACATATTGATGATCCTGCAGCCTGTAACAAACTCTTAAAGTTACAAAATTCACACCATCTTATCTTCCTTCCAAATTAAATTAGACGAAGTAATCAGCTGTCTTAAACGGCTTTACTTTATTCAAAGAACATCTTATTTCAGACTTGACATCATATGAACCTGGAATTATATTTCCTAGAACTTCACTGACTCACAAAGACTGTGTTTCAGTCAAACTCAGCGACTTTTTTCTTCTGTTACACTAACTGTATGAATAAACAGAAGTAGCATATTCAAAATTGGTCTCTTTAGCATAGAGAGCAATTAAAATTGTTATAATATAGGATTTTTCTTGCCTAATGATTACTTTGCCTTCACTTTCTTTTCAAGATTTCAAGCTTTCATGAATCATTTTAATAGGAGATAAATATGATAGGTAAGTTGAAAAATAATCATAATAAAAAGGTTATGTACTAACCAGTGGAGATCAAGTATTAAAAGAATGAAGAAAAAAAGAAAAAACGATATTCTTTCTCAGTTTTCCATTAAAATATTAGTTAAAGATGTCCTAGGTGATTTCAGATTAAGTTAATTGAAAAGGAAAAATCTAGAATAGACGAAAGTGATTGAAATCAAAGCTATCTTGGATCTTTATATCCTACATCCAAAAAGTACTACAAACCAGCCCAGAGCATTCACACAAACTCCACCAAAGACCACTGAGTGCCTCAGCCATAAAAATATAACTCAGCAGAGTAGTTCAAATTTAGTTTTCTCTGCCAGACTCTGTTTACTATGCAAGATATTCAATAAACATTAAGTGATTAAGAGTCAAACTGGATGAAAGAGCTGCAGTTGTCTGACACTTCCGACGCCAGGCAGCTCAGATCAATGGCAAAAGACTTGATTACTGGCCATTTCCTCCTCCACCCAGATGAATACCAGCCTCTCACACTTAGCCTTGCTGAAACACTGGTGTTTGCAATTAAGTAAACTAATTGGCTCACAGTAAGCCACCAGGCCTGCACCAGCCAAGTACAGAGGAAGCAGAAGACCCAAGGAGATACCTTCTGTTTCCACACTGCATGGCCCAGGTGAGACATTCCTCTCTAATGACAGAACTAAGCTGGGTTTCTTTTTATCTTTCTCCTGCCTTAGGGAATGCATGTCTTTTTCTAACCTGTCCTAGAGGACACTCTCCAATTCGAAAGACTATTTAAACTCTTTCTTCAGAGCATCTTATGAAGAAAGAGAAAAACATAGGCGATTATGCATAGAAGTAACTTCAGCAAATAAGTACAACTCAATAAATGAAAACAATTCAATTAGCAGTTCCTTAAGACCAGTACCACTCAAGAGAGTAAGTGTTCCAAAACAGCAGGGAAGATCCAGCTCAATGAAAGAAACAAGTGAGCTGGCAGGTACCCACAGATGGCACTCAAGGATATTTAGTACAGTTCCTAAAACTGTGGATTTGATAAAACTGGCAGTTTTTGTTTCAGATCATAACAGGCTCTTCTGTTCCTGGCATTTTTCAAGATAGAGGTGCAGTGTACAGATAAATTATGTTACACTTATCATTTAGCTCTAAAGTCAAATAATACTTGCAAAAGTTTCCAAATATTTTAAATATATATAAACACACACACAAAAATCATCGCTTGGATTGTGGATAGATTAGAAAGAGAACTATAGTTATCCTAAGAAGACATTTAGCAATGGCAAGCTCATTCCTGCTTTGTCAGCTTTGACAAAACTCACACCACCCATTAAGACCAGTCAATTTATCAGAGAAGTGCCTATCAAAAAAGCCTTTATGATGGAGTCAGGAATTACTCTGCAAGTGACCGTTATCACTGCGTGAGTCAGCGACTTGAACACTATGTGAAGTCACAAACGCCCTGGGAACACAACATGGCAGGGACTGCCAGGTCACAGCACAGATCTGAGGCATCTTGTTCCCAAACAGTTCTGCACCTGCACATTCCCAAGGTCCCACATGCATCACGGTTGCAACCACAAACCCACAGAGAACCAAACAGTCCGAAAACACTGACTTGACATACGACCTGTTGCTTCTAAAAGAGTACAGCCTACTCTGTAAAAATGCTTTGACCTTTCTGGTGCACAAGATATGAATCTACCAGGACCACAAACACTATAAATACATAAGATGTCATGTAACAATTAATGATAAAATACTGCAAGTACATAACAAGATAGTTGTGTGACCTTTACATGCAGGTGGCACAAATACTTACTGCACACAGATCAAAGTTAAACTTTTTTTTTTTTTTTTTTAATCACAATAAACATCTAATCTTTAGAAAGATTTGTGGTAATATTTATACCCTTCTTCTAATAATGGGTCTGATGTAAAGGCACATGGCAGTTTCATATTACAGTTATAATTTCAGATCATACCTAATTAGTGAACAGTAGTAAGATGCCAAGGAAAAAAGGAGCCTAGGGCCACCGTATGAAGTTAAGCCAATAAAGAAAAAGAGTTGTAGTCAATGAGGAGTGTAAGGAAAGGTAAATCTGTTTACGTTCCTTTACTACCTTTTACAATGGGCTTGTCATCCTTTTTAGACATCACTTAGTCATGCTCAGGAATCCAGTTCTTTCTGAAATATTACAGACCATGAATTGCTTCTTTTTAGCATTCTCAGATTAACCAGAAACTTCTCTGTTTCTCTTCAGTACTCCAACAATTCCTTCTGTTAATATTACTGAAGCTTACTCGGATGGATATTGAATTGCTGCAAATCTGCCTACCTCCACAGCAGTCAAGGGACAAGTGCAGGTCAGCCACGCTAAAGATGTCTGTTTTGGTCCTTCTGTGGTGATCAGTGTACCTCCCTCTTTGTACTGGAAGACAATGTCTTCGACCTTAAGTTCAAATAATTTCCATCAACCCTACAACTGACTGTTGTACTGAACACATTTATAACACATTTATTCCAGACTGGAGTTTGATCTTGGGTCTAGAAGCTTAGCCTTCTATACAAACAAGAGCTGAAGAAGTTCCTGAAAGGCAAAGCATTTAGGAAAACCAAATGGAAGAAGTGAGTTGTGCATAGGAAGTTGAAAGCCACATGAATGACTGAATTATATGACCAAAGTAAATTTGAGACAACCAAATGGAAAAATGGAGATAGTAGCTGAAATAATCAGGTTCGAGGTTTACATTCAAAGTTAGAATCAGACTGCAAGAATTATTTTTTAATCCTATATTCTTGCACTGTGGAATTAATTGGTGAGCAGATGAAAGTTATTAAAACATTGCTCCTGTCCTTCATTCACTGCTGCCTATTTTAAAGAAGGAAATGAACTTTTTCTTTCTGGGAGCACTTGTAGAATATGTCATAGCAATAATGGTCCTTGTGTTCGCTTCGACATTTGGCAAGGCAATTCCTGCCATTGACCAGACACAGAGATTTGAATGATAATTACCAGGGTGAAGAGAGGTAAAAGCCACACTTTGTGTTGCTGTAAAAGGCTGCGCTGCTAGTATAGTCAGACTGTTTCAAATACCAGGAATTCACAGTGCTTTACCTAAGGATAATTAACAAAGCCTCAAGATACTGGAAAAAATAATCATATGAGGGACCACTGGTAACAGTCTTTGGAGAAGAAGAAAAACAAAAAAAAAATGTATGGCTCTAAACTGTACAGGCAGGTTACATAAAGAATATAAGAATATACATAATCATTTGTTTGGGACAAGAGGAAAAAAATATATTCTAGAAGGGACAAATGCAACCTAGTTCCCATATCTAATTCTCTCCCTATAAATCTTACAATGCTTAAAGATAAATGTGAATTCCTTTATTTTTACAGATGGAGAAATGATTTCCCAAATACACACAAGGACTCAAGAGAACCTGGAACAGAAAACAGCAGAAGAGTTTTCTGGTCCTTTTCTCTTAGATTTAAACAAGTCCAGAACTTCATCTTCAACAAAAAGGATTTAAGTCAGTTCAGAGGACAGCATCAACCTTACACTGGTGTTTAAAATATTAGACCTTAATTAAAGCGTTTTTAGAATTTCCTTTAACAGGAAAGGCTTGACCCCTTCAAATACCTCAGAAATATCTTTGTTTTTTTGAAATGTCAGTGTTTTTGACATGAACCTTTGGGTTAGGACTTCCAAGGATAGGAAACACGGAGCAGTAGTACCTTTCCTGTCAAGAAAAAGAGTAAATTCCTTTAGAAAGAAAATATTACCATCCATTAAGTGAAAGGGATGACAAATCGTCTCCAGGAAGGAGAGTCCCACGCAGACAGAGCAAGAGTAAAGAGCCTAGAAAAATTCAAATGGGACATTCCTTATCTTGTTTCTGAAAAGTAAACTTTCAAAAATAGTGCTTGTTTTGGAATTAATTTTACCCCAACACACATACAAACACAAAGTGAAATATATATTCTAGAGCAAAATTTGGGCCCACTAAAGTCAAAACCAGAACGAGCATTAGTGCAATTCTTAGAAATATATAATTATCTGTAAATTAGAATGATGCAGTGATGATTATTCTCATGAGAGGTACAAGGATCAAGAACAGCTGTCATCCTTATGCAGGAATTAAAACAAATGATCATGCAAAAAAGCAACAAAAATCCATTCATTATTTTAGTAACTCAGACTCCTTTGAACATGTGGTGATCACTTTTACAAAGAACCCTGCTCAAACTCCCTCAGAAAAACCAAAAGTAGTGCAAAACAGAGAACACTGTAATGGAAGGAATATATAGATGTCATGTCTCTCTTTTTCCTTCCATTTTTATTTTTCTCTCTTTTTTTTTAAAAAATGTTCAGTTGGCTTCTTTGAAATGACAGATACACGTGTTGGATCACAACATGAGTCTTGAGTCTTACCTATCAACATGAAGGCATTTTTACAATATTTCACACTTTGCACTTGCCCCGAACGATTGCAACAAGTTGGTAAAAGTCATCCATACAAAACAGTGCAAACACAGTGGCATATATCAGTTATATGGCACAAAGTCCAACATAAGGAGGAAAGCACAAATGTGATATGTAAGAAACTAAAAATGGCTACTGACTTCACAGGGTGAAATAAGGAGGCCCTTTAATATCTTAGATTTTTTTTTCTGGCTCTTTTGGTATCCTGGCTTGTCTTTCAGCCTTACCAACTGGATTGCTTCCAACTTTCTTAAACAAGAGAATACACTGATAAATATTCAGTCTTTTTAAATTAGGGTGCAGACAAGCACCTATTAATACACTCTCAAAAAAATGTCTGAGCAGTCACCTCCTTTTCACTTAATTAGGTCATGATTATTCAACCTTCTTACAAGAAAAAAATCTTATCACATCAGAGAGAGTTTTCCTTGTATTAACTTCCTCCACTTCTTGCTCACCTGGCATTCAAGTTGTATGCAAACTGACTGTATGCCTCAATGTCACAAGATATCACAGAGACAGGAAACCCAGCAGGATTAAAAGATGTCTGTAGTTAAACTATCTAGAAGAATAATTTATGAGATTACTACAATCCCCCTTCATACCCAAGAGAGAAATGACTGCCACTGCACGCCTAAGGTTAGGAAGTCGAATGCTGGTCCATTATAGGCATTCCCACCTCCATCTGAGGAAGCAGAAGATGAGTCAGATGGATCACTGGTCAAATGAAACTACTTTTTATTTTCCTTTAGGCACAGGTCAAAAATATTTCTCTTCTTACCGACCATTTAAGAGCTAAAAAGCAAGCTCTTATTTGCCATTACAGCTAGTTCTACAAATTGCTGTCTTGGTTTCTTGGACCAAACCCTCGATTCAAACTAAGAAATACTTTGAAAAATTTTTTTCATACTGGTCCACTTTTCAGATTTGGAGGGGCTAAGGGAAGAAGGGGAATCTTTAAACCTAACCCTGGAAAGAAACAATTTTGAAAATATTATCAGTGCACTTGCTGAAAGTCTGCCTGTGAAGACAGTCTGAAGCAAAACTATCATTTTATATTGCCATATTTTTTAAGATGATTAAAAGCCTACTAAAGTCAATAGAAAGATTCACATTGATTTTAGGAGGCTTTGAATCATGCCCCAAACTGCTCTTTCATTACACTTTCACCCAACGGTAAAACAAATCCTACAAATCAATATATTTCTACAAACACAGCAGTACAAGTATGGACTATACAAAATTCTAACATGGAGAACCAGAATATGTGCACATAAGCAACAAAAAAAAATATTATTTCTTCCTGGGGTTAATTATCTTTGCACAGTTCAAAAAAGTAATCACCTTAAATTATGTTAGTCTTACTAATGCTTTCCTGAATAATTCTGACATTTTAAGGTAGGAAATTTATGGATAGCTATTAATGTTGTACAAAATAGTAGCAGCAAAATTAAACCACTCAACACTTCCCACTTCCTCCAAAACACAACCTTTTGCACAACATTTATTACATGAATAAATATTTTGTCAAAGTCAAGAATTTTTTTTTCCCCCCCCTCAATATCTCTGCAGTTCTGTGCTGTCTGTATAGAAGTGTCTGCAAGCAGAAATGTTCTTTCCTTAGCTTCAAGAAGCTTTTGGTGGAATTTGTCATATGTCTCAGGTCACATGAGCTTGGTGTAAACTACCTGTGTGCTAAATTGGCTCAAATTAATTGAGAAGATCAGCAGATCTTTCATGCACACTGTTCTTGTGACCTACAACCTAGACAGCTTTGTCTGTTAGGTATTTTGATACTTTTGTTTCTTTAAATATTCAAGCAAGATGGAAGGGGAATACTTTCCTAAAGGGTGACAACAAACAAGTTCAAGGATCAAAACACGCAAGATATCATAGTAGGAAAGGTGAGCAGGCAACAACCTCTTTGAAAAGAGAGGCTAATTTGAATTTGCAAGTATAATAACCCTAGGAATTTTAGCAATTTATTAGGTCAAAGGAGTGCATTTCACCTCTTCTGTAAGCACTCAGGTAGCTCTCCCTCTTCTGGCAAGCCTCCTTCCAAGTTACCAGGCTCATCTGCGAGTTGGATTTTCTGCCAAACTGTGGCTCTGCCTAGAGGACAAAAATCAAACTACACTCTCAGAATCTCAGAAAAGAGGCAACTGGCAGGAAGTTAGAATGCCCTTGAACTGCTGCAAGAGTGGCGTTGGAGGAAACACTACCCAAATTGCAGCTATTACAGGGAAGGCTGTTATACAAAATTGTTCTTTTAAACCAAAACTCAGTAGCTCTTGAATCTTGGGGTACAAGAGCTATTCTGAAAAAGTAATCAAAATCATAGAGAACTCAAAGAAAAAAAAAAAAAAGGTAGAAAAACAGACTCAGTTAGAGAAACATTAGTAAAAAAATATCTATTTGTTAAAAATCACGTCAGGCACAGCTTTGCTCAGCTTACTGCAGTGGCCTTTCTCTAACAGTTCCCTCACTAACATCCGTGTTACTGCAGAAGGAAGCAAAGGCTTTGTTTACACTGACTTTTTTTTTTTTACTGGCATTTGAAGAGTGTTTAAATTTGGTTTAAACACAACTCCAGCTAAATAGTTTTTGACAGCCACAATACAAACAGATAGATTATCAGAACCATGTCTAAAATCCTCATCTAAAGTTCTGAAACAATTTCCTAAAACCAGTTTCAATTTACTAGAGCCGATACTCTTAACAGGAGTCCACAAAGCAGTTGCCACTGTTAGCTACACACTTCATTTAATTAACCGCATGATCACAAAGTTTGATCTTTTCCACAGTGACTGGTCAAAATATATTGGCAGTTGTTCCAGCTGACACTCAAGTAAATGCTTCCTTAAGTTGATAGGGAAAGACAGAATGATCACACAGAGAAGCAAAATGTCTTATCCTCATAAACTCAAGATGATGGATATAAGAATTTGTTATTCCAGGGACAAACTTTTGCACTTTAATGACATTGAGAAGACTATGATGAAGAAATTCTTAATTTTTTATCATTTGGGTAGCATTCCTTTCATTCTCTTTCAGTCATCCACTGATAAGCTCAAGTGTGACACAGAATGGCTGACACAATTTTTGTTTTGTACTAACAATATCTCTATTCAATTTCTATAATGCAATATTGTTAGTTTAGATGTGGCACTATGAAACTCAATCCACCCTCAGCAATTCTGATTGTTACAGTGGATCCTACAGCACTTCAAATATAAAATTAGAAAGCCAACCTGTGAGGAATTTCAGCATTCAAATACTTGAAGGGCCAGGAAAGAAATATACTCTTTTCTTTTTTCCTCTGTAACTCAGAGGTAGTCACTTTAAATTATACTAAACACAGAGTGGCCTTTTTGAGTATATCTGATGTTTTAAAGTAGAAAATTTATAGATAGTAATTAATGCTGTATGAAATATTTGCAGCAAAATTAAGCCCCTTCCCATCTGCTAGATAATCTCCTGGAAGTGCCAGTGGGGAAGTGAGTCTCATAGACCTTTCTTCCCAATAACGGCCTTCTGTTCCAGCACTTCCCAGCTTCTTACCCTCCTCTAACCTCTCTGTCTGGTGCAGTTTTCCTAAGCGTAAGCAGCATTGCTGTTTCTGCTGCCAGAAAAGCCTACAAAGAGAAACAAGATGCTTCTCAATACAAATTGTACAATCACTGCCATAAATGTCTTAAAAATATTTATGTTTGCTAGCTCACAAAACACAAGATAGAATCAGCAAAAGTTCTTGCGATTCCTTCCCATTTCTTTTACTTGGTAAATTAATAATGAAGACTGCTTAGCACACCTCTTTCATGTAAGTAAATTTATTTCCTTTACAAGTTTATATCCTAGTTTATAAGGGAGTTTACAATATATAGCCCTGACATAAACTGAAGAAAGCATAGTCATTCAGCTTTATAGCTAAACCATGAGATTGGCATGCAGGAAATTATCCTTGAGGAGGTCTATTTTTGGACTAAGCTTATATTTAAGCACACTGAAAGGTGTATAAGAATAAGGAAATGAAAGATGAAACAAAAAAAAAAGGAAAAGAATTAAAAACAACAGTAAATAGTAATAATTGTATATGTGTTAAGAAAGTCTCTCTGTAAGGATAGGAAGCTGCATTTCAAGAGTAAGAAATAAGGTTGACCGTGAAAAACGAACAATTCTGAAAACAGTAATTGAGCAGGAGTTCCAAAGTTAATTTGGAAATCTTCCAAATGTTTCTATAAAAATGCAGCAGTCCGTTGTACGTAAAGAGAAAATGATGTTTGCAAGAGAGCTGAATTTTTGCCATGGGCATCACTGCAGTCTTCTCAGGCTGCTTTTCAAACCTTAGGCTATATTGATCAGCAACACTAAAGAGGTCCTTCTTCACCACATTGAATAGATTTCACATACGATAGCCAAAGAAAATTAGAAAGTAGGGTATTCTCATGAAAAAATACTTTTCAATTACCTCTGTAGCCAAATGATGTTATTGCCATACTTGCATTATTCCAAAGTTATTACCTAGACTAAGTATAAGGAACACTATATTAGAATTTAATTGGAAGTAGAAAATTAGAAACCTCTCCCTAATGGTTGCTCTTGAAGCACAAATGCACGGAATGAAAGGGGATGCTGTTTGCTGAACATCACCATAATGACAGCTACTGCTCGAGACGTATACACTAGAGCCCCTGTTCTCAACACAGGAGCAGAGCCCTGTGCTAAGACACTTGAAGATGCTACCCAGAATGTGACAGAGACATCAGCACCTGTTAAGTGTCAGCAGCAAGTCAAGCAGCACCGCACTGCCGCCAAGGTCTAAAACGGGTCTGCTCTGGCCCTAACGATCCCTGTCCTCTTGACTCGGTACCTAGTCCGGTAACTTCTAGTTTTCTGGGTCGTGGCCAACCTGCCCTTTGCTGCTCACGCTGAGCGCAGTAAGGGAACGTAACACAACCCTACATGTGCACGGACCTCGACGAGACCCGTGCAGAAAGGGCCCTGGGAGGCGACACCCGGGGTACTGCGGGCAAAGGCTTCACTCTTTACAGGGTAGATTTTATGAAGCGGAGGTCAGGATACAGTTTCATAAACAGGATGTCAGGACACAGAGCTTGTGGTAGCGACAGACTTAAATCTGATGACTCAGAAGATGCCTCCCAGTCCCATATACTTACAAAATCATGCTTGCAATTTTTCAAAGCCATCTATGAAACTGGCTACCCTGTCCTCATTTACAAAAGCTGTTTTGAAAACAACAACAACAGAAAAAAAAAAAAAATCTGTTTCGGATACTTCGAGCTTGGCAAGATACTAGTTGAATCATTTTGCATTTTTCATCACAAAAACAGCTGTACTGTATTTGCTATTCCTTTCTTTTCACGTGCTCCCGTTTAGGATTACAGAAATCCTAGGCTGGAATGTGCAGGAAAAAAATGCTTGGAATATAAAAGACTACCAATGCTCTTTAATTTATGCCTTCAAATGCTTAACACGGAGCTATAATTGCTCTTTTAATCACATGTGCTGTGTGCACATTGAATACCAAGGTCTTCATGTGTCAACTAGCACCCAGTAAAGCAGCAGGGATTTTTTCCACTTTAATGTATTCATGTTAACATATAAAAAGATCCATTTTAAAGGACCTGAAAAAATAGTAAGTGACAGCTTCAACTACAACTGTCAAAAACAAGTGGATATAAAATTCCAGTTTGCCACTAATGGCAGGGTACTTTTTTGTTTTGCCTTCAAACACTTCAAAAACAACCTGCTCAAGGTGGGTGGCAAACTGCGATTTTATGCCCTACAGATTTGTGTCACAAAGATGCCACCGGATTAGCCAGGCAGCTCTCCCGAGAAGAGCTGAGAGAAAATGCCAATAAGCATAGTTTTTTGAGCTACTTTTACTTTGGAATTTACATCTTTTTTATATTGTCCTTTTTAGTAAGAACAAGACTGACTTTGCACATTAATTTTGTCTTGCAAGAAACCTTATTCTGAATGGTTAAAAGCCTCAGAGTTTTGAAGAGCTTGGCACTTCTTGTTTCATATTTACATGCACTGTAGCACCTTAGCAATTTTGTTACCATACATAAAACAGAACAAATCATAGGGTAAAATATTACAGGACTACCCTGATTTGCAATCCAAAAACCAACCACTTCCAATTAACCTTACACATAAGGTACTAAATCCCCTCAGTGTTTTTTGACTCCAGAACGACGCCTGTGCTGAAACGCCCTCAGCTGAGAAACCAGTGCCAAACACCACTTGGCCCCAAAACCCCTCTCAATCAGCAGGCCCCGAAGGAAGCAGCTTGCAGGAGACGGCCCTTGGATGCTCCTTTCCCAAGCTACAAAGCTACCGCTATCCGCAGCACTGACCCCAGTGCATGATCTGTGTGCCTGCAGCACAGCTGCACAGGTGAGGAAAGGCAGAGGAGGTCTCAGCTAGCGATGGCAGAGGATTAGCAGGTTGAGAAAGGCTTTGTGTTTGGAAGCCAGACAGATTAATTGCTGTCTTTGCTGGGAGGGAGGGAAAGGACGTGCTCTGTGCTCACCTGGCTGTTGCACTTCCCACCGACTCTGTTTCACGTAGGGACATGTGATGGGGAGAGCAGTATCTCCTAAATATTGACATAGATCAGCCAGAACAGATTTTTTTTGCATCCTGCTGGAAAGATCAAAGTTATTTCTCCCTTGCTCCCCTCCCTGTTCCTCTGGAGGTCTATTTTAGCCCAATCTCATTTTGGTTTCAAGGAAGCAAAACTCATGCGATCACCATACGTGCCTAAGCGTGTGTGTCTGCCTGTCTCTCTGTAGGTCTGTTCATTCCTCCTCTACCCTCCGTAAGTTTTGGGGAACACTGTATCGTTTCAAGCAAGACTAGAAATCTCAACTGTGAGACACAAACGTGTAACACATGAGGGTTCCTTAACTCTGTGGCTCACAGAATGACTCCTCTCTGTTTTGGGGGAGAGAGGATTTCATTTTTCCTGTGCCGTTTCCCTTCAGCTTTGGATACCCTTAAGATTCACTTTCATTGACTGATCGTACTTACTGAGCAAAGCAGAAGGGTTACTCGGTGGAGGAATGCAAGAAAAGATGGTGCCACAACTCTCAGGAATGGTCAGGGGAATGAGGAAAGGAACTCTTGCCTCTTCCTCTTGTTATTGGGGGCTCGCACGCAGCAAAACACATGGAAAGTCAGCTACATCTCACACTGGAAAGTAAAATGATCACATTTCTCATATGGTTACAGATAGAGAAGATTTTCTCATTAAATCTGTATTCAGTCTACTAATCAAGTAAAATTGCACAATAACCCCTCTAGAGTCTAGGATATAATTTTTAATCAAAGTTTGCAATTGTCGAAAGACCCATTTATATGAATCAATGGTAACAATTAAAAAAGAAGAGGGAACCTGGTAAGAAAACCAAGAGCTACAGATCAACAGCCACCACTTCATTTAAAAAAAAAAAAAAAGTTTAACTTTGGAAAAATGTGTGTTCTCACAAAGCTGATCACATGGATCCATAGACTATAAGGATAAAGGGACCACCAACTCCTTACGCCTGAACTCTATTGACAAAGAGCAGACATTTGTATATTGTTATTTCTTTTTATCTTTCAAAAAGACATTCTCTCTTGATCCAAAACATTATTTCTATGCAAACTGTGCGTCTGCAAAGCTGCTTAATTGTATTAGTCTGGATGGAGAGGTTTAGAGACCACAGCACACACTACACCATCTCCTGCTTACATCGTGCAGAAAACTACTTACAACAGAGGGTGCCTGATTTTGATCTGACTTCGCCAGTGAATATCACATACTTTGATACTGTGTTCCACATGACTTCTGTGATTGTCTGATTTTACACAGAGAAACTTCCAAGTTGTAACACAGATTTCTTCAAACATTGCCAAATACAAACTAGGTTTTTGTGGAAATGTGAAGCATAACCCAGCACAGGATTTAGGATTTGCTGAGTAGGATTTGTCCATGGTGATATCTTATACATATATATAAAGCCAATACTACAGGAACTTTATATTCATATATATTAATTATGGCTGTCTCTTGACACCTAAGATGACTTTGTAAGTCTGAAACCTCCAAAATTTGAGTTTAAACAGTCATAAGTCTATTCTTTGTCTATGCAAGAAACACCTGGCATTTTCACGTCCAGTAACACAAAATTACAGTTAAAAAACAGAGAAAAGAAATTGCAAAATAATAATAATAAAAAATATGCATCACACTTGACTAAGAATCAATGGTCTCTGTAATATAACAAGGAAAATATTAAAGTACAGATTAAGGCTACTCTGCTCTCGTCACTTGAAATTCTGTAGGAGACAACAAATACTAAACAGGTGAAAAACCCAACATGGAAATGCATTGGAAAATAATTTTATTTTCTTGCAACAAAGCAGAAGGAAACTTGTTTTGCACTTGTGCAATAAACCATTTTGTCCAGCTCGCGTTTAAAAAAAAGTAATTTTTTCTTTTTGATTTTCTATTGCAGTGTACAGGACAGCTTTAGAGAAGAAATGAGAATTTCTGACTGCTTTTGAACAGAATGAATTTTCACAGTTGATCTCACCAGAACAGTAGGAAGACAACTGAGACCAATCACACAACCAATTTAGGTCTTACCACCCTTACCCTTACCACCACTTCATTAGAGTTTCTGCCTCTAACATTTATTTTAATTGCTCATCTTCCTATTTTTCGTGCTTAGAACTTGAAGCACATATTTCTGACTTACATGCTTTATATATCCTTTTATTCATAGTTCATTCCACATATTTGATACTTGACTTTTCAAACTGTTCCTAAATGACCCCGCTATCCCGCTTCCTCTCACCTCTCCTTAACAATTTGGAGTTCAAACATTTCAGAGGCAAATTAAAGAGAAAAAAATGCATTTCCTGAAATTACGCATTTAAGTCATCTTTTAGAGATACCTTCTTTCTTTCTCCAAGATAATCCTACTGATGCACACCAAAAATAAAAGATAAAAAAGATTTCATTGTTGTTTACTCAATCTTTTATTACTAAGAATATCTAATATCTCCCTCAAAATGCTTATTTACAAACGTTTTTAACTTGTGAGAACTTATTTCACAACCCAATCTTTCGCAGTTTTTAATATGATAATAGCTTCTTACATTGCTTGCTTTTCTGCCTTAATTTTTTTTAATTATGCATGCCTATGTGAAGATCAGCCTCTGCTCCTACACAGTAATGGAAAAATCAACAAAAAAAAAAAAAAAAAAGAGTAAAGAAATCTCCTAAGCAAACAGATAAATGTTTGCCTTTTTTGGTTTGTTTCTATGAAAACTGCTAAAGAAAGTCTGAAAAGAATCAGCTTAAGTGAATTATAATGAAATGCTTGGTCTATTCTCACTAAACACCTTCCACAAAATACATGTGGATAAAATGATAAAAACTGATTTCAGTAACAAATCTTGTTTCTTCCATTAAATAAGTCTAGGCAATGTTGCAGACACACACCTACCTAAAGCTGGGGAGCCGCTAAAGCCTCAGCTAGTTTCCCTTTGTTTTTAGTAGTTTCTCTGGGGTTTTCCAAATACTCTCTTCCTGCAGAAGTCTGCTACACGTTTTAAAGCAACTATCCCACCTGGGCTTTAGAAACACGCAGTGAGGGAAGATAGGAGAGGTAGTGTAGATCATTATAGCCCCTGAAATGATCCAGTTGCAGGGAGATTTTAAGACAATCTGGTTTCCTGAGCAGTAAGGTAAAGGACACACTGCGAAGTCTTTAGGTAGACGCGATTGCAAATGGCCTCTGAAGGTACGTTCCATGGAAAAGAAAATGTGGCGTTGAATAGTCATTAGGCATTGAAGCCGTTTCCATGGCAACTGTTGATTTTTCATCAAAATATTAACGAAGGAAAACTTAAAATAACTGGAAGCACTGGCACGGGGGAGAAAGCGGGGCTGCCCCGCGCTGCCGTTTGCCGCCTCCTGTTCCCTGCCACTCGCTCGGGCAGCCTCCCCGCGAGGGCCAGACGCGGGGCAAGCGCCAGCCCAGCCTCCGGGAAACCTGGGAATTAAGGGCTCTTAAACCCCACTCCCGTTAACTACTTCCGAGAAAGGGGAAAAATTAAAACAAAACAAAACCTTCCGATGACATAAGCAAAAGTTTCACAAAAATCAGAATATCCCTGAGGTGAGATTCTACTTTACAACCTGCTCCGTGCAAGGTCAGATTTGATCTTGTCTGGCTCTAAGAAAAACTACAGTAAATAAGATATACTTTCCTGAAGTACTCAATTTTAGCAGAGAGAAGAAATAAATTACTGAACCACCAATAATTCACACGTGCAGTCAGCTACTCACTAGCTCCCTCATTTAAGAAAACACTCAGAACAGACCCCCTGACACACATCAAGCATCTCTGTCCTTAGGTGACACTGCCTGACAATCAAAGAATTTTATGCACTGATAATAGTAAGTTAACACTCTCATTTGGCAATATGATTCATACATTTGATAAGCTTTAATGCTGGATACTATTTTATAGTGTATGCCATAAACAGTATGGAATCCTCACCTTTCTTCAGCGTAGGTTCAGTTCATCAGACTATCCCCACATACAACTGGAAGAGAATTCAGACAAATAAATGTCCAATGCACAACTTACTACCTTGAGAGACTTTAAGATAAAAATCAATGGATTTCAAGCACAGTATATCAAATTCTGTGGGCCAAACTGTCACCTAGCATATGCCTGTATAGTAGCACTGGTGTTAATGAAGTTCTATTAAATATTTTAATGTAAATGAAAATATAATAAATAAATAATAAAATATTAATATTTTATTTACACACATTTAATGTATTGTTTAGTATTATTTAATCATAACATGTTAATAGAGCAATACCTGCTTATTTCTTTTTAAGGTTTCAGTAGTAATATTACTGAGAAGAAATCAGAAAAAAATATTACTAAGGATGTTACTGTTTCATCCTTTTTAATAGAAATTAAACTGCTTTCAATTTTAAGTATCTTTTGGCTAAACTGGAGCTGTTGTTGTTTGTTGTATCTTCCTCAATTCTCCTCACACTATTCCAGTAACACGGTAATTTAAATAATACAATATTTAAATATAATTTAAACAAGTTTACAAAGATGAAACTTCACATTCTAATAGAGAAAAGCTGATGTTTTTGTGACCCAGGCAAATGAGTTTAACATGTCTTTCTACTACAGCCAAATGACAAAAAACATATTCAAATCTATGAAATGGGAATAATGAGAATTATGCTCCCTCTTTACAGTGCTTTGAGATATATGTATGAAGAGTTATTTATTACAGTCTGGGAACAGTATTTCAATTTTCTCTAGTTTCTTCCCTGGTTTCAGGGAGCTGGGAGACCTGGTTTCCAGATTGCTCCTAAAGGCTGTAATTCACTCATGTTAAGAGGGGGGGGGGGGGGGGGGAAAAAAAAAAAAAAAAAAAAAAAAAAAAGAAGCATTTTCCCCAAAGGAAAGGTCAGATAGCTCCATCACGGCGCAGACTGGAGGAAGGGGAGCCAGGAAGGGCTCTAACAGCCCCCAAGCGCCCGTGCCGGGGCTCACACCTCACAGCGCCGGACTAGCTCGTGCCACCGAGTGGCACAACGTGTTGCAGAGGTCAAAACCAAAATAGCCACAAAGTGATCTGATAGTTTCACGAAGAATCTGTCATGCTACTCTAACCCAACCTGCTTTCTGAAAGCAAAATAAAACAAAGCAAGCTATGTTTTTATAAAACTGGTAACTCCTCCGTAAGAGGAAAGCACCATCTTAATGGAGCCTGATCCGCTCCCAGTCTCACCCACCACCTTCTGCGATGACAGAAAAACGCGCTCGCTCTGCTTTTCGTTTGAGTCATTACAGGAACTCTCATATTTGCAGGAAACATAACCAATGCAATACAGTAAATCTGATGCACTCAAGATACACAGTAACATAAGGATGGAAACACAGGCCTGAACACGCAGGCTTTGCACAGTAACGTTGTCTGCATCATCCTCAGTCGAAGGTTGCATGTGTTCTGTCCACATCTGACAGTTCAAAGCCTAGCATACCATGTTCAAGGCAAACATTTGGAAGCATCTTGCTGTATCTTACTGGTAGTATCTGAAAGTATCTTACTGCAACATTACATTTTCTTCTGTGTGTAGGAATAACCCCCTATAATATGCAAGAAACTGATAGAGTTAATTCTTGTGGCTGCTTCTTGCCTCTCTTCCCGACTCCCCTTTTGCGCTGTTGTTGTTTTATAAGGCTCAGCCATCTTTCCCAGGACCCAATGAATCTTCACATCAGCTACACTAATTGGCAACAGACTTGACACATTTCTTGATTACAAGTAAAACACTTAGAACAAAGCTCCAAACCTTTAAAAAGAAAAGGAAAAAATGCAGTAAAGAAAAATGTCCTCAATTAAGTACTCTCTTAATGGAATTCTCTGGGAAGCAAAAGGAGAAGGAAACCAAATTGTGAAAGACCACCCTGTTGTAGTATTAAATAAAACCTCTGGTGTTTTAAATAAGAAGCTGTGTGCTCTGGAATATTGTTATGAAACTACTTCAAGCTTTTAAGGATATATAATGTTTGTTCTACTGCCATACAAACTGTATCTCTCTTCAGATAACTCTGAAAAGGTGGATTCTTTCAGTAAATATGCTGCTTAAATATGCTTTTATAGACCACTATCAAATTTGTATCACACAAAATATAATTTTTTGATTTGTTAATGAGATTAAATGCTGCAGAGAAAAACTGTGAAGAATCAGTTTTGAAAATCTGGCATTTCATATGCAGATGGTCTTTATAAATATATCAATGACTTATACTGGCGAAAATAAAAATCAATGTTAGATTTTTTTCTTGTAGCTTAGAAACATCATATTGCTTTGGGATTGTTATCTAATGTTCCATTTTAAAGTGTTCTGATATTTCATAATTATCAAAATTTTGTCTTCCATTATAAATTAAAACTGGTTACAGAACAAAAATGAGGCATATAGAAGCAACTTGCTTCCCAAATCTACCAGTTATGAACAAGTTTTGAAGATTTCCAGTCCTAAAATGAGACCTGCAAGACTGGTTTATGATTTGGTGGAATTCTGTAAGAACAAGCTACATAGCTAAGGCGCTGCACAATATACATATAAATAATCATTCAGTTTACTTTTTGCTTGTTAGATGACCTAAATTTGGGTTGCTTGGGTTGCCTGAATTTAGTAAGGTGACAACCTTACTATGGGAAAATGAATGGAGACAACTACCTCAGTACATGCAAGTCACAGATTAGGTATCAATAGCTATCATCATTAATTAAGGTTCTCACTGTCTTAATGCCACCTCCCTAGGGTGACATCCAAGGACCCAACTCAATATCCATGAATACTCCTTTTTAAACCCAAGGAACAATAAACTTTAGAAAAAAATACGTATATATTTCTACGAATTTTATCTGGCAATCATCTTACTCAAAAAAGGAAAAACAACACAACACACAGTGCAATGAATCCAAGAAGAGCTCCTCTCATAGATTCTTCCTTGCACAGCTTTTCACTCAAGCTTAAAGCCCAATAATATAAGCTCCTCTCTGGCTCAAGCAGCCGATTATTGCTGGTAGCAGATAGATCTGGCCACACAGCACTTACCACTGCTTGCTTTTGGTATGTAAAAGCAAGGCAAAAGTTAAGGGAAACAGAAGGATAATAGAGAAGCCAGTTCACTGTTCCCCAGTGCTGTTCCTGCGCAGAACCGTTCTGATGCTCCAGCGGAAAATTTACATATCCCTGTAGAGAATGAGGGACGTAGCAACACAGGCACATCGAGTGTTATGATGAGGAGCTGCCTGTTGCTTAAGGAGCAGATGGTTTATGTGTTCAGAGGGACATGTTCTCGTTGTTCACACCTCTGGCAGAGCAACAGCTTGCGATGGCGCTAGTTTATTAGGAACTCGATTTTATGGCATATTTGCAGTCTTCTTTTGACAGTGTTTGCCTCAACGACAAAATGGTGGCACGGAGCAAGGAGGGTGCCCTGATCGCTATTTACTATTTCTATTGTCTTCATACCTGGAAGCACTTAGGAGTTCAGCTTGTATCTCCCTCAGAGGTGCAAACAACTAAACAAAAAGACATTTGTCCCCAAAAGATTCCAGTTCAGTGATGAATTCATATACATGTCCTGCATGCCTAGACATTTTCCTTTTTCAGCATTTCAATCCTCACATAAATTTTCTTCTGCTGAGCAACCTTCAAGGCAGAAGGAACAAGATTCACTTAAGTTCACTTAAGTACTTAAAAATAATCTATGGAAAAAATCTAACTTTTTCATTGATTTCACAATCCTAAACTTTGCGGGGCACAAAGAAGCAAAAGGAGCACATCAACTTTCTAATGCAGAAATGCTCGCACTGGGTTCTGTTGCTCTTTTCTTCCATGTTTTACTGTACAGACAATACACAAGTGGGACTAGCAGAGCTGCACACACATCCCCTGCATGCATCCATGTTTAAATTGGACCTCCAACATTTGGACGTAGATTTAAATTTCCTGAGTTTGCAAAGCTGAACCAGGAATCTCATGAGACAGGCTGGTTTTGGGAGACTGCCAATCCAACAGGGATCATGCAATGTTGTGACTAGGCAGTCTCGCAGTGTTCTGGTTTTGAGTTGGGATTTTTTTTCTCCTCCTTCTACATCACTGGGGACTTAGGAACACAGAAGACTGTGAAAATGAAAAATTATTTAAAAGACAAGGAAATCAAACACATTTTTGCAACCTCAGAAGTTGTTTTAGATTAGGCTAGAATTAGGGCATGAGTCTGGGTATGGTTTTATTTTAGCCAAGCCATTGAACTTCCTTTTACACAAGAATGAAAGAAGTGTTTGAAACAGAAATTACCAATATATTTTTTTCATACCTGCTCAGTTCATTAATCAAAACCCGCACTCTGAGAGTTTTCTAATCATTACTACGGCCAGAACTGATAAAAATCAAGAAGAATTTTATTCAGAACTATGTAAGAAGATATTCTTGAGGACTCAGATTTGGCTAGAGCTTACTGTAATTGAAGGTTGGTTGAGCAGTTCTTACCAACTTCTACTGAGACACATTATTATTCATGTCCTGGATACCACAGTAAACTCTGTCACTAATACATGGAGTTAAACCATTGGACTTTTTCAAAAGTCCTTTAAAAGTTGTATAATTCAATTAAATAACATGTTCTCTAGTTTCTGCTTTTTAAAACCTCCATTTATAATTCCATAATAGAACTTGAGAGACTTACAAACTTCTGCTAGAATTATACCAGATGGTTGATGGAAATCCAAAGATACATTATCATTTTCCATAAAAATTCTTGAAGACTTTCCCATATTGATAAAGCAAATGTTACTAATCTTCCCAGTTCAGAAGTGTTCAAGTGTATCAGACAGCATTCAAACAGTACTTGAAGCAAAACATCAATCTACTACACTAAGCAAGAAGAATCCCTTATGCTACTACAGACTGAACCGGTCAAGAGAAAGGAGAAAGAGTGACCTCTCCTGGAAAAATGGAAAATATATGTATCTGCTAGCTATAGCTGTTTTCTATCAGAAACAGAAAGGGGTTGTAGGAAAGAATCACTTGTCCTTGAGTAAGTTAAATGTTCTCAAATGTAAGCATTGTTCAGCAGTCTCCTAATCATTGTGTTTTAAAAGTTCAATAACATAAAGCAGGAAATAGGATTGTAATAAAGTTCGGTAAAATTTATGAACATAATTATTAATATAAAGCAGCTAATATGCACAGAAAATGCTTTCTGTTGGGGTTTGTGTGACCATTTGGTCTAATTATTTCTGATGTTTTGACTATCAAAAGAAGAATATGCTGCTTGTGAAATGTCAGGTATAATTAGACCAAATAAAGACAGAGCATGAACCTCTGAAAAATGCTCTCCTATCCATTAAAAAGAATTCTTTTCCTATAAGCCATTTATAAAGCAGCAGAGACATTTTACAGGTGGGAAAGCTGGCACACAGGTAAGGGACAAAGTTTTTGAAGTCAAATGGTTTTTAAGAGAAGATTACAGTGAGATAGTAACACTTTGTGTTTTGCTAAAGGTTTCCATTTAGAAATCTTTCTGAAGTGCCTTAATTTAAGTGTGGAATTCAGTGATAAAACACCACCACATACAGTAACAGAATAATATATTTCTCATACCATTTTCCGTAAAGAAATGTGATTTTGAGCTAAGTTAAATAATGTTTTACAAAATCAATATTGGAGTCAATTAAAGTTATAGAATATTTGTATGCAATAGAGCATACAGAACTATGGTTACACACTCCAGTCAAACATTGAGGCTCGCTTAGTGTTTTCTGCATCGATGTTATACTCAGATTGCCTGGAGGACTCAGTTTATTGTTCCCTTAAGTCCATATCACATCAGTGTCACCTTTCATTTAAGCATAAATTATGTTTACCACCTTCTATTTGGCATTACTTTAGATGGACATATTCCTACGGCTTAACATACAACCAGTACAACCACTTCCACTATTGGTCTGCCTGGGCACACGAGGTCATACTCCAATTTCTACAGTTCCCATTTGCCGTTTGTAAATCCTGCTGAGGTCTTCTGACAGGGCCTTTCACAGCTAGTTCACTGAGTTGTGGGGATTTCTAGAGCTGTGGTTCCTCAGAGCTCAGGAGCTAAGTCTGTCACCTGCTTCAGCTTGGACAGTAGGTTGAACAACCTGCCCTCTGGATACAGTCCGTCCACCTGGACAAACTTCTGGGCAACGTGCTCCAAGTGCCCCTGTTCGAGCAAGGGTGTTGGACTACAGGATGTGCAGAGATCCTTCCAACCTCATCCATTCTATGCTACTGTGATACTGCAGTGCTGACAGGCTAAGGAATTCAATAAGAACTGGGATTCCCCGAGAGAACTACCAGGATCTTCTGAAGGCTGTCTGGAGAGTATCTTTCGCCCCTTAGAGAACGAGGCTGGAAGAAAGTTATTCTAGATGCATGGCAAGTCACAGAATTGTACCAAAAGAATAAAGAAAATCAAAATGTAGAAAATGAATGAATGCACTCAGATTGTTATCATTAATTTTTCCCAGAAATAAACCCTCTCACAGTCAAAACCATCTCTAGGCAAACTTTATAGTGATCAAGTCCTGATTCGTAGGGAAATTCAGAGAGGGAGACAGTTTTTATTTGGGGAGGAAAAGAAAAAAGGGAATATGGAAAAAATCAAACATTTCCTACTGGAAAAATATGTTGAAACAAAAACGTGTAACATTACGGGAAATCTTTTGAATGTCATCCTGTCACATCATAAATCTCTTAGTTCAGGTCACAAACAGGCTAATTCCCTCTCTTCAAAGCTCAACTGAAAAAACTCCCTCTAGCCCACATTCTTTAGGTGTTCTTCTGCCTGCAGCTAAGCAAACCTCACTCAAAACCAGAGACCTCCAGGAGAGCACGTGCGGGAAGCGCCCACAGCAGCCGCCGACCCGCGGAGGTTGGGAGCTCACGGGGCAGCGACGGGTCCCTGCGCGGCAGCAGTGCCAGGATGCAGCGTGGCAGAGATGTGGGTGCACGGGAGACCTCTACGCCTCTACCGTCTTCTGTTTGCAACTGTATTTTACCATGCGCTTCAAAACTGGTAGAAATTAAAAATGAGTATGTCATCCAACCCACAGACTCTGGACACAGCAATCAGGCATCATTCAAGAATTATTTTGAAAGTTATATAAATCAGTCACAGCTGACAGGAAGTATAGATCGGTACTGCTGCCATCACCAAGAACTGCAGCTAAACCACATGAAATAAAATGTTACATTAAAAACAATCACTCAAATGCAATATCAGATAAGAAAATGCATTGCACTCATGCTGTCAATTACAGGTTGCCAAGGACAGCAAAATCTAATGCAGGTCCTTACTGAATCCAGCTGTGATTCCTACAGTGCTGAGAGCCAGGAGAGCCTGGAGAAGAGCACCCCGGCCATTTGTAGCTGCCAGAACAAAAGTTATGCCTGGAGAGAGGGATGTCCGAATCCCAAGGCTTTAGAGATGCTATTTTCATGACAGAGCATTCAGCTTGGTCTTTTCCCTGTAACCAAAGAGATTTTCCAAGGAAAGGTGGGTATTCATCACCAATCATCACTGATCTTCACTGGTAATTTAGTGCTCTGCATCGCTTTAGTTATACAAAAATCAACATATCAGTATAAAATTAGGCTCATGTTCCCACATCATTCTTGCCATCCTATATCATATGTTTGGAAATAAGTACTCAAATTAAATTCAACTGTCATTTACCAAATACAAGACTATCAAGGAGAGAGATTCCTGATCAGCTTCAAATAAATACTTATCTCAAACTACATCAGTCAACGTCCCCATGAAAACGTCTTCATAGTGAATGATCTGCACGAGTGAATCCGCCCTACAGAGTATTCTGCATTTTGAGTTCATGTCAAAAAAAAAGCAGCTGTTTTATTCAACATTACTAAAACCATGCTCTACCCCTGCTTTTTCTTCCAAATTTTTGTCTGTTATTTTCTCTACTTCTGATCAATGACAAACTAAGAGATTTTTCTTTGAAACTTGTGTGACAAATACTCTTTTGTTCATCTATTTGGCATAGAGATAGCATCTTTCTTTTTTGTTCAGTTGGTTTTATTTTCATACCAGCAAGGAATAAAGTAGGCAAAAGAGAGGATTTATAAAAATAAGAATAGAAAAGTTAGAGAATTATCAGAAATATCAAAATATTTGAGATAATTAAAAAAAAAAAAATCCAGGCATTCAGGTAATTTCAGATTACCCAAATACACACACATGGTCCTCTTTGAGCTTTTGCACATTAAATTTGAAAGAAAAGTGCTTCTGTTTGCCCCCACTGCTGCTGTGCTCACAGAATATTTTGAATATCAGATTTCAGATGCCTCTTTATTTAAGGAAATGATTCAGATGGCTCAGTCCTCAGAATTTCTGAACTTAATGGCTACTTAGGATATCCAGTGCTGTATACAAGGTGAGTAGCATTAGGTTATAAATGTAAAATCAAAGACGATTCCTACAGTAAAAACACTCTCTGCAATTAAATAAAAATACACCCATCTAACATTATTACATTATTTAATTACTGCTAGCTGTGCTGTTGGTGAGCTGAGGACTAGCTAGGATAGGAGACGCTTCCTCTCAGCAGGAACGTCACAGACAGATCCTCCTTCTCACTCTCGCCCTGGAGCCCCAAGCTCTCCGGGCCTGCCCCAAGTTCTGTGACAGAAACACGCGCAGGACAGAGGTGGCACTGGGAAAAATCTGCCACCAGAACATAAATGCACACACAGAGCTAGACTCTTAGGCAAGCACGTTTCTAAGGAACATATTCCAAGGCGAGGAAAACCACACAAACTGCAAGGGGATGGCCATTTTCAAGGATTGGGCTAAACCCAGAAGACAGTGGTCCTCAGACAGGAGCAGATCCCCTAACCAGAAAGAAACTTGTCCCCACTGCAGTACTTTTTCATAAAAAAACCTGTAAAGGACGCAAGGGAGCTGTGCAGCTCACAGTCAATACAAGGACTACATCAACCCTTATCAATAATAGGAATATCATGAGATCTACCAACCAAGAAAACTGGGTTGTTCTGCCCTGACCAACCTCCTATCTGATCTAGCACAGAATGGGGAGGGAGCTCTCAAAGCCTGAAACGTGCTTAGCCTCACAGCCCTAATTCAGTCTACGACTGCAGCACCGATGGACGGACACGGTTGGGGTTTCCTTCGGAAAGGAGGCCCTCACAGTTCAGCTACTCTCGGTGTCCTGCAACAGCAGGAACCATGCACCAGGCAAAGCAACTGCACCCTTCGCCCCGCAGTTTGGATTAGCAGGAAAACTCCTTTCAGTTACCTAGAAACTCCCTCATTTCTGTAAGTAAGTCACACGTTCTGGGACCTTCCCATAAAGGCTGATTTACACCAGCCTTTGTAGGCACTACAGCCCATCTGCCTTAACTTTCTCATCCCTGAGACACAAGTACCACTAATGTTTGGTGGGTGGTAAGAAGTTAAACTTATTAGCAGGTATAAAATACATTGTGATCCTCAGCTGGAAAGTGTATGAGAGCCAAATAATGTACTATTTGTTTTGGCAATAATACCTCTATTTTTAATTTGGCAGTGAATAATTGGAAATTGCCTGCCAAAGACAGAAGGCCAAAAATAATAGTCACCAATGCCAGAAGAAAACTAAAGCAGAAGAACTGATTATTTAATCACAGTAAGTATTGTCATTTAATGGATCAAATATTTAAAGTATATGATGGAAAGGAGGGAGACAGACACACTTGAAAGCATTCATGATAGAAGCTCTGCTGCGAGCAGCCAACTAAGAGTGAGGAATTAAAAGTTTTCCGCTGTATTTGCTGAACCACAGTTATTTTTATTTTGCTATATTCACATTTACCACCTCACTGAACTATGGATAGCAAACTCTCTAAAAGCAGAGGCAACAAAATGGAGGCTGCTTTCCCCGGCCCAGAATCTGATCTCAGTTTAGGCAGACAGGCAGTCAGTCACTTCACTTTAACTGTCATGAATTTATGTTTAAATCATGCGCTTGCCACCTAATTTATCTTTTATGAGGAATCATTTTAAAAACTGAAATAATTCATTTGTACCTTGAATTGCTGTGAAAGATTAACGCTGGTGAGAAAAGAAAGTTCAAAAATAGACAATCGTCTTAGAACTGCCTGCTTAAAATTATACCCAAATCCAGCCAGTTACATTCTGTGCTCAGGCTGAATCTGCACCAAGATTTCCAATAACTTCCCAAGAAGGTTTTATTTAATCAAGAACAAGTTCCACGGAGCCCCAGAGGTCACAGTTTAGAGGGATTACCTGACCTAGACTTTGTATAAAGCAGATGTGTCTGTTTTATGGCAATTAGTAAGCAGGAACTGTGGTATCTGGTTATATCTTCTGATTCTCTGTTTATATGAAGTTATGTGAAACTGGAACCTCTTGGAAAGTCAAGCTGTGTGGAAACCCTTTAAGACTATTTCATTTCTAATTATAGGCTTGATAAAACCATTTTCATGCAAGAGTAGGATCAACGCAGAGACTGTCAAACTTCTGAACGTCCCAGTGGTCTGACGGCTTCAAAGGCCATCGCTAAGATGACCCCGACAGGGGAAACGGGAATCTCGCTTTAAGGAGAACGGAAACCTTAGCCACAAAGCTTGAGCTGATCCGAGCGTTCGCCAGCCGTCCTCAGGGCAGCACCAGGCTGGCAATGCCAGTTCTGAGCTGATGCTGTCTTACTTAAAGTTGCACAGTAATTACCAAAGCAGAGCTTGAAAACATTACTCTGTACTCTACACTTCCCACAGCTCCCTACCAGGAGGGCTGTGGTGAGAGACTTCAGGGGCCTTTTAAAATGACTTTTGCTGGGTTCTCACATGGAGGCAGCAAGGGCCAAGTTCCCTAGTGCAGTTACACAGAGCAAGTGTTCTTTTTTTTTTTTTTTTTTTTTTTCCCCCCCCTCTCCCTCTCTCCAGACTTTTAAATACTTTCGGGCACGTCTGGCTCATCAGCTGCAGTAACACGCCAGCTCTGCCGTAGCTGGAAATAAGCCACAACTACTCAAAAGGAGTGAAACGGCACCGGATCGTCGCTAGGCCTGAGCTCATGTCCCTGGCGCGTTCGTGAGGTGCCAGGACGGCTCCTCGGCGCGGATGCTCCGACCTGCTCCCGCAGCGGCCGGTTCAACCCAGACATCTCCGAGCAGGGTGGGAGACGAGCACAACTGTGTTCAGTTAATGATGCAGCCATGTCCTTAACTAAACTGCATCTTCCACTCCCCGCTTCTCGCTGCCGGTTAGGCTTTGACGAACTTGAGATTCCCATAAGACAGTAACATCGCCGCTGTGCACAGCGGGGAGGCTTTCGTGCAATAGAAAAAGCCTCTCTCTTCTCATCACAAATCGTATATATTTTTTTTCCCCTCTCCACAAAAAGCAAAAGATGAAAAAGCCTATCAACGGCAATTTAGTGAGTGTTATGGATGGAGTAAGTGGGAGGCTTTGAAAACCCAAATTGCCTTTACTCACAGGTCTAGAACATACAGTGCATTTAAGTTTCAGATCTTTCCAAGCAACCAGTTCTGTTTCAAAATGTAAAGAGAAAAATATTTTAGAACTCTACTGATTTAAAATATCCTTTTATGTCATCATATATTAGTGCTTTTAAATGGATTTCAGTAGAGATGGTACAACAGGGACAATACAATTGAGTTCTACGTATTTAAAAAGAAAATACACATTTAATGAAGAACATCAAATGTACTCATTTAAGCCTGAAAAATATTCTGGGAAAAAAAGATGCTATACATCTAGAGAATTGCTACTGTCATGAAGGAAAGCAATGGCATGAATGGATCTTTTATTCCAAAAAAACAATTATTTAAGAATGTATACTAAAAAAAAAAATCAACTATAATGATGTTCCTGCTGGACTGCTACTGTCTAGTATAATGAAGGATTTGAAAGACCCTATGCAAAGTCATGTCCTGACTTAGCCCCTCTCGACAATTGCTAAGACTGGCCTAAAATTCAGAAATTCTGGCTCAAAACCAAACACAACTTTAAAAACACATGGAGATTAACACTCTCATTACCTCTTAAAGCCAGTTTCTGTTATCTTCCTAGAACTGCAGGAATATTTTCCTGGTCTTGCAGTTCCCCTTGTTTGCTATATCTGATTATGAGCCCTTTGGGAGCAGCTGCTCATAAGTGCTCAGTGGGAAAACTTCCTTTGCAAGGGTAACAAGGAGCTCTCCATCAGGTCCCAAGAGACTAGGCCAGCACTAAGGTATCACGTTCCAGTAGTATTTAGGTTAGAGAACAGCTACTGTTAATGTGACCCGGACTCTCAGGTGAGATACAGAGCAGCCTCAATAGTTTCATGACACGCTGTAAAATGGGCAACACCAGCACCTAAGATAAGCAGAAATGTTTCAGCATACTTTACTCTCAAAGGTGGTAATTGTTTCTAAAATTTAATCTGCAAAATGCATTTCTAATGTCAAGAAATAAAGATAAATGCAGTAACTGTGTGATCACAATCTGTGTGGTCAACATGACTAAAATAGTTCGTGCTGATTTTGACTTTCACCTTCCCAAGTCTCTTGCAAAATATACCAAAGTTCCAAACTAAACCCAGAAAATTCAGTTCTGACCTTCCCGTATTTTCATCTATTATTATTTTTGTGTCATCACAGAAGTGGGCATACAGACACACCTGAAATTAGTTGAGTTACTCCCATTTAACAAGTTATCATCTCTAGTTGAATCAGTGAGCCAAAGGTGCTCTTAACCCACATCCTCTGCAAGAAAAAACAACTTTTAAGAGTATATTTTATAATCATTTAATCTAACATGGCCTGCTTCACAATTAAGGATGGGCTAAGAGCACATGTAAGAGATGAATTATTTGAACAAATAATATATATAAATATATATCTATAGCATCTTAAGCACTTTCCACCTTGCAACCAAAAGTAGAGTCAGTGCAGGTCATCTTAGTTTTCTTCCAAATCAGCCAAACCCCTGCAAATTGTGGGGACTACATGACTCATTTTACCATCCATTTCCTATAAGCAAATCTCATTTAGCAGTGTTTCTCCTGTGATATCCACATACCCTCTCCTAACAACCCACACCAACGTGATTATTTTACTCTCTGATGACTTAAGAATCTCTTCAATCATTCTGAGCAAGGGCAAAAGATGAGATTTCCTTGCCATCTTGTGCTCAGTTTGTTACACTCCAGCCTTTTGTTATTTAACTACTTCAATTATTTTATATTTTCATGTTTGTACGATGCTTAGCAAGCTAGGTGCAAAACCAAAGTCTATCATGATACCTCAAACAACCAGAAAATACTACTACTGTTGAATAAGACACAAAAATAAAGTCCCCTAATCAAGCTAGAGAAGTAGCCAGGAGGGAATTTAGCTGTGGGTTAGCAGAACTAGAAAAGGATGAAATACTTGATTGATTGAGCAGAAAGAAAAAAATGAATGAGGCTGCAACGCTGCCATGATAACAGGTCTGAACATCTGTAGTTCATCACCTTCATATACAAGCATTCATGCACACACTCTATGCCATCGCTTTACTGCTCCTGACACCATTTTCTTCTGAACATCATGAACTTTTTAAAGCAAGGAAACTACAGCAGATTTTGAAAAGTGCCAAAAGATCCCAACAGTGCTTTTGTGAGATCCTTATGGAAGTCAGACCACTCCGACAACTGCATGTCCAGTAATATCTGTAGGTACCTAAAAGACTTAGCTTTCTTACCATCTGTGCCTTCTACAACACGGAGCATAAATGCCAACTCCATGAATTATGAGTCCGCCAGCCCTTAGGCACGTGTGCTGCTTCCTCCTCTCGGAGCATTCCCACTGCAGTCCTGCTGATCTGAGGCAGCAGTGCTCGCTGGGCAATAAGGATACTCAGGTGCTTAAGCACTTACAGGCTCAGGGACAAATGTGGAAACAAGCTAAACAACTTTGATAATGGGATTAAAGAAAAGGGGAGGTTTAAAACGGAAATTGCAATCAGGAGAGAGTTGTGAGCTGATTGCCTTCCTTCTCCCAACACTGCAGGCTGTTGGAGGCAAGGCATGTGGATTAATGGAGCAGAAGATAAGTTAAGGACAGGCATATTAGCAACTTGGCACATAACTTTGATTGTGGAAGGTCAAACTGGGTACAGCCCTTCCTGCAACTCAAGGACTCTCGGCTGAAGAAGGCATGAAAGGAGCAATATGCTCAAAAACAGAGAAAGCAATAAAAGCCCAAAACCATAACGTCCAAAGGTTGCTAAAGGATATATTTTAGTCTGCCTCACCAAAATAAAGAAATTGCACATCTTTAATGCTGAATTTTAAAGTAAAGATGCAGAGCAAGATGCCCAGCTGCTGGAAACAAGAATAGTCAAATTCCATGGCACACGCCACGTATGGCACACACCAAGTACCGTGACACACAGCAGAAGGTTGGCATGTTGCCTTATGTTTTTAAAGGAGTAAATTTAATTGAGACTCTTTAAACAAAATCTCTTTCAAGGATAAATTTTCACTCTAAATAGCACCGACTTTTTATAAAGCAGTGTCAAGAAATATAGTTTTTCAACCATATTTGAAGTTCACTAAGATTTTGCACATGTTTGAATTAAAATTCTTCAAAGTATCACACAAGGTAAAACATATCAGAAGACTCCAAAACTGTTTTAGGATAAACAATATCCTCCGTTTTACTTGGCACAGCCAAAATTGCTGAATATCTGTCAATTTAAGTATTCTTGAATTCTGATGTTAAAATTTGATCTTTAACGGTGCTTCTAACTGATAGCTCTGAATTCAAATCATCAATGCAAGAGAGTCTGGCAGGAGTAGAAACTTCCTTTCCACTGGAACGTGCCTTCTTTATACAAAGAAAAACAAAAATTCCAAAATTCTTGACACAACAGAAGTTTAATTAATACTTGATTCTGAATTACTGAATCAAGACAATATATATATTCTTAAAATTTAGACATTTTTAAACACATATTGCATTATGTCACACACAAAAAAAAAGGAAGATAGGTTATCTAAATGCTAAAATAAAACTGTCACTCTATTAAAGCAAATTAGTTTAGTTTAATTTTTCCTATGCAGGATCAGAATATGCACACCTTGCCTAAGTTCAAAAGAAGGAAAGTTTGCTCATACTCTTTTTGTTTTGTTTTAATCCAATTTATTTCCTTCATATTCTCCTGACTCCCATTTCTATTAGAAAAAAAAAAAATCACCCCAAAATGAACTCACCTTAATTTATAAATAGTTCATGGCAATTTCTCAAAACAAGTAAGATTCTACTAATTTCCTAGCATAGTTCATGCAGAAACATGGACTATTATCTTTTCTGTTATAGTATGACATTCTTGCTCAGTATATGTTTTCTTTTATCATAATGAATTTATTATTTTTAATCGAGTAGGAACTACATGGCATGCAGAATGAGCAGAATTCCTTGCCTGTGCTCCTGAACTGATGCTGAATAAGATGTGACAGACCTTATATAGATACTCTTTCCATGGTGAATACAGTTACAAAAATGCACCTCAAAGGAGAAAAATCTTTGAGGGAAATGTCAGCCTGAAAGTCGCTCTTTATTGAGCCTTCAGACAGTTCTCTGTGTGCCTAAAATGTGGATCCTAGCAGGTTGGGAAGCAAGCAGCTATTATTCTAACAATACTATGACCATTAGTCCGTCAGTCTCAACATACCCGTAACTGCTACTTCTGTAAGTGCTCTCTTTGACACTTAAGGCTGGTCCAAATGTATTTGATGAACATTAGGGAATTCATCTATCAAAATACATGGCAACTGAACCAACACCAGTCTGCTGCCTGTGACAGATGAAGTTAAAACCATCTCTGTAAATAAATCTAAGAGGAGGAGGGAAGGCCACAAAACAGGGAAGGAAAACCCTGGAAAGAAAAATGATCTGTTTTCCCAACTCGTAAATCAGACAGATTTGAACACTGTGAATTGTCTAATTAACACAGCTTATTTATACTATTCATTTTCATGCACATCTACAGACTTCTATCCCTACAAACACATTTTTTTAGGACAAACAGTACTTTCCAAGAATCAATGAACTTCTTCATTTCAGCGAGACGGAGCGGTCACTGATGGGAGGTGATATATGCAGCTCCCTCTCCTATATTGACCTGTTCCACACTCGAGGAGCAGGACTCGTGCTGTTTGGCCTCTCCACAATGAGGATGCTTGCCCAAATTATCTAGATCCTAAAGCAGAACAGAATCAAAACTGTGACTCATTGGCCTTTGGGCAGTTTAATAAGAATCACACACCTAATGTCCATGTGCTGCTTGTCACCTGTCCAGGATTAAAGTACAGTCTTCCCAGGAGTAAACTGACACTGTACCAGGAAGCGTAGAACAGTTAAGTAATACTTATAAACAAAGTCAATTTAATACATACAAAAAAGCAGGGACAAAGAAAAGCAATGGTAAATGGCCATTAGCACACCAGGCTTCTTCAGCACCGCTGTCACTTTGCCTGGGGCTTCTTTCAAGCACAGTAACTTTAACAGAGAGAGAGTAGAAAAAATTGCAAGGACATCATTGATCTGACAACACTCCTGCTAGTTGCTTAAGCTTCTTTCCACTCCATCAGCAGAATCTGTACCTGTTCTCCATAGATTTACCCTTCGGCTTTCTAAATCCTTGCTTACTCATTCTCTGCCTACACCATTAACACCGGTCGCACAAGCTGGCCACGAGGATGAGAGGGGTACAGGCTCCCAAGCGCTGATTGATGAAGCACTTCCTAAGTAAGCAGAAGCGAGTAATAAAGATGACCTTAAGCCATGATTTATGTGTTTTTGACAATTGAGACACATACACTGTGCAGGCTAGCTACAAGCAGAGGCGGTAGCAGCAGATGTTAGTGATCTATCAGAAAGTCTTGCTCAGATTGAAGAACTGATTGTTCAGCTCAAGTCACAGAGAGAATAAAGAAAAATTATGGCATTAAAACTGGATGAAAAAATGTATTTCATTTTATTGGTGGTTACTGAAACCAAAAATAATAATTGTTTTCCCTAACCTGCAAAAAGAAGAAGAAGAAAAAAAAAGTAAAGAAAAGCAAAAATCATTCATGGTCCAAAAGTACTCCTTCTGAGGGATTTTTAAGGAAAATAGTATTTGGAAACATGAGATAACAAGAGAACTCTGACTTTGCAAAACAAGACAGAAGAGACCTAAGTATTTGTCTCTGCTCTGTAAACAAAGGAGAAACTTCAACTGAGAGCTGCCACAATACACAGACGTAGATAAATTCTCCAAAGACCCAAGAATGGAAATAATGTGATGTCATCTGGCTCTCCTTATTACGGGAATGGTATCTGTGGGGCAGCCTGAAGAACAGAATAGTTCCACTGCTATTTTCCCATTTGTTTTTCCATTTTAAATCCTTGAATGTGATGAACAGCTCCAGCTGCTCTAATCCTTAGGCTTTTTCAGTGACCAAACAAAGCCACAGAAAACACTTCACACAGTTATATACATGACTTATCACCAATGAATTCTGACCAAATGCTGAGAAAAGTGTTTTAACATTATGTTCATTCTGCATACATTCATTTGTACATTCATAACTACTACATCTGTTATTTAAAAAATAATAATAAAAAAACAGAAAGAGGTCTCTTAAGTCACTGAACAGACAAAACTCATCTACTCAAAAGCATCAAGAAAATTTGAGTGGTAGCTGTATCTAGTCCTCTTTGCATATAATCAGAGATATTTAGAGGACCTAGAACGCTGGAATCCACAGCAAGACCATCCACACACAGAAACAGAAATGCAATACAAAAATTGCTTTACTCATCATTCTAATTCAGAAACATGATCAAATCACTACAAACACTTGCATGTAATGTTCAACACAAGAGAACACCATTCGGTGACCAACTGATGCTGCTGTAGCCATTCAGCAGCAGCAAAGAAATCCAGGGGGCACTTTCCATGTGCACATTTTAACAGCAGAAACAGAAGTGTGATGTATTTCTATAGAAATACAAAATGATCTATTTGGTAGATCGATTTTTATAGAGATCTTGGTTTACTGTGTGGTCCAATATTCCTGTGCAATAGCTGTTTTCTGATCTCTCTCCAGAAAGAAACCCAGAGAAGTGTTTTAATGGCTAGAACGAATTACCAAGATTTCATCATGCCTTAATTTGTGCACATATGTACGACAAAGACTTTAGCCAACTCCATTCATCTAAATTTTACTGTGCCCAGCAGAAATGGTGTTTTTCCATCTGAAAACAAGAAACACTATCTTAAGAACATCATATAAACTGCTTAGTTTTGGCTTGATTCAAGAAGCCCAAAGCACAACCCACTTTTACTGAGTTTTGATCTGACCCACATGACTAATGATCGTTGGATCACTTCTTGTTTTTCACTGTATGAATTTTAACACTTCTGTGTTCTGGCTTCACACGTCCAGCCAAAACTAGTGAGCAACAACTCATTTTTCTCCTGATGTATCCAGTGCAGTAGTTTCACATTTAGTTATACTCTGAATACTCAAAATAACCTATATTTATATGCAATTTTTATTTGAATCACTTCTCTCTTCTCACCCATTTTTGCCTGTGTATCTCCTTTGCTTTAGACAGAGCTACTCTCAGTTTTACACTAACATAATTAAAGAGAATCAGGCTTACCAGCTTTACAGCTAGCTGAAAAGACTGTCTCAAAGCCTTTGAGAATTATCTGGATGAAAGTACAGTAAATGCATGATTGCTATCATTTTGGAGGAAGCATTGTATTTTTGAGAAAGCACTGTAATGGTGTCCCGTGGGAGCAGCTCTTATTAATCACAAGTTCTGTTCAGCTTCGATTTCTTAAAGCTCTGAGTTTATTGCCAGTTGCCACCGTATGTAATCTCTAATTTGTGAAACAAAAGACTATGTGCATTTCCCAAAGACATTCACTCTAATCACTTACAAATCCAACAAATTTAGCACAAAGACACATTTTCTAATCAAGATCAGCATCCTCACCACTAGCAACACTAGCACAACAAGCAAGTTAGAAAACGGTAGATAATCTATAAAATCAGTAATGCTGATCAAACAGACTAGTAAGGTTTTTCATCCGGTTTCCACCCTCCATTCTTTTGAAATTCAGAATGGAGTCTGGATGTTCTCCTTGGACAGAGGAAGCAGGAACCCTTCGTAAGGGCCCAAAAAGGAGAGCGAGCTCTAAGCAAGGCAGCATTACCGCCAAGTGAGAGGAACCGCTCCACGGAGCTTCAGCAGAGTGGGAATAAGCGCACCCATCCCAGCAACACTACCCGGAGAGGTGTGAGAAACCCCCAGGGACCAACACTCTGCAGTTCAGTCTGCAAAGCTCTTCATGGAGCAGGGGCTGTTGCAGGGGCAATAGAGTAGTGCTTCACCCTTAGCATGTTCCTCAGTGCCATTAATGCTCGGCAGCAGCTCAATGTAGAAAGCTGGCAGGCTGCTGTATGAAGCACATAGAGCTTCAGGTCTGACTTTGGAAATAGTCTTTTCGAGGATGGCAGAAGTGAAGAGACAGCCACACACCTACAGCTTTCCACGGCAGCCACGCTCGCTCCTTTGCAATCATTGTTTTCTGCCACACACCTGATCTCAGCAAAAAAAAAATGCAAATAAAGGACACATCATTTTCAGAATAACTCCTTTCACCAAAGGGATTACACTGATCGGTTGTGGCACCAGAAGCACAGCCAGCGTGGGCGTGTTCTGCTGGAAGGTCCTCGCAACAGAAATCAGTCGAGAGGATCGGAAGTGGCCGGACGGCAGGGAATAACTCTGCAGCACAGCTGTGCAGCTCCCTGCTCAGCCTCACCTTGGTACTTCCACACAAATGCCTTCCAACTGCTCTTTATTTCTTTTTTTCATTATCTGGACTGATGGTGTCAACTGAGAGCAAAGTTTACATTTCCCTTGCATTTCAGCTGAGAAAGGCTGCATTTATTTTTCTAGAGCTCTACTAATAATCCATCTATTAGACTCCATGTATGACTCATTGCTGGATCTAGGTCAGTCTCCTACCCCCCACTCATTGCAGATATCAAATTTAACTGATTAAATTCAGGCTATTCCTATTAATTTAATACTTTTTTTTTATTCCAGCAGCAGTTTTTCTGTCACAGTGCAGCATTTTTAAAGGACTTCAGCAGTAGAATTACCATTTCATAGCAAGAGAAAAACATCTAAATGAATTAACTCTTCCTCTTTATAATAAAAGTTCCTTCCCCTCTCCCTTTAATAGAAGTCTTAAAAAGGAAAACAAAAATATTACAGACAATGAAACTAATTAAAGTGTAAATGAAATGTAGAACTTGGGGCTTTACAGAGCATTTATGAGATCATGTAAGCATCTCTGGCACGTGTATTTCTGACAGCATTTCTCCTAAGCGTACTTCACCGTTGTTTAGACAAGGTTACTTAATATGGTACCTGCTTAATGCTGTTCAGTAGGTTAAAGGCTTTATTCTATTAGCCTACGTGGCTCAGTTATGAGGTTTCTGAAGGCTTTCATGACCTAGCAGTAACCTTACATTTGTTATTAGTAGTTGGAGTTTACAATCTCAGGAATACTATTGCACCCTAGTCTGCGGCCTCATATAGAGTTTCTTGTAGAGACAAGGGGTCTGCACACAGACTCCATGTAAAGCTCACCAAAAAGCACACAGCTCCTTTCTTAAAATAATCTTGGGAAAAAGTGTTCCCAGCAGATGGAAAACATTGTCATTTTAAGGGAAACGTTTGTCAGCCTTCAGCATTGCAAGCATGCATTTAAAATGAAGGCAATTCTTTTGTAAAAATTCCAACTCAAGTATTATGTCAGGCCTTCTCACTCCCCAAAATCGATAACATGCCAACAGCATATTCAATCAACACCGTTTATTGTCTATATATAAAAAAAAGGACTGACTTTTTAACCTGATGCAAGGAAATTAAATTTCTGTTAATCCCGGAGAGACCTTTGTACTGCAGATTGACAACATTGCCAGTAGCGGACCCAGAAAAATGAGCATTCCCCCAGGTGGGAGGGAAGAACAAAGCACAGCAGGTCCTGTAACGGCAGGAGCCTCAGACCTGCCTTGTGTGAGCTCTGCCAGCTCCTTTGCCTGGAAAGAGAGGTCAGTCAGTAGCTCCAGCGATTCCAGGAGGCAGCCTCAGAATCTGAATTACATACCATTATTAATAGGTGCTTGTTGCACTGTAAAAATATCTCCTTGAAATCTTTTCGTACACAATGCTTATGACCAAGCTTCAAATCCTTCACTTTTACTCTGTTGTTTCTAGTTCAATATACACTCTAACGTTCTCTACTTCCTAAGGTGATTTTTTTTTTTTTAATCTGAAATATTATGAACCGATACCTTTACATTATGCAGCACAGCAAATCAAAGAATAACTTTGTTTTACTGTGAGGAACATGGAGCATTTGTGTATGAGCAGTAAATATTTTTCACATATTTTCCAGATACGTCTACAATATATACCCACAGACACATATATGTCTTGGTAAGCCTGCATAAATGCAAAACAAAAAGCATTTTTCTTCAAAGGAAAAATTATATTTTCTTTGTAGCATGCAAAAATACATATGCTGATCTAGTAATGCCCTAAAAAGAGAGTTATACCAAATATGCTAAATCTATATCTAGAGGGAAATGAAAAAGAGCTAGAGAAGTCCAGAGTGCTCTGAAGAAGGGTATGTTTGATCTGCATGTAATGGGAGTATTTTACAACCTTCACACCTCTACTTCTTGTTGATGGGCAGGCAGCTTAGACTTTGAGATGGCCCTGGAGGAATTTAGTTAACTGAATGCATCCCTTGCCTCCAAGATGAAAAGCCACTTCCTATACTACATGATCTCTCTATGGCTTTCTTGCACTGCCGTCTGCCATTTCAATATCTGTATGTGTCAGAAAGGCAACTTCTCATCTCTGATATAGTCTAGAGAAAAGTGTCAAACTTTTCTAAGAGAAAAAAAAAAAAAGGGAAAAAAGAAATAGCATAACATATGAACAACAGGTATATGTTAAACTTCATCTACCTAGCTGTGAAATTGTCAACCTAGTTTTAAAATAGCTAGTAAATATGCTGTTTTGACAGCAATTCCAGATGATATCAGGTATCCATCATAAACTCAATGTGAGAATACTCTCCATACTCGAAGATCACTGAGCTTCTCACTAGCCTGTTTTGCGAAACTTTCAGTTCATACTGAACAGGACACCTGGAGTAGAAAAGGTAAAAATTCACAGTCCTGGCAGTTACCTGGCATTAGCTGCCCTGGTCCCAGGCACTGCTTTTGTTTAATTCCAACAGCTTCCTTTCATATTTGGGTTCTGGACTATTCTTTCTTAACACACTTTCTGTGCTTTCTTAGCATTGCACTAGCACCTACAACAATTACAACAGGCCTCGTTATAACAGGCACAGAAGAAATAGCCTCTTCCCCAGAAAGTTTATGATATTAAGAGCCAATAGGACTGACAATTAAGACGATTACATGGCACCCCAGACTTTGCACCCAAAAGTTCAGAGTCCTAGTTTCAGTTCTAACCCCACCACAGGCTCTCCAGCCTCTCTCCACTTACAGAACTAGATTTTCTTACTATAATTTAAGTGCTGCTAATATGCAAAATCCTTTGTAGTTACTGATTTATAAAATTTGCTTTTATATATGAACCAAGCAGGGAAATAGGTTACAGCCAATATTTTTGCTAGTATATACAGGCAAAGAGTGTTTTTCTAGAGAAATCAGAGTCCATATTTAAGTACACTGGACATCTGCTATTCATCCATTTCACTAACACGCTGGCTTTTCTCAGGCCTTCAGAGAATAAGATTCTACAGTACGACAGCAATGGGCATCAGTCTGCCAGCAACAAACCCATCTGCATAGACCTATGCTACCAGAACTACCGTAATGCCAACAAAAGGAACAATATTCCTTATTTTTGCCTTGTAATAGAATATTCTTTTTTATTGTGCCCTACTTTTGTGGAATATCAAGGCCTTACCCAGAACATATCCAAGTTGAGAGGAGCTTTTTCGTCCACTTCAGAGGGCTTTAACTCAAACCCAAATCTATTAACATGTACCACAAAAATCCCCATGGGAATTGACCAGGAAATTGAAAGAAAAGATAACGTCAAAAAGAAAACTTGAAATATTTTCTACAGCGTCTACCTTTGGAATTAAGACTTTATCTCCAAAGAAAAGTTCATTTTCAGCACAACAAGCTATGATGTAATATTGCCTATTGCCCAGAGATGTCAGATTGCAGGCCCCTTGGGAAGGGGTGTCAAACTTAAGCTAATCCAACAAAACGGAACAAGTCACTCAAGATGATGAATTTATTGTAGAAGTATTCAATTTAAACATTCAGGATGAATGATGAAACTAAGTGAAACAAGCTACACAAATACAGAATCATTTTATTTGAATCTCACGCAGCTCAGAGCACACTCCAGTGTTTTATGAAGTTTCAGTTATTTATTGATAATGGAGAATAACCAAGAAGACAGTAACTTTCAATCTTACCTCTTACAATGCACAAATGTGAGGTCCCTAAGTTTTTTGGGTCCAGGGCAGTCTAAGCACTTTTCAGGAGAAAAGCCATCTGCCAAATCCACTCAGTATGCAGAGGTTTTAGGTCAGGGCAAAGAGCTGAAGGAAACACATTTTTAGCAGCCTGAAGTCTAATGGCACTTAGGCCTTGCAACACTACTAAAAAAAAAAAAAAAAAAATCATATAGAACACACTGAAAAAATAAATAAATCACTTCCCTGGTAGACTCTGACTTAAACAAAATAAAACTAACACCAAAACTTCTCTTGATAATTTCCTATTACAATAAATTTGCTAACCAGCCATATTTATGGAAAGTACCCGAGTAGCTATGTCATACAATAAATTCAGTGCCCATGGAGGCAGTGCTGAGTAATGGATATAATTGGGACATATGGGAGGTACAGAGCACTGCTTCCCTAAATACTGCTGCTTTGTGGCAAATGCTACCCAAAATTATAATGAAGGCCATTTTCTGGAAGGCCACAACATTCCTCTCTTCTTTTGTGGAGGAATATTGCCTAGAACATGGGGGGTTAAGGCACCATAGAAAACCAGACAGATGCTCCCATTTTACAGACCGGAGCATCCACGAGCCTGGTCCGGCTGGCGGGGCAGCTCCAGCAGTCAGACTGCTCAGCACGGACGCGCTGGGAGCTTCAGCGTGTTCCCAGTGCATCACTCTATGGCAGACACAGGTCACAGCACTGTAGAGTTACACCGAGCAACAACTCCCTTGGTGGATCTGTTCAAAACTTGCTGCCACATAAATATAATTTCAGTTTATTTCTGAAAGCGGAATCACTGAATATTATGTTCCCCTCATTTTTAAAAACAGCATCAAGCTAATTATTTTTAAACCACCGATACGAGAAGTTGGAACTTCCCGAGCATCTTGCACAGCCGCCCCAGGCTTGTGAGCTGGCAGAGGCAACGACCTCAGAGCTGCACCGATCAATCCCAAGGGAAAGTTGGGCCCACAGGGTGATGTCCGAAAAAAGTTCTGAAGAATTTGGGAGTGAAGTTAATGGCTTTTGCTCTGGAACACAGAAAGGCCATATCATTTCCAAGAACACCGACCTCCAGCTTTAAACACATTGACTTAACCAGGAAATTGCTGGTTGCATAATTCTGATAATTCCATACATCTGGAACACCCTCACTTCCTTGGTTTGGGCATATGGTGTACGCGTTTGATTCTGTCATCTCAGTATATCAGCACATTTTTGAAAAGTAAAACTTATATCAAGATGCTCTATGCAGTAACAGCAACAACAAAATAATCATAATTCCAAAGAAATAAATGCTTTCTGTCCTTTGCCTAAAAAGATGTTCACCACAGATACATGTTCAGCATCTGCAAAGGGAAAAATTTACTGTGGCAGTAAGGACTATTGTGAACTAATACCAGAGATGCAATTTTATATTTGTGAATAGCAGTGGTGTATAATGTTGTGGACAACTATGTTATCCACAGAAAAGTTATACAAAAAAAAAATTTATTGTTCCAAAAATAAACAAACAAATATGATGAGGCACTGGGAAAAAAAAAAAAATGCAGAAAAAAACATGAAAAGTTCCGCTTATTCTGTAAGAGAATGAGAGGTGCCTTACTATAGTGCAAAAATAATTTTATGGGGAGAATATCCTGGCCTTAATGGTTCTTTAATCCCATTGAAAGGAGTAACAGGGGGCAAATGGATGGAAACTGAATTCAGAAATATTCAGCATAGAAGAGATGAGTTTTTAATTGTTCGGGAGACTAATCTGTAGAAGATCAGTGACAAGAGAAGCAAGGGGCCCTCCTTTGGCTGGAGTTTTCCAACTGTGGCTGGATCGCTTTTTGAGAGGCACATTTCTACCAAAATGGACACGCTGGGTGCCGAGAGGATGACACTCAGTGGTGGGCGATACAGCAGAGAACGCAGCAGATCAGCGAATGATCCTGCAGAGCCTTAAAAAAAGCTGTTAATTGAATTGGTGAAACAGAGTATGTGTATGCACACACACACACACACACACACAGGATTTACATGGCAAGCTGATGCAAGCTCTGTTACAGGACAGGAACGCCTCTGGACAGAGCAACACTTCATGCTTTTATCTGCTCATCAGTGAGAAATATGGTAGAGGACGTTCACAGAAACCCATCGTGTCGTTAAACAGCTAGTCTTTTACTTACACTCCCCAGAGGGGTTTTTCACAAATTGAATGACCTGAAATCAGGTTACAAACGCAGTAACTCTGAGTTTAGTGTATTAGTTAAAAGCACCAGCAGAAGCATCAGCAGAATTACTGCTAGGCAAAGGGGGAAAGGGACATTTCTCAGAATATCTCTTTCGGTCCTTTGCATGGTAGTTTTACTAGGTTGTCTTAGGCCAATTAAATAATGTGGGAGGGAACAGTTCCATACATGTCCCATGACAACTTTGAATCTTTCATTTAATGCTTACTAAATCACTCTAGCAATACGAGAGTACAGTGTCCGTTCAAAAGAACGGATTCAAACTACGCTGCGTGCCCCAGCGAAGCCTGCTCTGCAGCACTCTGTCCTGAAACATCTATCTTATTTATCTTAATAAAACATCCATCCCTGCTTATCTTAGAGGTCTTATTATTAATTCCTGATCTGGACAAATTTGAAGGGAAAGAGGTTACAAACGAGGTTAACCATGATAAGACCGATCAATCTTGAGCTTCATGGTAACACAAGCTTTGCAAAAAATAATCTTGTTAAGAAATAAAACATACTCCTTTGTGCTCTCATGCTTCCCTTCACTCCTTTAAACACAGGGAAGCCTTGGTATTATGTTTTACCTGGATTTTACTCCCCCGCAGTCTCTTACGTGGGGAGTTCTTTGCATTGGCTCCATGGAGTGTGTGCATGTGTGTGTGGAGGGGAGGGGATGATAAAGGCTGCTTTTGCCACTCTCTAAATGAAGATAAAGTATGAACTATATAATGGCAGGCTCCACTTCTTCATTGCTTTGAATTAAAGGAAGTAGCAGCATCCGCCCGCATCAGCAGAGTTTCATGCCAGCAACCTTCCTGGGAAAACTGAGCAGACGCTGGTGGGTGCAGATAAAAGCAGTAAAAAGCTGTGTGGAGAAGAGCGCAGCTCATCTCCTGCAAGACGCTCGAGCTTGGGGAGCGAAACCCGATGTCCCTCAGCCTTTCAGGTACCCAAATCTACCTAGCAACAAGTTTGATAGGTATAAATCTCCTAATGTCTATAGCTTTGATATTGCTACCTATATTCTTAATGACTCCACAGGCAGCCTTTGTTAAGACCATACCAGGAAACACTTCATGAGATTCTTGAAAATAATCTTGATCCTCAGCTGTGGATCAGGACAGGCAGAAACAAACAACAAGGAACAAGAAGAAAAAAAGAGGGAGCTGGTTTTGCTCAAGCTGAACTGGACCACAATGACAAAGCACATGGTATATCCACACACAAGCCCTGTCTCAGCTCTTCCTGGAAGGCTGTTTTGATCTCCTTTATATGACCTATGGCATACAGGAACTTTCCTTTTCTCCTAATAAATTAAAGGTAATAAGGTGAAACTAATCAATGAAACCATAAAGCCATATGGTATTGTGGTCCAGGATGGTAAGTTTATACTTCAGGAATCTGTGAATTAGCTGTGAAAATAAAAGCATTTAAAAATAGATCAAGCAGAGATAAAAGCCTTGGAACACATTGTTAAAATTATGGCTTCCCAGGCCCATTGAAGTGAACCTAAAAGCAAATGACAGTGCCACTAGCAACTGGATCAAGTTTAGGAAAAGGTCCATCTCCTTTTTATCCAGACAAGGGCTTGCGATCACGAGGACCCTAGTGTCATATGTTATCTAGAAGCCCATGCTATGTCACCAGTAGATAAACATCATCAGGAGTCCGGTTTCCATCAGAAGGGAAACTTCTGGGCCTATCTTCAGTTCATGGCTGGGTCAGGTCACTTCAAGTTTTCACTGACCTGAACCTGATGCAAACCAAAGGACTGAAATTCCTGACCCGCTCACCCCGAAGAACAACTATAATGAAAAGCTGACACGGGCTTGTACTGAAGAGCAGTATTGACCCTAGAAAATGTCAGGAGAGCACCTGCCTCTACATAGCAGGAGGTCACCTGTATTTACCACGGTACCAACCTGAAGAGGTGAGTTTTGTAGCCAGAAAGCTACACAGCTAATTTTATTAAGTTAGTCTAGGAAAGGTTTGTGAATGGCAGCTGCATTTTCAGAACATTCTTGGTAATTTGTTTGTAAAAACCTCACTTCCATACTGTCTCTCCTCAAAATCAGCCCTTAATCTTGCTCTTAATGCAACCTGAAACCACTTACCATAGCAGTGCTATTACTTCTGACAAAAGGGAAGAGTGATCAAACTACATTTCTGGCCACTTCCAGCTCACTGAAACATATAAAGTCACTGTGGCAGCCCTGCACGTTGGCATCCTGTCTGCTTTACCAGCTCTGCTCTGCCAGGCAGACTTTACTAAAATGCTTAAACTCACAGACATTAAATGGCCCAAAACAGCCAGTGCAGCAGCACGGGTAAGGAGCTCATTTCAAAGGGGCACCAGAAAGGTGACGCTAGCTGGTGCATTCCTAAGGTATTTTTTATAGAGAGTTAAACCAAAAGAATCAAATGGAGCTCATTCATAATATGCTTGTGTATTTAATTTTAAATTAGGATATAATCAGCTGCTACTGTTTGGAGGCTCCTCATACCTTGGTCCTTTCTAACCTTCTACGATGCAATCTCCAACACCGTTCTAACTCTTCCTTGTATTTACAGCTCCCCTTTCAGATTAGAACATTGCATACCTTCTTTAAGTGGCTATATTTAAGCTTCTTTTGTCACAGGGATCCTTCTCATAACTGGTTAGAATTGGTTGCCAATTAGCCTTAGAATGTTTACTTATGACTATGATCATTAGACTTGCTTTCTTATGTCTTTCTTGTCCTTGTAACAGTGAAGTAAAACCTCCAAGACTGATGGCTCTAACAAAATTGTTTCCTTTGCTAATAGCTTAACATAGTTTTCCTTACAGGAGGTTCAAAAATCTATTTGTAGCTGTGATGCTCTTTTTTCTTCATGCAGAGGCATGTGAGCACCCTAGCATTCAACGTGGCCATATAATTGTAAAACAGCACTCAAAACTACATCATTCATTAAATGATACTGAAATACTTTAATTGAAGCTCAAACATATGCAGTCCTCGGAAGTTCAGCATTTTATGATGAACCTGATCTCACTTTCAGGCCCAGCAGCAGGCCAGAATTCATCTACTCATTGTTTCATCCAACATTCATGACGAGCACTTTATCGCTACTACTTAAGTGAATAAATTCTTGATATTATTTGACTACAGCATATAAGAAAAGCACATCTACCTGTAGTGCATATCATTTCTTGGAAATAGTATGCATTTTCACATTTGGAGTTCTATAAACAGTACTCAGAAATGTTACTATGATCAACACTGTGCAGACTACATTTATTTGTATAGTATTGTCCTGGGAACTTCAAACATAAATTTTATAAAACCTCTGTATACTCACCTCTTCGTGCTTTATTTTTCTCTGAAGCAGTAGAAAAAATAGCATGCTCCGTGCAATCGACTTCAACATACTTTCCGTGCACAGCACCATACAAAACGCTGCCTACAGTCCGTTGCATGAGATGTTTTGCAATCTGCTGGCCTGAGCCTAGCTGAGGAATACCGAAGAGGCCTGTTGAGAGGGTTTCCTCACCTGAGCAGATATTATTGCATGAGTCAAAAGCAGTAACTCCAGCCTTTGTTATCAAACTGAACCAAATAATTTAAAGGACAGGTTGCAAAAAGGCTACCCAGGAAGCTAGACACAGCGGGTTTCCCACAAGTGATTTTTGCAAGAGGATGGTAACACAGTACTAGAGTTTCCTGCAAACAAATGCAGCAATGTGAACTACAATATGGTGCCCAAAGGGCAGGGAATGATGAACAGAGCAAAAAAGGAAAAAATGAACAGCTGTACAAAAAAAAAGAGAAAAAATATTTGAGAAGACAGGGCTATTTAGAATTGTAACACAGCACAAATCCAAGAGTCAGAAAGGAGATTTCAAAGAGATAGGTAATATAAAGCGGACAGTTTTCACTGGTATTTTGAAGGACTATTTAAGGGGGGGGGGGGAGGTAAAGTCTAAAAGAGGTTTATATTTTGAAGGAGCAAATCAGAGAGAAAACTGCAATACAAAGAGCACTATTTGTGAAGAAGCCTGGAAAGTTTGGCAACTGAAAGGACAAGTACACTTACAACTTTAGTGAGAAAAGCAAGAAAGCAAACAGTCCCTCCCCTCAGTTTTTATATGGCTAAGAAGTAGTAAGGAAAACTGTGAACTCAATAAAGTCAACGGAATGAAGCTTTGCAGTAAGATAATCTGGGTTCTTATCACGGTTGTCTGTCACCTTAAGTTATTTTATGCCTGAAGTCTCCTCTCTGTGAAACAGTATTATAGCGACATACATACCTGTGCTGAAGTTTATGCCATCAAGGTTTGTGAAAGTCTCCAGAATTCTCAGGAAAAAAAGATTTAAAAATTTAAATAGGAAAAAAGTAAAAGGCAACACAAGTTTTTGTTGATTCTGTTGGAGGGAAAGATCCAGCCAGTCTAAAAATAAAAAAAAAATAAAAATAATAACAATAAAAGTACAAGAATCAAAGCATGTTACCTGTGTTTATTGCTGCTTCTAGCTAGCAAATAATGACAAAGCTTTTGTAGAACAGAGTCCTGGGAAACAGATCTCAGGAACATCTTCTCTCCTTCTGACAAATAAATTTACAGAGCTTGCATTTACTGCTTAAGCTGTAGTAGTCAGGAAAATAATGACTGACTTATAAAACAGACAAATTGCATCTGGTTTTGATATTTAAAAATAAAAAACAGAAGAGGCAGAAAAAATAACTGCTGATAACTGCTCTCCGTTTAAAACCTTTATGCAGTCGAGTTGGCTGTTAGGTATAGTCCTCAAAGAGAGAATACCAGTTTCATGAAAACGGTCCCTGAATTAAAATGCTTATAAAAAATGTGCATCGACAGAATCAACTCCCCCATCCTTTAAAATGATGAATGACACACTGAACAGCAAAATTAAGTACACTTATTTTGGTAGTTATTTTAGTGGACATATGATAAATTCTGCTTGGAAAACTGCCAGTTTTTAAAGCTTCAGTCTCTTTTTGCCAGCATACCAGCTGTCTTAAAAAAATGCAACTGTGATTATTACAAAAAAAATCTGCAGTGATCACTCCAGACTGAAGGTGTCATCTCCCAAATTCACGCACATTCCTTCTTGCAGAGTTTTGTGATCTTACACAGTTTGTTTAATGGAAGGCAAATAAATTGCCTTAATTTGCCTCTCTCACTCAACTAATCTAGTAAGACTGGACTGATGTGCAATGGTGAAGAAGAATGAGCTTTAAGTTAAAGAATAATTTATGAACCAGTTACTTATAATGCTGCTTTTTGATATGCTAAACACTAAAAAAGTTTAGGACACAATGTTAGCGTGTAATTCTTAATAGTCTTGGAACTCACAGACAGACAAGGTAATGGGTAATATTATTGCAGAGCCTGCAGCTATTAAACTTGCCATGAAGGCACAGAGTGCACTGTTTTCCTTTCAATTTTTCTTTATTATTAACTGTTAGTAATGAAGAGATCAAGAGATCACATGAAAATTACCTATTCCAAATCCTTTCTGAAGCAGAAGGAATCCGACTCAAGATGTAATGGGGAGCTTCCCATTTCAGGATGAACTCCATGAGTACTAATTATTGAAAACGTTTAGTTTTAATACACCCAGTGCCATATGGACTGCGCTAGCAAATCAATCGATCATTATGCAGCAGACTTTGGGCACCTTCTGAAGAATGAACACTCTAAAATGCTTTTGCTTTTGTACCCAACTTCACACAGTTTACCTGACCCTCGGTTCAAGTACGCTGAAAGGACTTCTCCTATGCTGCATATAAATGAGAGGAAATGCTTTGCTGTACTCATCAATGTATATTTCATTGTTTTGGCATTTATATGTAACATATTGAAAGGATACGTTTTATATACACAAGTGAAATGATTATGAGAACACAGGAAAAAAAAAACTTTGAACATCAAAGATCATTTTGTATTTTTGTTCACAGCACTCTCATTTGCTGACCTCTATCCTGCCTTTTTCTCCATGCTGTAGCTACTCTACTAATGCAAATCAAATCTATTCTGTTTCTTTCTTCAATATGCTAATTATAACTCCTTTCTCTCTTTCTTGCTCTCAAGTCTGTCTTTCCAACTCTCTCTGAAACTACCGACCATATTTTAGACAGCGCAAGTTACTCCCGGGCAGTCAGAGAGCACCTGCTTCATCATTTTCAAGAACCTCCCTTTCCTTCCAAAAACAACCAGACTTTCCTCCACTGAAACGACTGTTCCAGGTGACAACAAAGATTGCCACCACTCCTCATTTAACTTATTCCAATCCATACAGCTGCAGACAAGGAGCACCAAAGAGACAGGCGACAACAGCAGTAGAAAGGAAAACTGAAGGTTAACAGACAGTTAAGAACATTTGCCAGTTAAGAAAAAAAGGCCAGTCCAGTGCAGCTCTCCATATCCTCAGCATCCGTGGCTAAATACTGTGCAATCTTTTTCCTTCCAGCTAGATGCTGGCCAGCAAGAGAGATTCAGTCAGTTGTTCTAGATAGGAAGTGTAACCAGTTCAGCTCCTTGTAGGAATTCTCTTTAGGAATATTCCTTATAGGAATAGCCTAATTCTGTGGCAATACACACAGGTCTCCTGAAGGCAATCCAAGCATTAGAAAGAGAAGCCAGTGTTGCTTAAAGAAGTCCTGTCAGAGCAAGCCATGTGTTTATCTGAAAGAACTGATTTTGGCAACGTTCTTTGAAACCTGCTACTTAGCTACTGTCTCCCACTGACATCACGTTGACAGTTTCTGTCCCTTACTATAAAGCTTAAGAGTTCAATAAGAGTCCAGCCAAGATAAGAAGGAGCAAAGCTGGTGAGACAAAGACTGCTCATCTCAAGCGCACGGGTTACTTTCACTCAATGAAACAAACATCATTCTGATTTCCTTCTACGCTTCCCTCATGTTAATGCCTCACAACAGCATCCCAATCCCTCCTACTCAACATCAGGCACCACTAAAATGAGTTTGTCCCCGATGTGGCTACAAGCACAAACGCGTGGAGGAGCTCTTCAATATCAGGCCTTTACATCTGCAGCAAAACTAGTTAATAGAGTAACAAGGCTGGTTTAATTCTAAGTGAAATGTGATGGGCATTACACATTCCCTTTAAACACTGTATTTGATCAAATAAATGTATTCTGAGGGATGTGACACAGGGAAGTGATAGAGAAATATCTCACTTCAGTTCCAGCTGTATAACTCACCTGGAGTGAAAGGAAAGCAGTTATTTGCATTAACATCTGAACTGTCCTTTGATTTCCCCAACTCACATCCTCCTCGATTTACTACTACAAAGCCTAAACCCGTAGCTGAATTCAGCAGCAGTTACTAGGGAAAGTCACCAAATATAGGCAAATCTCAGTCAGGAATTACCAAAAAAGAAAAGGAATTTTCACAGGATTTCTCACTGGAAGTCAGCCGTTACCATGGGCTACAATGAAAGACTCATCTGTATTGATGAGGCGACCTTATCCACTGCCTAGTTTCACCTTTGGCCAGGTTAGCCCCAGCAAAGTTATGTGTTTTTTGTAGTCTCTTATAGATCCTATGCAGCTTTCTATTACAGGAGGGAAATCAGGATTTTTTTCTTCCAAATTCACAGGGAGGTGTAACCTTATGTGTTTTTAATCTTCCGCAGTGCGCTATAAAGGCACCTCCTAGGAAAGCCATGCCAGGTCTTTCAACAGACTGCTCAGCATCCCTCCTTCCCAGCCTATTTTGGCCACAGCTGCATGTGGCTTTCATATAACAGCATGGCTTTCCAGCAGTCAAGAACAGAAAAGTAAACAGGCCGCAGCCATTTGTTGTCCTTGGCAACTTCCAACTTTTGTAACACCTAAATGTAGTTCTTCAACCTAACAGGACTAGAAGCTTTTGCTCTCGGCAGCCAGTCGTACGAGATCTTTGCAACAGGACACAATTCGGCTACGGTGGGACCATCTCCTCTCTGGATGATGTGTCGTTCACTACTTCATGAGGACTAGAGGTATTAACACAACAGTTTCACATACTCTACCCAAACTCTACCTAGAAAGCTTAGCTTTTAAAATTACAGTCCTCGTAAAAATCCTCTCAGAACTTGGCAAACAGGCTATGTCACCTTTCCAACGTGCAACTTTCCTCAGACTGCTCAGCACATCACTAATTCCAAGTAAATAAATGATTTGAGAGTATATAAACTTTTTTGTTCTTTCAAAAGCTAAAAATCTCTTAAGAAAAAACCAAACAAACCCCAAGACATACACTTGCATAAAATCACTGCAGCAGAGCACAATCAATCCCTCTGTCGCCGTTTGTTTGCTTTTGCACTTTCAGTGGGTCCCTTGATTCTCAGGTCCAGATCAATCTTTTGTTAAAGAAAGAAATGAATGGTCCAGGGTGCGCCAGCAGAATACTGATAAGAAATGGTCTCAACTCATTTTAGCTGAAGATAAAAGCCAGCTCAGAAAGATTTTTCATTCTGTTCAGCCTTGGTAGAAGACCTGATAAAACCTACAACCTAGGTGAACAAGAGAGAAAAAGAAGAAAAATAGTATTTCCTTCAGTTATGCTTCTTATACATAAGAAGCATAATGCTATATAGGGTCTTTCTGTGATACTTCAACTTTTCCTTTTAAAGGACTTGATGTTGTCATGCCCTGTGACAGTGTATCCTTTCTATCAGCTGTCCTCAGTATTAGGGGTTGAATATTTATTGCGGACTGCACCAATCCAAACTTACGGATTTAAATGTTTTAACTGACCAGATACAAGGAGTGCGAGAGGTTTGCAAGTGCATTACAAATGGAGGGTGGACTAAAACAAAAGCAATATTAAATCAGAGCAAGTTACTTCCTACTTGGAACTACAGTATCTTTGAGTGCTGGGACTGAAAGACTGGCATGAAATGTGTTAAAAGAGCTCTAAACAAGCATAGCTCTTTAATCACTAGGGTAAGGAAAATGGCATTTCATAATTAAACTTCTTAATTGCTGTCATTTGCATACACTAATTTTCTTGATGCCAGTGGCCTCTCATCTTGGCATCTGCACCCAGTAAAGCCCCAGTGCAGTTGGTAATCTCTAGCATTCTCAAAACGCAACTTGCAGACGTGTTCACACAGCAGTCACAAAAAAGGGCAACAAGAAACCCCGTCACTATAAATACCCATGGGAGCCTGACCAGCAGGGCAAGGGGCATCTGACTGTTGCCACCATGTGAAATGAAACAGCTATTTTGTAATTGGCAGAAGTGAGACATTACCTAGGAAATGAAGCAGCAGTCACTGGACCAAAACCAGAACTGCTTCCACCAAAGTTTTAATGGTATCATTTCACAGTTTTTTGCACCCACTGCTAAATTAACACCTATTTGCCCCTTCTCACTACAATTTATTGCTCTAATCAAGGGGTAACAAAATACCCTGGCTCTTCTCTGGAATTTCACAAGTGTTTCTCACACATTTTCCACTGCAGAGCTACAGAAAGGAACAAGGACAAGTTATATGAACTTGGAGAAAGATGCCCCATTTTCAGACATTCCAACTGACTGACAGCAATTTTACTTGAAGATGCCAGAACAAGATTAGAAATACGACTTTTATTACAAAAGACATTCACACCAGGCCTGGTTTCCTGGCCAATACTCTTTTGCTGCTCGCAGAAGATGCCAGCTTAGTCTTTCCTGTGTGGATAGCCAAAGAAAGCAGGCAGCTTTCCACAGGGTATCACGCCTGTTATTGACTCAGTTTCTTTCCTGTAAAGATACGAGCTAAAATGCCTCCTATAGCTTGAAAAGGACATTTGGTTTTGCTCCCCTCCCTGCTCCCAGCAGCTTTACTGGGCATCATCTAAAGCAAGGCGCTTCTTTCTCCAGACCTATTGATGATGATGATCAACTACTTGTAAATTAACCAAACAAGACTTCAAGAGACTTAAATCAAACAAGCTGATGTGTTGTGTGAGAAGTGATCTCGCTGGTTCAGGTTATACCTATTTCCCAGGCTCCTTATTCTCTGTCATTGGAACGAAATACTGCGCATTCAAGCACTTGCTATTCAGTGCGTTATAGCTGGGGCTGCTA
>VZSV01000033.1:4856485-4872772 GCA_013398735.1 Nothocercus julius
TTTTTTTTTTTTTTTCCTAATCTTCCTTGTTTGATCTGGTGTTCACATTTGCCCACATGCAAATGATAATTCCTGCTTGTAAACTATAGATCAAGACAAGCTCCATTCTTCATCTGTTCCAAACAGAATTCTTAAGTCTAACTAAAGCTTTTTGTTCGCTGTCTTAAAACAGTTGTTTTAAAAGTTATACAACTATAAATTCGAAGTGTCAGAGTTGTAAACAAAGATACACTTAGTTCCTCATATACAGGAAAGCTTACTTAAGTCAGCAGATATAAATTTCTCTAATAAAAAAGCATATGTGATGAGATGATTGAAAAGGACAAGAAGAGATCAAATCACAAATATTTCCCATTATTATTTGCGTTATGTGGATAATGCCCATTCTTCTCATCCGGTCTCTGTCTCCTAACAGGCCCCAGTAAAGCAGAGGTTCCAGCGTTCTTGAACCTTACAGTGGGCTGGATTTACATTCCAATTTAAATGCTACCAGTCCAGCCTCTGCTTCCTGGACTCTGCACACAAAACCTTAGCAGGGAAGTAACACTTGCTCACTCCTTGAAATGGCGACATAAAAACCAAAGACCCTGGGAGTGTCAGGGCCCAAGGAACTCACAAACCCAAAGCCTTCACTCCAGGTTTCCCTTTTCCTTATGCTGTTCTCTCTTCTTTTTCTGTTCTCTTCTCTTTTTCTCTCCTTCTATCAATAGCCAATTTCTGTGCTCTGCCATAACGAGAGCTCTGCTAAATGTGCTCGGGTGCCTGCACGTTCAGCACTGCTGCCCCTTGATTGGTGCCCCCCGTTGCTGCACCCTCTGAGCAATTAGCCAGGCTGCTAATTTCACTTTTCTCTGTGTGAAGTGCTCTTTAGAGGAGAGTCACTGGCAGCTATACAAGATCTGGCAGCCTTGCTGTGTCCCATACCAGCATCACCAGCTGCTCCGCCAGGGCTGTGCCACTCAGCAGGACGGGATATTCAGAGCTAGCTCAAAGGGCTGCCAGAGCAATCTGGACCAAACCCAGTTTCCAGGCCTTAACCTTTCCTGCAGCTCTGTCTTCTTCCTGCAAATCTGAAAGTCTAGATTTTGGTCAGCTCTTACTTCCACTTTGCTAGAGAGAATACGGAAATACGGAATTGGAAAGGGAGTCCCAGACAGGTGGTCTGTAGTTGATGACAGCATCAGAGAGGGTGACAGAGCAGGCTGGGTTCCCTATTTCTCCCATTGGACTCTGGTTCCCAAGACCCTGACATATCAACAGAAGACAGGCACTCTTTTCCTGGACTAGCACTCCTACTGCCAACCCACTCATAAGCCCTCCGGAAGATCTTTTCTGCAGCAGGGACAACTTTACAGACCAAACACACTGCAGTCGAGGAAGATGGAGCTTCTCACTGTGCTCTGCAGGATTGACACCCAGGACATTAGACTATTTACTCTGCTGTCTAAAGAGATGATCCCATGTACCACATTCCCCCAAACCTCTGCTGTTCGGTGAGATTCCTTCCCTCCTTCTTTAAACCACAAACCTCATAAGCCTCCACACAATTTTCTACAGCGCTGCCTTGCTTGCACTGTAAAGCAGTTACCAAGGATTTAAACCATCCATTCTTTCATTATTTTTTCTACTCCTTTCAAGGGATACACATAGGCAGAAGCTTTTCTTCATAACCTAGAAATTCAGAGATAATACTGTAATTGAAAATTACTTAATCTCAGTTTTTCCACATGCAATACATGGAAAATGTTACTGCTGTAACTACGTAAGAGTTAAGTAAATATTAAAAGTTAACCATACACCTTTTAATGTGCTGAATCATGGATTTTCGCAGCCAACCAAACATTCCTGTGAGATAAGGAAGGTCTGCGCTCCCTGGTTGCAGTGGTTTGAGACACAGTCTATAACACGGCATTTGCAGATCTGGAGCATTCAGACCGATATTGATACACTCCTCTGGAAAGGAAAGAAATGGGCAAATGCTTCAAAGCTGAGGATAAACCTTCAGTCAAGAGCAAAGTAAAATGGGCTTGAATTAAATGCCTGCTGTGAAGCTTTCCACGCACATGCCTGGATGCGCATAACAGCGCGGGAGCAATGGTATCTGCTTGAGGTAGCTAAGGATTTAATAAAACGTTGTCAGTAACAAGCAACTAACTCTCCAGCATGGCAAATGAAGAGATCACTGGCTCACGCAGCTGCTCTGTATCACCCCGAATGAGCTTAGCAACAGAACTGCTGAAACCATATTCCCCTGCCGTGAGTTTAGATCTCTAAAACAGAAGAAAGAACTCAAAGATGAAACAGAAACAAAGAAACGTGAGAAAGAAAAATAATTTCTGTGAACTTAGAAACAAATGAACCTTCACCAATACCGAAACAGAACCCAAAACACACAAACAAGGGCTTGATTCAAAACTCGCTGGAGTCAATGGGGAGGTTTCCAGTAACTTCAGTGGTGTACAATTCAGGCTTGCACTAAATTTTCTGTAGATTTATGCTCTTTGTATATTTGCAGCTATGCTGGCTGCACACTCATAAGATTTTTATCCCAGCACCAGAATTTTTTTTTAAACAAGTTTACCTTTTTCATTTATATAAACAAATTAAGATTTATTTTCTGTGAAAAAAAAAGATTATGTTAAAAAAAAAAAGCAATACATTCAGTTGAGCAGCCATTAATAAAAAAGAGGAAAATATCTGTAAACACAGTCAATTGAACGCTGAATTGTTTTTATACCCAAATGCCTTTGCAAACACTAGAGAACAACAATCACTTGAGAAGATGGGAGAAAAAAAAAAGTCTCTACCAACTACCATGACTTTTAAAAAAATGCCAGTGACCTTGCAGTGATATGAGCAGCTCCTTCAGCACCCCCCAGCGCAAGCAGCACCCTCCCGCGCTTCCTACCTGGCCCCACGGATCTCTGTGTGCTTTTCTTTTCCCCTGGGGAAAGCTTCGCTCCTGCAGACTCTGCAAGGAGGCCGCCCTCCGGGAGGCAGACAGGACACCTCACTGTCACCAACACGGGAAAGAGGCATTCAGTACCTCAGCCTTTTCCATGTCCTTGGTCATCACGTTCCCTGCTCAACAGAGACAGTGGGATCGCATTTTCCTCAGCCTTCCTTTTGGTGTTCTTCATATCCTTTGCTAGATGCAACTCCAGACAGGCTTCATCTTTCCTAAATCCATTCTTTCTATGCACTCAAGCAATGCAAGCAACTCTGTATTCCTCCAGGGCGGCCCATCCCCACAACCATCTTACAGGTGCTTTTGGTGCCCGAGCAATGCTGGGAGTTTTCTGTACGTCTACACCTACCTCCTACTACACCTGCTTCACTTGCTGCACACCAGGCTGACTGTCCTTTGGCTTTGAACAGGCTGTCCTTGAAGAGTGTCTTCAAGTCTTCTTTGCCCTCCAGGGCAGTCTTCTATGGGATCCTGACAGGAACATCTATGAACAAGCCGAAATCTGCTCTCCTGAAGCCCAGGGTTGTGATTCCACTATTTGTCTTGCTCACTTAAGAGTTTAACCTACAACAAACTTCTTATAAAGATGTACGTGAAAGCAATTTAAACACCTAACTTAGCTAATTTCAGCCTCCAAAGATTTCCCCAGGCTCACGTAAATCTCTGACTTCAGTGACTTCAGAGCGGGCACCCAAGCGCTGCGTTTGAGAAAACGCCTCCAAGAGCCACAAGCTTTGCAGGGGCAAATCAGAAGCACAGTCCTAAGGCAGTAAGAATTCATGCTCGGGGTTTCACACATCATTTGCATGTGCGAGTTCTCATATAACACAGCCACATCTAGAAAAGCCTCTCCAGAAGCCCTCACAGAATTTCAGACGCGTTCAAGCCACACTTGCAGCTGGGGCCATGGTGTTTTGCAACGGAGCGGTCCTGTGAAGTACCCAGGCGAAGGCATCAGCGTACACCACCTCAGGCAAAAGCAGCTCTAGGGCATTTCAGCTGCACTGCTGGCGTCTGTTTAAAAAATCTGACAGCAAAGGGGGTTGTTTTATCTTATTGATCAACACTGGTCATTCAGATACTGAAGTTGTATAACAGTAAGTAGAAATAGCTGCAAGTGTGACTGAGCTTCAGTATGAGGTCTCAGGCACTTTGTTGCTACCTGCAAAAATAGATTTCACTCAATACTCTGGTAATTGCATCTCTAAAACATTTTTAATTTAAGACAAGTTTTTTCCGTAGTTGAAAACATTTCACCTTGGAGGAAGGTACTGGATTAAAAACAAATCCTGCCATTCTGCTTAGAGGAAGACACAGGCGGGTATTACGTGTCCAAAGCCTCCTCAAGTATGGATCCCCTTACGACAGACAACATCTGCAAAGTCGCAGCATCTCCATTGCAATGGGACTTCACTGTCATCTTCACCCAAGCACTGCTTGGAATTATGCAACATATTCAGTATACGCTATACAGAAACTCATGCACAGCTACGCATTCTGTGAAATCAGCAGCAAGTCTGAAAAATACATCTGAAGTGGTCTAGAATTTTTCACAGAGTGGGACCTTCTGTACTTCTTCCCAATGCAGATAAGAAATGGTTAAATTACTTTTAATCATCATGTGGTATTTTACTTAATAAATTGATGTAAACACCAAATTAAATTCTCTGGCAATTAATTATGTTGAAACAAATGAAAACGCTTTGATGAAGGAAAGTCGGATAAGTAGTGCAGGACAAATAACCACACCGAAAGAATTAAAAGTGAGCAATACATTTTAGTAGGCTGGTAAAGATTTAATTAATTGCCAAGTCAAAAAGCATACAATAACTAAAGCCACATGTGATACTGAAAAAAGGGGAAGCGAAAGTGTAAACGTCAGTAATATTTTTATTAAAAACACATCTCTCCCATATACACAGGATTAAACATTTACAACTAAGCTACACTCCCAACTCCATCAGTGGCCCTGATAAAAGTGTCTCATCTAATTCCCCTTCATAGAAACAGAAAACAAACGAACCTAGAAACCAGTAAAAAGCCTAATAAATAAAAATGAAGCTAATATAAACCTTCAGTACTGTGAGCTTAATTCCGATTTGACCTTAAACGCCTAGGCACAGGAATGATAAAGGCATTAACAGCGGTCTCAGCGCAGCGGAGGTAGCTGTTCAGGGCTGGGCTGTTCGCCCTCGCGCAGGTGAGCCAAGGCTCCCCCAGCACCAGCACAGCGGGCAGACTGCAGTCCCCGCTTTCACAGCAGCGATCTCTGAGGCTTATTTCTTCCGAAATGAGAAAGCCAGATTTATCATATGTGCCCAAACGATATATGCACCAAACCAAAGAGGCAACCTTGTCTTTAACAGGCCTCGGGCCTCTGGTGTTCCTCAAAGCACCGTCCCGTAACACCCTCAGCCTGGGACGGAGATACTGAAGCACAAGCTTGACTCGTCATAAGTACTGTTACTGTAGTGTTAAGGGTTATGCAAATAAATGCAAAATAAAAAGAAGCAGTCCTTCAAATAATTTATTTTTTTTAACTTCCAGAGATTTTCTTACTGATTTTCAGTAGTTTAAAATATCCATACTTTAATATTCCTGAGTTATAAAATCCATTTGGGGGACATTTCTTGAGGAAATTGCATTTATCAAACTAATGGTAGAAGACTTTCAAGCCTAATGCATATCTCTCTTCACTTCTTAAAACAATTACCTGGTCTTCATGCCACTTAATTATTTCCTTTTCAACAGGAACATCCAGAGTTATGATAGCTAATGCTAAGGAAAAGAATCTCGGAAGGGAAAGTCTCCCTTTTCAGGCCTTAAAGTGTTCTGTGATTACTGCAGATTAGGATAGAGCTATTAAGGAAGTTAATTTTTGCTACCTCTACCAATTGAAAGATTTCTTGTATGATCTTTTTTAGGCAACTGCCTGTGTCTTGGGACTGGTTCAGTAAGACAGCTGACTTCCAGTAGCTTACAGTTTTTGTTTGGGACAAATAACATACTACTGTCCAAAGCAAAACATTGAACTCGATCAAAAATGATATGCAAAAAGAATGAAGCCGCACTGCCAGCTTCGTTTTGTGAGCCGAAGAATGAATTAGCCGGGCACATATGCAATACAAAGACCATTTCAACACAAATACCCTCTCACTCTTCTCTGGAAGGAAGAGGGGCACAGCCAGAAGGAAGGGCCTTCATCAACCACCAGACCTTTGGTCTTTGTCAGACCAGCTGTCAACAAGAGCAAGCACCCAGTAGCCACATCTCAGCATTTGAGAAGATGTTGGGTGGGAAAAAATGGATCAGGACAGGGCAAAGCCAAGCTAGACATATCTAAGCTATAAATAAATTCCTAACATACTCTCCAGCTTGATGACAAACTGGCTAAACTGTCCAAATGTCTGTACAGGAGAAGCACAAACTCCTCATTTTACTCCTGTATGTACTGCAAAGATTAGAACTATAATTTATTTTTCTATGGAACACAGTAAATTAGCCCCGTATTTCAAATAGAGGAAAAGAACTCCTAAATCAAGTCCAAGTTAGCACAGCAACGTACACACCTTTTTCCTGGTTTCCCTTGTCTTCCAAAGGGTGGACTAGGCTTAGCAAGACTTGACTTTAGGCAACTGCCTTTAGCTGTCCACAGTCTGTGGATAACTTCCTAGACTTACAGGCTTCGCAATACATAACTATGGCTGACCTTAATCTTCATTCGTGCCTTCCCTATACCCTCTGTCTGTAAAACAACAGCCTGTAAAACAGCTGACTCTTTATTAAGATTAAAAAAAAGCCTAAATCATAGTCCTGTTGTTAACATTTTATTGCAGGCTGAGGAACTAAATTTTATAGCTTAACACATCTGGAGTAGAGGGGTGAGGGAAAACCATGGTTAATACCTATAAATTCCCCTTCCAGTTTCCCCAAACTAATTTCCTATGTACTGTGAGAATCAGCTACTGTAAATGAGCTATTTCTCCACTTCAGCTGTAATTCTCTGGCAAGTCCCTGTACCGATTGAAAACTATGCAGATTATTAACTTTTTTTTTTTTTGAACAAAATATCCTGGAATAGAAATTCCTCACTTCATTTATGTATGATAGAAACCTGTTCAAAGGGAAACACCACCTGTTCCTAGCAGATGGTAAATTAGCATTGAAAAGCATCACCTGTACTGGAAACCCCCACTTGCTAATTCCGTGGTGCAGAGGTAGATGAGCCCTGTGAGTGGCAGCGAAGGGCGCGCGGCGCCTGTGCCGCTTCGGGGCCCTTCCCTCACACCAGCCCCGTTCCTCAGGCCCCGGAGAAGGGTGCCAGCTTTGCATCCTGCCTTGGGTGCACGCCCCTGCATTTACACTTAGTAATAATCCTTGCAGACGACCTTTCAGTGCATGATATACTAACCCACTTCAGGCTTTCTTTATAAACATATACCTTTACTATTTCTCTTTCCCTTCTCCACCTTTTCTTTCACGGGAGCTAGGATCTAAGATCAAAGCCGATTGATGCAATCCCTGCTCCTGCTCTTCACCTTCATCTGTAATGCGTCTGACAGTCATATGTGCACAAAAACTGAAAGGAGCCGTGAACGATGTAAACAGCATCTATCTTTAATGAGGTCTTAATGTGAAGCTTGTATTGCACTGCGAGGCAGCCAACCATATCCCTTTTCCCACAGTCTCCAGGCCACGGTGAGTTGCACTACTTTGGAATTTATTCATCGTTATCAAGGCTGCAACAAAGTAAGGAAAGATGCGTCTCCACCTAAAACACTTAGATTTTATTAAAAGTCTTTCTAACTTGAAAAATGCTTGCACACTCACTCCTGGGGCAGCTGCATTACTCTTATTTTCACCACACAAAGTAAAAAATGTGATTATGAAGGGGGCTCAAGCGCTGGATTTAAATCCAATTCTGCAGCTTCTGAATGTGCATTAATATAATATTGTAGGATTTGGAGGTGAGGGCCTCAATAGCTTAATCTAAGGTTTTTGCAAACATTTGGGTCATTGGCAATGTCACTGGTGCTTTTATTCTAACTAAATCAAGGGCACAATAGGAAGTATAATCCCTTATCAGTTACTTTCCTGCAAGTCACCAAAAATACACTTACATCAGTGAACCTAACCTGCTGTGAAAAGGTCTTGGAACAGCAGCCAAAATTAACCCTTTCAAAATATGGGATGCACTGTGAAAAGAAAAGGCTGATGTCTTTCAGGCCTCTCTGTGTGATTTTAGAAGATCAAGGACTAGAGACCAAAATGGACACCAGTCTCAACTACTGCACCAATTATCTGCCCAACACGCTCAGTAGAACCAGAGAATTCTTAGAAAGACATTGTAAAGAAGAAAAAGAACCACAACCAACACACCCTGCATTTCAGGTTCAGGCACTGACATGAATGGCTGAGCCAAGACTTACCAAAATTCAGAATATCTTGCTATATCCACTCCAGGCTGTAACAAGGTTGTACTGGCCAGCCATGGGCAGCAGGTCTCCCCAGCACCTGCCTTCACTCTGTGTTTAACTTCCAAACCACTTGCTTTAAAACACTGAGAGGGTGATGGGAAGCAGCTGAGAGCTCTCAGCTCAAAGGACTTCTCCACCTGCCTTGCTCTGATAACATCCCCTCAGTGAATGATACTTCTTTTCCTTTTTATTTTCCATTTTTCCTACCTGATCACACTACACTGCCCATTAGAAAAAACATCAGCAGATTATGTGCCCAGATACATACAGATGGTGGGGAAAGTGCATCAGTTCAACAGTGCTGCGCAAAACTGGGTACTACTAGCTGCACCAGAACAAGTCACCCAGCCATTGCAGGCTCTGGTGTTTGCAGCAAACTCTTCTAACCGAGCTGAGCTCCAACACAAGAAAGCTGTGAAACAGTTCTTCATATAATCAGCTAAACCCCTCAAAAATGGAGGTATCCTGTGCATATCCAGGAATACACGTTGTCAGGAATTTTCTCGAAAGCAGGCAAAGACAGTGCCTGCCTTTTGTTATCCCAGCCTGCACACAAGTACTGCCCATTCCTTCGTTCTCTTCCACTGCGAGAAGGAAAAGCAGAGAATGGGCTAAACAAACAGCACTGCTAGAAACTTCAGGTGAGGGAGAGGCAGCAAACAACAATGAAGCCCAACAGACAGTCTGGTAAACAACCTCCTTTCAAACAGTTTATTCTCCTAACCCGGGCCGTACAACTTCCAGCATTGGCCTTGCCAAGGTTAAATCCAGAGACCTGTCAGGTAATTTAGGAAGATCCCATAGGGATACATCTCCTAGAGCTGTAGCTGCCTTTATCAGCACACCCGCCTCCTTTACCTGCCTGACAAAACTCTGGTATTTCCCTTCTCACCCCATCTCCGACGGTGCAGAGGTCGGAGTGGTGGGTTCCCCCACCTTCTTCAGCCGCCGCCACACACAGACACCCTGCGGCCACCAAGGGCGCAGCGGGAGGGCTGCAGACCTGCACAGGTGGTTTTGATAACCTTAGTCCTGATACAGACGTACCCACCTTGTTGGAAGGAAGAAATATAAAGGAGGAAAAGTGCCTTGCCCTTTTCACTCCTCTTCTCTCTGAAGGGGTTTCCATTTACCTCTAGTGAAGATTGTAATTAAAGCGGTAAAGCTTTAAGGTTGCAGTTGAGATCAACAACTCATTTCCCTTAGCCAAGCAACCATCACATATTGATTGCTAATCAGTGACCACTCAGCTGCATTGAGACCTGTGTCTGCCATCCTCTGAACTATCCATACTTTCTTTCTCCCCAAATGTATCAAAACAGAAAATTATGAAAATATACTCCTTCTCTCTTAAGGTGAAAAAAAATTTTCCTTTATGTCTAGTCCAACTCTCTTGTATGAATGAAATCTCTAGCAAGAACCAGAGGATACCAAGAACCAGTTAGAGGATGTATGTCCACCCACCAGAAGAAACGGTAAGAGGCACAGCTTGCACATCTGTACTCAGAGATCACACGGATCACGTTATCTATAGATATTTCAGTATCATCATTTCCACCTCCGGGACCCTGCTTGTCGGCCTGCCCAATACTTCAGACGAAAGATTTGGTGTGTTAAAGTGCTGCAAAGTTAAAGAAGAGGGGGGAGGTATCCCAGGGGTCTCTTTGGAGCAGCACGGGGCAGCTGCGAGCGCGACGGCCCGGCCACCTACCCCATCACGGCACGGGCGGCAGCCGCCTCGCTGGAGCCGCAGCAGCTCCGCAGGCGCTGGTGCCACACCAGGACTCGAGCCGCGGCACCGCAGCTCAGCACGGCTGCTGGAAATCTCCCTGGAGGGATAACAGTCGCACGACAGCCCGAACAGTTCTAGCTCTTATTGTGCTTCTGCATAACTTGACTAAGTTAGTTAAAAACGACTGACCATCCCTTATAAAAAGAGTGGGTTTACACTATTGCTTTACTTGCACTGTAAACATCTTCATTATATCGTTTCCAACCCCCTCAGATGGGCTTCTTGTAAAATAACATTTAAATGCCATTTATTTCTTTGTGTTCCGCAACAGCAGGAGAAGGCACTATTTTCAGATGATGGACTTGGCTGAGCATTCAGTACATGAAAACACAGCTAAATCCCTGAAAACATAGCTAAAACTGTAAAAAATAGCTAAAAACTAGCAAAATCTACCTTTAGATAACCTTTACCTTGACAAAATCACTCACAAAAGTTCCATTCTTCTTACTAACAGCAATACTTTGAATTTATAACCTCAGAAAGGCTGTCACAAATTAAATAACAAAACTCTTCCTGGATATGGTATTTAAAAATATATACCTGTATGCTTAAAGGAATTCAGACACAGAACTATCACCAGAACTAAACTGTTAAAAACCCAAGTTGGGTACCAGTTATGGACTTATTAATCCTTATTTACTGATGAAGAGAAGGGAAACAAGGTAATTTACTCATGCACACAAGTCAGTGCTAGAATTTAAACCCAGATCTCTTGATGCTCTTTCCAAACACACTGGCTTTTCAATAAATTTTTCTCTCTTCATTTCTAAAAAATAAATGAAGACTAGCTTTTTGAAAATACCTCAAACCACATTTTGTTTGGTATTTGAAGACCCCCAAATGATAAAATTGTGTAAGAATCTACATGGCAGATAAAATTTTAGGAGGCTGCAACAAGTTTTCCAGAGCATATGTTAGAAGGAAACGTGGGCACATGAGCTATTTCAATCTAACTGTTAAGCCAGTGAAAACATTAAAGTCTCAACAATAATTCTTTGTTGCCTCACATTCTCCCAAACCAATTTACCAGTAGGTCTAGCCACAGGTTCAATTTACTCAGATTTTACTGAGCAAGCTACCTGAAAAGGCTTGGTACTGAAATAGGGCAGATAAGAGACCATTTCTGACGCTTTTTTTTTTAGTTATTACTGATGTTACTTATCTCTCTCTCTCTGTTTTTTTTTTTTTTTTTTTTTTTTTTTTTTTTTTTTTTTTTTTTTTTTTAATATATATTATATATGTATACCAAAAAAAGAAATGCTTCTGGAAACTTTAAAGGTCTCATACTTGAAAAGAAAGCAAGCAGCTGTGAACATTCTTTACTTTGCTTGTAAAACTTTTACCAGTCTTGCAGTGACCTGGAAAACAAAACGTTTGCTAATACGGCCTTTCTTAACTGCAGCAAAAGCAACTGCTGGCAAGTCACGCTGGAGGCCTCGCGGCGCGCCAGGCTCTGCTAACCACGACACAAGAGATTATGAGTTCCACGTGTTACGCTATTTCTAACACATTTGGAACATGGAATATGGCAGAAGCAACTTATCTGGGGAGTTGGAGTGCCCTTCTCCTTCTTTCATCCACAGACACATTTTTCTCCTCTTTTTCAGCTGTTATTTGTGGAAAGACCCTGCAATGTTCGCACTACTGCATTCTTCACAGCAAGAATCCTGTCTGCTTACAAATGTCAGCTGGTCTGCTAGCACAAAAAGGAAAAATGCAATACCATCTGACTGGTTAAATAAATAAATGCATTCTCCTCAATTCTAAGTCGACCACTCCATGTCAAAGTGCAGAGACCATCCTTCTGCTTGATTTACGATGCCCTGTTAGCCACAGAATTACTTAGCAAAATCAGTTTGGCTTGATGTAAAACTCTGCCACTAGGGGGAAAAAAAAAAAAAAAATAAAGATTTTACATGTATATGTGCATATATATATATCTATATATGCCACAAAAAGATGATATTAATTTAGGAATAGTTGAGCTATCATTGACTTATCAATATAAAGCTGCAGACATAAATCAATTCTACCACCTGGACAAAGATAAATCAATAAAGCTCAGAAAGACATTATTGATTCTGCAGCCATCCCTCAAAGGCTCTTCATTTGATTCCTCAGCCATCTGTTTAATTGAAATGATAATTCTGATAACTTCTGGTAGGCCCTGTGCATGCTGACTTTGATACAATGGTATTCAATCAAATACAGATGGCAAATGACCTCCTGTCAGTGAGAACCCTAAACGTGTTACCCACGTGGATTAGTTCAGATAGATTCATTTTGTATTAAACAAGATGCTTCTGTCCAAACCTCTTCTTACATGACCCTTAGTAGGTGAGTCTTTTGTTCAAGTCTTCCTTTACTTCCAGCCCATTTCAGTTTCCTGTCTGCAACTCAGCAAGAGCTGAAGAGGAAACCAAAGAGATAAAATGAGTTTTTGACATTCATCCTTCAAACATCCTTCCCATCTTAATTACTACAAGGGAATTGAGTCATTTACTTATGGGTACAACATAAGGAGAAAATACAAAGAAAATATTGTAGAGACCGAAATTTGTTTTCAGTAGAGACATTTTAGTGAGTCTATGACTTTGTTATTCAAAATGTAATGAAATGAAAAACAGCAGACATCTCTATTTAAGCTAAGACACCACAGTGCATGAGGATATGTGCACTATTTCTATAAAGCTGCAGCTAGGAAAAACACTATAAAAGATGATGCTGCAACTTTGCAGTGAGAAGCCATAATCAAGATTAAATTGTTTTCTCATTTTAGAGAAGTTCCTCGTCAACTATTAGAATAATCATATTTTTCTCTATAATGACATATAATGGAAATATTTTCCGTTTTACTCGAAAAGACAGAGTTGCTAGTGCTCTATGATGTCTTCTGTCTTCATCAACAAGCTACTGTGGCCAAAGACACTCTGCTATCCTGCGGAAAGATAACCTGAAAAATATTGTGCAGTCTTTGTTTCTAGTGCTAAAATGAAGGAGCAGAATAAAACAATATACGCTGTGCATGAAGATCATATTCACAAGCCTGCTGCTTTGTTTTATCATACCATAAGTGTTCTAAAGAAAAATCAGGCTTGTGCTTCCCTGAAAACCATAGAAAATAAATGTATAAATCTAAAGACATTCATAAAGTAAACTTCAGTAGTTCTGCCCTGCTGGGACCCAGCTGAAACCACCCGTTCCACCCGCGCGCTGAAGAACAGCACGACGTACAGCAACACTAAGTTCAACAGCCCAAGTGCAGCGTCGTAGCTGCTAGAAGGGATGTTCTGCTTCACCGTAATGAATCTGACCCAAGCGCAAACAAAGGTATTGAATGCTCAGCTACAAACCACTCTGTAACCATGTAAGTGTGTCACTAAATTGTACCAGGCCAGCACTCCCCTAATGGATCAGAATTTGTTTTACACTGTAGAGCAGCAAAACTAAGTGGGAAAAATCTTTCAAATTTAAGGGTTCACCAAGAAAGCTCGGCTGGGCATCAGGGAAGAGCCGGCGGCGAGGGCTTCCCCCTCCAAGACCCCTCATCTGGGAAGGCCCTAGTGCTGCCTTCAAGGCCCACCTGCTTGCCTGGGCAGGACACGATGACATCCTGGAGCCCTGGGCTCCAGCCCCACCACAGACAGATGCACAGACAGACACTCGGTCGCTGGAGCTGGACGGAGCCGTTCAGCAAGCTGGAGCAGGTAGCTGCAGGGAGCGAGGGGAAAACCCAGCTCCCTGCAGGGAGCTCGGTGCAGAGCGCAGCTAGCAAAGCCATTCACTCGCCTGCTCGTCAGCCCTGCTTGGGGCTTATAGGGAAAGCCGGTCTCTGCCCTCTCTAAAATCACTGCAAGGGATGCTGACTCCTCCCAGCAAATACAGGGGAAACAATCCATTAAGACTTGCAGGTCTTCAATGCTGGCGCATTCAATTGGCTACAGGGTGACGAAATCTTTGCCCACCCTCCCCACTGCGTACCACCCACAAAAAAGCCAGACGGAAACAAACTTTCTGATAACCCTCTTTAGGAGTGGGGGGGAGAGAGGGTTTTTGGCAGGCAGAGGATCCTTACCCCACGCTGGGGTCGGCGCTTCGCTACTGCTGAGCGAGTCATAGCTCCTTCTGACACCGTCCTCTAGAAAGCACAATGTCAGCGTAAAGGGAAAATTACAAATTTCTGCAACCATCCTACATTTTAACAGCATTTCCTGGTAGCGTTAAATGGTTACTATAGTTAGAGAGGAATTTTGCTTAGAAAAGCAGGGAATGAAGGAACCTGCATGCTATTTCATCCCCATTTTCAGTGTTTATAATTGAAGTAACAACTAACATTTGAGTGTATAACACTGCCCCAGCACACCAATAAATTTTCTAGCTTGAGGGTGAATGTTAATTTAGTACCATAGCGTGAACCATTTGCAATACAGCTACTTCCTATTAACATCAATTAATATGCTATTTACAATAAGTAATGCATTTTATTTATAGCTAAATCAAGTCATGTAAAGAGGCATTTCTAAAAAATTTATATACATCCCTGAGGTTCTTTAGATTCAACTCTAATTTATGTGTCTTTATAATGATGAAGCAACTAGAAAAAAGATACTTTTTCATATATGAACCCCATCACTTGTCTATTACTGATACATTTTATAATTTTTATTACTGTTATAGTCTGTCAGGGAACTAAAGGTCTTAGTGAGGTTAGTGAGGGAAAGCGCTATATAATCAGTATTCTGAATGAATATCAGTGTGTTAAATAGCCAGCTCGCTCTCTTTGGCATAGAAAATTCAATTTGAAAAGCAAATACAGAGGGAGAAGGTAGCAAAATAAATGTTCTTCCTAGAATGCAGTATATAATCATATCTAATTATAGCTGATAAATATAATTGGACGATGCAAACCAAGGATGGAAGAGTTTGTACCACAAATATTTTGATAACTTTTCATATAAATTTACTTTTTTCTTCAGCTATTGATTACCATTACAGAGTAAAGAATATTGACATGTGCATGAAACCATAACGAGTTAAAAATCAAGCCTCAGATAGCGTATCGCTGGCCGCCCTCGTGCTTAGAATTAAACAGAGACGCGCGGGTTCTGCGAGGGGTCCTGCGCCCGGCTCTCCTGCAGGCCTGTCAGGGCTGGCTGACCATCCGAAACGTCCGTCTCCTGTAATCCCACCGCGGAGCAGCGGCAGCTCAGAGCCGCCGGCCTCCACGGGATCTACCTACCGTGGGCTCGTGCGAGGGCTCCGGCCGCCCTGGCTGCGCACACTACAAAACGAAATCAGAGCCGCAACTTTAATCGCACCCCCGATGGGCAGAGGCTGAGGACCAGAGGAGAAGCTCTCTGAAATAAATGGCATTATTAAATTTAGAGGAATAAGGACAAAGCTTTCTGACTGCCAAAGTCCTGCGCTCTGCTTCAGTCTCTCGGCATGCAGCAGTGCACAGGAGCTGCTCAGCCTTCACAGGGGAAAGGGCTCAACAGTTCAAAATTAAGGTAATAACGCGCCCCTCCACATTATGATCCTCGTACACACAAACTAGACTCTCCTCTGATTCACTGCGGGAAAAGGAGGCAGTTCTGCTCTTTGCTATAGAAAATGCATTTGCTGAAAAAGGGCACCGGGGAACCAAAACAATGAATAAATTTGTGCCCATTCTAATAAAAATTAGAAATAAAAACAATTTTTTTGTGAATCTCAGTCTCAACAGGAATGATTTCAAAGCAAACCTTAGAGCTTTTCTTTCAAAATGGCATCTCATTTACAGGCTAGCCTAAATTAAAAATGAAAACAATAAACTAATATATGTAGAGATGTGTGTGTGTGTGTATACATTAAAATGCATTTAAAATGCATTTTAAATCAAATGAATTATTCCAGTTTAATCAAACAAGTTTATTTTGCTATTATTTTAAATAACAGTTTTTCATGTGGTGAATAGAAATCTTTAAAGACGAATCCATGCAGCAACTGAAAACTTTTTGGAAACTCTTCTGTGAAGGACACATATGATATTTCCCATATAAAGAAAAAAG